>JACAGA010000052.1:1734025-1750677 GCA_029231665.1 Morus indica
CCCTTGAGCGCCGGCCCTTCAAGGGCCTGGGCCCAGGCACGGCCCTGGCCCTCATGGACCAGGGCCAGGGCCAGGGCTGGGCCTGAGTTTTTCTTCTCAGGCCCGGCCCAGGCACGGCCCTGCACTGTGCAGGGCCGTGCCTGGCACGGCCCAGGCCCGTCACAGGCCTGGGGTCAAGCGTGCCGGCCCGGCCCGGCACGGCACGTTTGACATATCTAATCACTTGTCGTCACAAATCTGTCGCTACAATTCATTTATCACAAAAATAATTTTTGTGACGAAAACTAGTCGTTGCAATTATATTTGTGACGACAATCGTTGCTGTAATTATTTCATCAATTATGTCGTTAAGATGACATGACATTGAGTATTTTCGACGACATTTTACAAATTAAGTCGTTGCAAAATATGACAAATTAGCTGACATGGCTTATATTTTTTTGCGATCACCTTGTCGTACAAATAATATTTTAATTTTTTATTTATTTTTTCTCTTTTTAATAATTAATGTTGTATATTACTATATATTTAAACCCAATATTAAATATAATTAATAAAAAATAAAAAAATATAAATAAAAATTATTATTGTAAAAAGTAATTAATAAAATAAAAATGTAATTATAGTAGAAATGTACAGAAATAAAAATTGTTACATTAATAAAAATCTAATCTTATCGGAAAGATTCAGAAGTAGATGACCTAGATGAACATGCGGCACAAGAGGAGTTACCACTGAGAAAGTTATATTGGGGTCCATTTGAGTGATGAAAACATGCATCATTCTGACGCTCTCGTACAGCTGGAAGTTTTGCTAGTAACTATGTTGCAAGTATTCTTTTACATGTGGGTTCGAACGAGTCGTAGAAGATCTTGCCGAGCGTGAGCCAGATGACGACGCATCCCCTCGATTAACCTTTTATGGAAGTGTGCAACCCACTCCAGTCTTGTGTCCTCTGCGAGTGCCCAGAAACTGCTCCATAATATCCTCCTCGTTAACTGCTCCTGCCGCGGATGATCCAGAAGTAGTAGACTGCGTCTGGATGTGCGTTTCTCTTTCTCCCTCCATCCGATTCAACGAATATTATAAGAAAAATAATTAAATACATAATGCGATTTAAATAAAAATATAATTAACCATTACAATTATACTTACGACGTCGTCAAGGTGCGGCATTGGGTGGAGGCTGCGCTCCCCTGAAGACCCAGCACAAGTAGTGACTGGGCTAGACATGATTACTTGTTATGAAGCTTTATTAAATTTTATGAAAATTAACACAAATTATATTGTAATATGGCTTTAACATTCTATTAACTATTTTATAATATTTCTTTTTAATTAATAATATGATACTAATTAAAATTTCCATTATAATATGATACTATTTTATAATATTTATTTGTAATATGTCTTTAACATTGATACCGTACAAAGCTTTTACGCTATTATAAAAAGGTGGCTCAAGGTTTTGACGAAACATGTTGGCGCTTGGGGCAATGACGTAGCTAGTGAGGTTCTAACCGAGGGGCGTTAACTTCAAGTTCAAATTTTAACTTTTATATAGTCCTCCCATTTTATATATATTTACACATTCTGGTAGTGGGTTATTCTCTTGGAAGGAATTTTGCAGTGGTTTTGTTGTTCTAGAAAGAACTTTTTTTTAGTTATTTTGCAAAGCAAAATTTATGCATCCAATTTTTTTCTTCCTGATTCTAAAAAATAAATAAAATAAAATCTCTTCCTCCTAATGCATTATTATGTATTTTGCAAACGCCACCATGTAGTCAGTTTATCGTGTTTCATGCTTTTTAAAATAATGCTAGTCCAATAAATTTCGACATGATTCTTGTGGCAATTCAATCACAAACCTCGTAAATACCATTATTTTGTTAATTTATATCAACTCGAAATATATCACTGGTGAGGAGACTAGGAAAAAAAAGCTCAATAAGTTTCTGTGTAAAATAAATAGATAAAAGAGATCAAATATAGGCTAGAAAAAAAAACGGGCAATTCAATCACAAACCTCGTAAATGCCATTATTTTGTTAATTTTTTTTTCTTTCTTCCAAATCTCAGTTTTTTTTTCGTACCTTTACTTGCAAAAAGCCAATAAGTTGCTCTCAAAAGAGTAAAGAGTTCTACTATAAAATAAAAAAAAAACAATTGCACTTATAATGTTTTGTGGGGGGAAAAAAAAACATCTCCCGTGAGAATTCTAGAAGGGCTCCGTAAGGGTTATAGCCTTCTTATGGCTCGTTCACTTCGCCAATTCGAGTATTTAATTCGAGCTAAAATATAACTCAAATCGGTAAAATGAACGAGGCCTTAGTATAAGTTTCTTCTACAATTTTCTACCTCAGGATGCTTCAACAATATCATGTGCTTTTAAAAGGAAGGATCTACTAAAAAAATAAATTGCGCTATGATATTTTCAAAGGAACTTTCTCCATTTTCTATTCTTTTTGGAATATCAGAGTTTCTTGCTTTTCAGCTGTTAGGTCTGTATAGAAATTTATCTGTTTTGTATATTTTTTTAATCTAGTGCGATTTTAACTAGATTTAACAGCTGAAAAAATTGAGAACACCAATATAATTAAAAAAAACACCAGACAAACTCCTGTTTTCAAAAGACAACGTCGCGCTTGAGAATTTCTAGAAGGTCTCTCTAAGAGCCCGTTTGTTTCTTATATCCATTCCTGATTCTGAATTATGATTCATGATTTTCTACAGTGTTTTTCACAAAAACACACGCAAAACGAGAATAGTTCCGAATCATGATTCTAAATACACGAACCAAACGTCCACTAAGAAAGCCCTGCAATTCGTATACGTTTCTTCTACATTGGTTCAACCTAACATATTTTAGTATTTTTCTACCATGAGGTGGTTACAATTTAAAGTCTAAGTTACAATTCGTATGTGTTTTTAAAAGAAAAGTCAATAAGTTGCTCCGTAAATTGCTCGGCAAAGAGGAAGGACTTTTCAATAGCTAAAAAAAAGAAAAAGAGAGACAAGGAGTTCTACTAAAAAAAATTAAGTAAAATGCTACAATAATGCAAACACCTTTTTCGATATGGATACGTAGAACGCAATGGTTCAGATTTCAATATGTCTTCGCAAAAAATAAAGATATATTTGGTACCTATTCGCGGGAAACCATCAAATTTTCCACTTCTTTTTGGCCACGTCACCGCAAGCTCTAACAATCAATATTTGCGACGACATATCATCGCAAATAATGGACAAACTGGCACCCAAATTGTTGGCACCATATTGGTTTTGGCGCCAATAGCTATTAGCGACGACATGTCGTCACAAATAATATGTCAAAATTTAAGCAAAGATATGTCGTCACAAATAGTAAAATTTTGTGCAACGGCATGTCGTCGCAAATAGTGAATGCGACGACAAGTCATTGAAAAATTTTGCTTTCTTTTTAGCCATGACATGTCGTCGTTAATACTGTGATTTTAGCGACGATAAAAGTCATCGCTAATAATATCATTGCTTATAACTCTTTTTGTTGTAGTGCATTCACGCTGTCACAAGATGATTTTTAGTTAAATTTAATTCATTTTTAAGGTTTAAAATTCACAAATTGTGAAGATATTACTAGTGTTGTTGACTATTAATTTATTTAACAATTTAGATTTAAATAAAATATGCTGTAATTCAAAAATTAAACTTTAAGGTATAATTAAAATGTTTTTAAAAATTTTATATAAATATCATAACAAAAATGTTGAACCCATCCCACGTGTATGAGGAGTTTAGCAATGCTCATATCCTAAATAGAAAAATTCAGGGAGACAATTTATTTTTTTTATTTTTTGAACTTGGCACCGAAGGTTCGAACTCCTATCTTTATTATGGAGTTACACGTGGAATTACCTTTAGGTTATGCCTGCAACTATAAAACACTTTAAAATAAGAAAAAAAAAACTAAAAATATCACTTAAAACGATAAAAAAAATATTATTTATATCACTCTATTAAAAAATAAACAAGTGTTATTCAATTAATAAGAATAAAATAAAAGGTCATAATGATATTTAATTATTTAAAATAATATAAATAATAAACTTGAAAAAAAAAAGATTAAATTTGAAATTTTCTGGACAAATTAAAGGGGCCAATTTTGATTACGGTAGCGTGGCCAGTCGGCCTAAAAGAAATTGTGGCTCCGTGTAAAGTACGATACTTTAATATAACTTGGACTTTTAGTGTATATAAAGCTATATAAACTATCATATGGCACAACTTGCTACGCAGATCCTTAACAATATTCAATAGACGTAAAATCTAAAAAGAGACATGGAAGAAACACAAAGAGATCTCTTAACATGGGAAGAAAGAGAAGAAGAAAAGCACGAAAAAGTCGATCTGTCGAAATACTATTTTGGCGGGGTTGTAGAATTGGCTGTGCTGAAATGTGCCATTGAGCTTGGCATGGCTGACGCCATAGCAAACCATGGACGTCCCATGACACTTCTAGAGCTGTCATCAGCCCTGGATTGTGATCTTCAAAACCTTCACCGGATCATGAGGTTTTTAGTCAACCATGGAATATTCAAAGAGATCATCATCAGAGACGAAGACACCGTCCCAACTGCATATTACGCGCAAACACCCAGCTCTCGCCGGTTAATGAGAACCGGAGAGAACAGCATGGCGGCATTTATTCTGATGCAGAGCAGCCCACCTGCGATGGCGTCATGGCACCGCCTGAGCGCATGTGTCAAGGGGAAAGCTACCTCGGCTTTTGAGGTGGTGCACGGCGAGGACGTATGGAAACACGCTGAGGCAAACCCGGCCCAAGGCCAGCTCATCAATGAGGGCATGGCTTGTGCAGCTAGGGTGATGGTATCGGCGATCATTGATGGTTGTTTGGACGTGTTTGAAGGGGTTGAAACCCTCGTCGACGTCGGCGGAGGCACCGGGACGGTCATGCGTAGGTTGATTAAGGCCTGTCCTTGGATTAGTAAGGGCATTACCTTTGATCTTCCTCATGTTGTATCTCTTGCTGAACAGTTTGAAGGGATCGAGTATGTTGGAGGTGACATGTTCGAATTTATTCCTAAGGCTGATGCTGTATTACTCGTGGTACGTAAATCTAATTACCTATGTATTCCTGCACAAGTCCGAACTTTTACACCTATATTTTTTTCACCAACTATGTGATAGTCAATAGTTATAGGGTAATTTTTAACAATACCTATTAAAATAGAGCTCATTTTTATTTTTACTCCTTAATATTAACCCAAATATTTCTACCTTTTAGACTAGAACTAGTTAAGAGATAGAGTTTTTTAAAATGAATATTTTTAGTAAGTGAGATGTAAAATCTGTAATTTTTTCACTGTTATAAAATAATTTTTCTAAAGGATAAAACTACTAATTAATAACATGAGTAATAATCAATATTAATTATTCAATCAGTCTAAAATTGTCGTGTAATTAAAAGGGTGTACGGATTTGTGCTTGTGGCCTACATAGTTAATTGTGAGTACTAACATTAAGTAACAGTGAAAGATCCATTATGACAAGTTAAAAACCAATAGCTACATGTTTATATTCCATCAGACAATATTGTAAACAACTTAATTTTTATAGAAAAGCATACCTTATCCGGTGAAAAACGTTTATTAGAAAAAGTCAATCAATCAATTAAATAAGTTGGTATATATAAAGTTAGATGTTTAGTAATACTCCAAGCTAGTGTGAGATCGTCAAGATTGAATATATATATATATATATCTGATATATATTCAGATACGATAATTGCATAGTCATGATATTTACCCCCAGTATGTTTTAATATATTTTTTTTCATTTAATTTGTTCTCCTGTGGTGTGGATATGAAATAGACGGTTCTTCATAACTGGGGAGACGATGAGTGTATCCGCATACTGAAAAAGTGCAGGGAAGCCATTCCAAAAGACAAAGGGAAGGTGATAATAGTAGAAGCTGTGATTGGTAATAAAGAGCAGCAGAAAGAAGACAACAAGCTAAATGATGTGGGGTTGGTTCTGGATATGGTGATGATGGCTCATACTTACAAAGGCAAAGAGAGGACCTTGGATGAATGGGCATATGTTATTCGCGAGGCTGGTTTTAGCCGACACACCGTGAGGTCCATCGCTGCTGTCCAATCTGTCATCGAGGCTTTTCCAGCTTGAATATGATCTGTGGAAAACAAGTTTGGAAGTGAAAAAAATATTCCAATTGTGGTCTTTCTATGTTCTGATATATTAATAAGTGTATCACCAATATTGGTGCATGGTTGTTAAGTTTGAAGTTGAAGCTTTGCTTATTTGGATTCGAACAAAATGTCTAATGCTGTGTTTCGAAGCGAGTGAGAGAGAGTATAATTTATACTGTAATAAAATGTACACCAAGTGATTTATTTATTTTTTTCCTACAGTTTTAAGCTCATTAAAAATACAGCTTATTAAAACTGCCAGCACGGAAATACGGTCCCTTCATGAAAAGTTTGTTAGCGTTGCTAAGAACTTAAAAAATCACTCGAAAACAATTATTTAAAGGGACAGATGAACATGAAAATATTGATATCTATGGAAATAATAAGAATCCAGATCTATAGAAATACGGATAGAAGGAAATGATTCAAATAGGTATGGTAGATGCCCAATACATTTATTGATTGATGCATTAATACTTTCAATATTTGAGAAAAATCATATTATTATGAGAACATAAAAATTCGTTTGTCTAAAATTTCTCTGGCTTCCATGAATATTATACATAGTTTTTCAAATTTTGTATTATTCCGCCTTTTCATTAGGCCCTTTTTTAATAACCAGTCCCTCCATAAATCTTAATTTTTATTATTTATTCTTGATTAATACTCTTTTAATTAATATATTTATTTGATTAAAAATGATATTGAGTAAAGAATAAAAAATACCATTCCAAGTATTTTAAGGGGTAGTTTTGTTTCCTTTTTTCAACTACTAATGATATTTATATAATATTGCTCGAGTTTTCTATTCTAGTGTCGGGTAGTAATTACCCCAATGAATTAGATTGTATTTCCTAATTTACAGATTTCATCAAACTATTTTTGCTTTGGTTTTCAAATCTTATCAGTTCCTATCGTTCAGTTCAAATTTGCTATTTTCTTCGTTCTCTCCGTGATAGTGTCGGTTGCTCCACGTTCGATTGTGTGGAGGTCCTGCAGGAAATTAAGAGACTGTAGTTTATGCAATCGGGAATCTCTAGAGAAATGCACCTTACAAGAGGAGCATTACATATGCATTTTCTTCCACATTATAAGATTTTTGCTTTTATTTTTTATCGGTCATTATAACAGATTAAAACATTATTGTTTTGATGATAACAAACTTTTGAGTGAGAATCTCTAATCAAGAGAAATGTTAGCACAATTTTTATGTCACATTTTTTATCACTTTCTATATTTACTGTTTAACACATGGACTCAACTAACATATAATATTATTATTTAAATAGAAAATGAGATAGTAAAATCTAATTATCAAACAACAAATATAAAGAGGATTAAAAAGAGTAATTCTAACATTTATGCTCTAATCAATCTTCTCGAGTGTAAAGCAAAGATGAGGAACGCCCACACCCATCATACGTGGCGCCAGCTTCTTTCTAGTATGGACTCAGAACCCCACTCAATTTATTTATTTATTTGTTTTAAGAAAACACACACACACACACACACACACACACACACACACATATATATATATATATATGGATAATTTTTTATAGCAGAAAAACAAGCCCTCATTAAACATTAAAAATTTGATCTTATAATCTCTTTTTTAATTATTAATCCCTCCTAACAGAAATCTGACTGCCATCAGCCGGCTTAACGTCTAAGGATATAAAGGTACATACAAAAAAAAAAAAAAATGATCTGACCTATAACAAATTTTATCGAAATACTAGGCATGGAATATAATTTTAAGTTCACGAGTTTAAGAGTTCCATCAAAAGAGACAAATCCCTTGTTTCATATGATTTAAGTTAATATCTGACCTTCCTCGATATATATGTGTGTGTGTGTGCGCGCTACTCACTACATATGCAAATTTCAATCACTCAAAGCACATTATAACATGGAAGATCAAATACTCAGTTATTCACGTCGCTCTTAATTTTTGTGGGAAAGTTTCAGGAACTCCGTCTGAGATTGAATCAAAACCGTTTATTCTCCTCTTTTTCTTAAGTTTATCCATTCTTGATTTATACTTTCTATTAGACATATTTGTTCCAAAACTTAAAAGTTAAAAACCGAATATTACTCAAAAAAAAAAAAAAAAGGCACTTTTGTTTAATAGGTAAATAATAAGGTATATATCGTTTGGGGCATGTGAGAAACGACATTTCGTTTCACTAGCAGGACAGCCCCAGTGAACTTTGCAAACGACATGTCATTTTGGGGCATATAGAAATGACATGTTGTTTCACTAGCAGGACAGCCCAATCTGCCTTGCCAATGACATGTCGTTTTGGGGCATATGGAAACGACATGTCATTTCACTATCGAGACAGCCTCAGAACTTTACAAACGACATGTCATTTTTCACATGGATGGAAAAATGACATGTCGTTTTGATCTTCCCTGAGCTCTGCAAATTAGATCCGGCCGGATTCGTGACCCGACCTGCCGGAAAACTGAGCTCTGGTGATCCATTTTTGACGTTTTTATATGGGTTTTGCTCCAAATTTCATTCTCTTTGGTCGGGAAACTGTACTCGCCCAGACATTGCATTTGCTGTCAGTGTCATGAGTCAATTTATGCACTCTCCATATGAAGAGCATCTTGAGGCAGTCCACCGAATCTTGAGATATCTGAAGAGTACCCCTGGGAAAGGATTGTTCATCAAATAAAATGAATAGTGAGGTATTGAAGTCTACACCGATGCTGATTGGGCTGGATCTATTACAGATAGAAGATCCACATCTGGGTACTGTATATTTGTCGGGGGTAACTTAGTTATGTGGAGAAGCAAGAAGCAAAGTGTTGTGGTAAGGAGTAGTGCTGAGGTTGAGTTTAGATCAGTGGCTCATGGAATATGTAAAGTTCTATGGTTGAAGCGGATTCTTAAAGAATTAAGGAGGCCAATTGAGAGTCTAATGAAACTTTATTGCGACAACAAAGCTGCCATTAGCATTGCTCATAACCCCATACAACATGATCAAACAAAGCACGTTGAGATTGACAGACATTTCATTAAAGAGAAACTTGAAGCGGGAATCATCTGCTTGCCGTTTGTTCCAACTACACAACAGATAGCTGATATCTTTACTACTACGGTCTCCTTTTGAATTTTTGACAAGCAAGTTGGGTATGATAAATATCTATGCTCCAACTGGAGGGGGAGTGTCGGAAATATAGGATTAGATAGGCACTACAACAATAAAGGCCATTTTGTGACGACATATGTCCTCGCAAATATTGCAATATTTATGACGACATGTCGTGATAATTAATCCCCATTTAATAAATTAGCATGTCGTCGCTAATAAGTTCAATGTCGTCACAAATAGTTTAGGTGCGCACTTTCCAATGGCGCGGATTTTTGCCGCCAAAGGAAACCCATTTTTTGCGACAACTTATCGTCGCAAATATCTTATTAGTTGCAACGATGTCACTCTATTTGCGACAATGTTTTCTCTTTGTCATTGCAAATTAGCTTTACACATTTAACCAAGAACAAACGCGAGAAAATGATTATTGGCGATGATATTTTAAATAAGTCTGATCTTTTATACCCTAACTTCTTCCTCTTCATTTTCTCCCGATTTCAGTCTCTCTCTCTCTCTCTCCTGCTAACTCTCTCTCTCTCTCTCTCTCTCTCTCTCTCTCTCTACCTCTTCTTCCCCTCACCACCATCACCGCCGCCCCCGTCGCCCACCGTCTTCTCTCTCTTCCCTTCTTTCTCTCTCTCTTCCCTTTTCTCTTTCTCTCTCTTCTGATGCCCTCTCTCTTGTTCCCCTCTCCAGCCGCCGTAGCCGTTCCCTCCGTCCCACTCTCGCCGCCCCGCCCCCACCCCTGCCGCCCCGCCCCGGCAAAATTTCAGGTTTGTTTTTTAGTTTTTTTTCCTTTTTGTAAATTTTGTTTTTGTTTGGTTACTTGCATTGATTCGAAGAATGTTATGAATTTTTGTTAGGGATTGTTGTTACTTGCCGAGAAAGTGGAAGAAGGAAATATTCTGAGAATGTGAAAATTTAAACTTGCATTAATTAATTAAGAATTATGTTTATATGTTACTCTAGATGTTAATAAAATGTTAATTGGTGTTTGAAAATTATGTTCGATGTTTTGTTTTGATGTAGGCGTTTGATTTTTCGCCTTCGTCACTGCTTGCACGGTTACTTCGACGTAATCCTGCTATTTTCAGCCCCCGTTTAGTGGGTTTGAACTTTGTAAGTTTTTTATATTTATTTAGTTTATTAAATAAATATAATTTTGGTGTTTGAATTATGATTTTCTTATATTGTTGAAATTTAGTATATGTTTATGATTCTTGTTCTGAGTGACACATTTTGCAGCTATGATGTGCCGAAATCTTTTAAAGTTATTTTTTTGTAGATTTTTTATTTTTGGATCATATGAAAAATAAGTTGTTATGCTACCGAAATTTAGTTAGAAAACAATAATTTTAATAAGTTCATTAACAAACTTTAATTAATACAATTTAATTGTGTTAATAAAGAGTAAAATTAAAATTAATTAAACACATTAATAAATTGTTACGTTTGTTGTTGTTTATAGTTGAAATGTCGATTGACAAAAGTTGGATTTATTTGAGAAATCAATTGTCGGATGAATATTAGAATGGGTTATCTGATGCTTTTATTGAGGTCGCCAAAAATTATGCAACTTCAATTGGCCATATCAGCTGTCCTTGTGTGAAATGTAGAAACCATGAAATGCATCTAGTAGAAACACATCGATTTGGTTTTGATCCATTGTATAGTACATGGATTCACCATGGTGAAGTAGAAGCAGTTTCAGGTGTCGACCTAATAGTTAATCAACCAGTAGACGAGATGTTTGCAGTCTTAGAAGACGTTGCTGGGATTAATGATGACCATGAAATGTTGGATGAGACGCATGTGGATCTAGAAGATGCACAATATGCTGAATTTAAGGATCTACTTTATGAGCTCCAGGTGGGATTGTATCCGGGTTGCACTAAGTATTCATCTTTAAATTTCTTAGTGAAATTGATGCATTTAAAAGTGTTATACAAGAGGCCTAATGAGTGTATAGATGCTCTGTTAAATCTATTGAAAGATGTATTCTCAGATGTGAAGTTACTTTCTTCTCATTATGAATCATAGAAGGTGTTTGCGACGAATTATTTGCGACAACACATCGTCGCAAAAACAGTTATTTGCGATCACACTTGGGTTTTTGCGACGACAAAAAGTCATCGCAAAAACCCCTTTTTCTTGTAGTGAGGTTTAGTTATGGTTTATGCGTTATCAATAAGATTAAAATTCTAGAGTTTAAATATTATAGTATAGGATAAAGATTGTTAAAGATAGAATTTAGAGTTTATCTAGAATAACATTAGATTTTTAATCTCTTTTATATAACTATTATATTTTTCTGATTATGTAAAGATAATTAAGATTAAATATTTTCCCCTGAAATCCTACAGAGAATAAAGCATCTGCCAGTCTTATATCTCGAGATTCCTTTGGATCTCCTCTACTCATCTGAGGAGCATTACAAGTAGCTGTTTCGAGTAAAATTTGAAGGGGATTGTAAAGCTGCCCGTCAAATGGGAACGTTTCTCCCACACGGCAGCTCATTCCCTTCTTTTCTTTCTGTTTTAGATCTTATAAAGATAAAGAAATTCCACTCAGTAGTTTTTGCTTGGATTTATTCTTTATGCACCCCCTTTGTGGGCCTTTGGTTACGAGACGGTGAGTAATTTAATGGAAAGAGAAAAATAAGTAAAGACTTGAGATGAATTAAAATTAATAGATCAATAGTTTACATAAATTAATAAATAGGCTAAATTATTATTTTTGTCCATAACTTGCCTGGTTATAAGCCATAACTTGACAAGTTATTGTTCATAATTCACAGTTTTTATCCATCACTTGTCTGGCTATGAACCATAACTTGATAAGTTTGTCCATAACTTATCTGGTTATGAACCATAACTTAACAAGTTATGGCCTATTAATTCCTATAATTAAAAATTGACCTATATACTTTCTTAAACTTTTTATAATGACTTATTTCTTACTATTTTCGTAATTTATTCCCGTTTCTTGCAAGAGAGAGAGAGAGAGGGCAAAGTTCCACATTGATAGCGTACAAAGCTTTTACGCTATTATAAAAATGTGGCTCAAGCTTTTGACGAACCATGTTTGCGCTTGGGGCAATGACGCAGCCAGTTATTTTGCAGTGGTTTATATATATTTACACATTCTGGGAAGGAATTTTGCAGTGGTTTTGTTGTTCTAGAAAGAACTTTTTTTTAGTTATTTTGCAAAGCAAAATTTATGCATCCAATTTTTTTCCTCCTGATTCTAAAAAATAAATAAAATAAAATCTCTTCCTCCTAATGCATTATTACGTATTTTGCAAACACCACCATGTAGTCAGTTTATCGTGTTTCATGCTTTTAAAATAATGCCAGTCCAATAAATTTCGACATGATTCTTGTGGCAATTCAATCACAAACCTCGTAAATGACATTATTTTGTTAATTTATGTCAACTCGAAATATATCATAGGTGACTAGGCTAGGAAAAAAAAAGCTCAATAAGTTTCTGTGTAAAATAAATGGATAAAAGATATCAAATATAGGCTAGAAAAAAAACGCACAATTCAATCACAAACCTCGTAAATGCGATTATTTTGTTAATTTTTTTTTTCTTTCTTCAAAATCTCAATTTTTTTTTCGTACCTTTACTTGCAAAAAGCCAATAAGTTACTCTCAAAAGAGTAAAGAGTTCTACTATATAAAAATAAAAACAAAAAAAACAAAAAAACAAAACAATTGCACTTATAATGATTTGAAGGGGGGGGGGGGGGGGGGGGGGGGGGGGGGGAAGAAAATCTCCCATGAGAATTCTAGAAGGGTTCCCTAAGGGTTATAGCCTTCTTATGGCTCGTTCACTTTGCCAATTCGAGTTTTCAATTCGAGCTTAGATGTAATATTTTTTGAGAGCTTTTCACTGTAGTAAAAATAGTTAGATGTAACATTTTCTGAGAGCTTTTTATTGTAGATCAAAACTTAGAACTGAAAACTCGAATAAGTAAAATGAAATGAATGAGGCCTTAGTATAAGTTTCTTCTACATTTTTCTACCTCGGGATGGTTCAACAATATCATGTGCTTTTAAAAGGAAGGATCTGCTAAAAAAATAAATTGCGCTTATGATATTTTCAAAGGAACTTCTCCATTTTCTATTCATTTTAGAATATCAGAGTTTCTTACTTTTCAGCTGTTAGATCTGTATAAAATTTATCTTTTTTGTATATTTTCTTAATCTAGTGTGATTTTAACTAAATCTAATAGCTGAAAAAAATAGAGAACACCAATATATTAAAAAAAAAAAAAAAACACTAGACAAACTCCTGTTTTTAAAAGACAAAGTCACGCTTGAGAATTTCTAGAAGGTCTCTCTAAGAAATCCCTGCAATTCGTATACGTTTCTTCTACTTTGGTTCAACCTGTTAATATTGTAGTATTTTTCTACCATGAGGTGGTTACAATTTAAAGTCTAAAGTTACAATTCGTATATGCTTTTAAAAAAGAAAAGTCAATAAGTTGCTCCGTAAATTGCTCGGCAAAAAGGAAGGACATTTCAATAGCTAAAAAAAAGAAAAAGAGAGAGGAGGAGTTCTACTAAAAAGAATTAAGTAAAATGCTACAATAATGAAAACACCTTTTTCGATATGGATACGTAGAACGCAATGGTTCAGATTTCTTGGATTACTTGTGGACTCCATCTTTTTTTTTTTAAACCAGCCTTGAACTGATGCTTTCCTTTTCCCAATCTCCAGCGTCAATCGATTCAATTGCCGGAGACAATCGTAAAAAGCTTGAAGGTCGCCGAAGGTCGTGTGTGACTAGTAGATGGAGATTTAAAAAAAAAAAAAAAAAAAAAATCCTTTCCCTTTCGTCTATCGAAGAACAAACTTTTTTTTTCATTTGATTTAAAAGCTTTTGCTTGATTACCTTTTCGTTGTCGGAGATTTTTTTTTTTTGGGTTTAAAAGCTTAGTTGAAAAAAAAAAACAAAGAACGAAAAAGAGTTTGTCGATGACTGCATATATAAGAGCTCATGCCCGTGGGAGAAGAGATCATATCGCCGTCGTGAGAAGTGGGTATGTGCCACCGTCACCATAAGAAACAGGGCTCTTAACGACGACAAAAAGTTGTTACAAAAAATTTAAAGCCGTCGCAAATATATTTTTAGCCATCACTTACCGTCACAAACTTGTGGCTACAATTCACTCATCGCAAAAATAATTTTTGTGACGAAAACTAGTGGTTGCAATTATATTTGTGACGACAGTCGTTGCTGTAATTATTTTATAAGTTATATCGTTAAGATGACATTACATTGAATATTTGTGACGATATTTTACGAATTAAGTCGTTACAAAATATGCAAAATTAGCTGACACGGCTTATATTTTTTGCGATCACCTTTGTCATTGCAAATAATATTTTAATTTTTTATTTATTTTTTCTCATTTTAATAATTAATGTTGTATATTACCATATATTTAGTTATCATATAATACTAATGTAATTAATTTAATAAATTTATAATTATATTCTAACAAACCAGACTCACAGTGTGATGACAACCTATAAGGATTGGGTGCAGGCTACGCTCTCCTGAAGAGCCAGCACAAGTAGCGCTGGGCCAGACATGATTACCCATTATGAAGTTTTATCAAATTTTATGAAAATTAACACAAATTATATTGTAATATGTCTTTAACATTCTATTAACTATTTTATAATATTTCTTTTTAATTAATAATATGATACTAATTAAAATTTCCATTATAATATGATACTATTTTATAATATTTATTTGTAATATGTCTTTAACATTGATAGCGTACAAAGCTTGTACGCTATTATAAAAGGGTGGCTCAAGGTTTTGACGAAACATGTTTGCGCTTGGGGCAATGACGTAGCTAGTGAGGTTCTAACCGAGGGGCGTTAACTTCAAGTTCAAATTTTAACTTTTATATAGTCCTCCCATTTTATATATATTTACACATTCTGGTAGTGGGTTATTCTTTTGGGAAGGAATTTTGCAGTGGTTTTGTTGTTCTAGAAAGAACTTTTTTTTTTTTAGTTATTTTGCAAAGCAAAATTTATGCATCCAATTTATTTCCTCCTGATTCTAAAATAAATAAATAAATAATAAAATATCTTCCTCCTAATGCATTATTACGTATTTTGCAAACGCTACCATGTAGTCAGTTTATCGTGTTTTAAAATAATGCTAGTCCAATAAATTTCGACATGATTCTTGTGGCAATTCAATCACAAACCTCGTAAATGACATTATTTTGTGAATTTATATCAACTCGAAATATATCACGGGTGACTAGGCTAGGAAAAAAAAAGCTCAATAAGTTTCTGTGTAAAATAAATTGATAAAAAATATTAAATATAGGCTAGAAAAAAAATGCGCAATTCAATCACAAACCTCGTAAATGCCATTATTTTGTTAATTTTTTTTTCTTTCTTCAAAATCTCAATTTTTTTTCGTACCTTTACTTGCAAAAAGCCAATAAGTTGCTCTCAAAAGAGTAAAGAGTTCTACTAATAAAAAAAAAAAAAAAAGCAATTGCACTTATAATTTTTTGAGGGAAAAAAAATCTCCCGTGAGAATTTCTTGAAGGGCTCCATAAGAGCTATAGCCTTCTTATGGCTTGTTCACTTCGTCAATTCAAGTTTTCAATTCGAGCTGATATGTAATATTTTTTAAGAGCTTTTCAGTATAACAAAAATAGTTAGATGTGACATTTTTTAAGAGTTTTTTTTTTTTTTTTTGTAAAAACTTAGAACTGAAAGCTTAAATCAGTGAAATAAACGAGGCCTTAGTATGAGTTTCTTCTACATTTTTCTACCTCAGGATGGTTCAAAAATATCACGTGCTTTTAAAAGGAAGGATCTGCTAAAAAAATAAATTGCGCTTATGATATTTTCAAAAGAACTTTCTCCATTTTTTATTCTTTTTGACTATCAGAGTTTTTTTGCTTTCAGTTGTTAATCTATATAGAATTTATCTGTTTTTGTATAATTTTTTTTAATTGATATTGTGATTTTAACTAGATCAAACAACTAAAAAAATAGAGAACACCAATATATTAAAAAAAAAAAAAAAAAAAAAAACACCCGACAAACTCCTGTTTTCAAAAGTCAAAGTTGCGCTTCAGAATTTCTAGAGGGCTCTCTAAGGAAGAAAGCCCTGCAATTCGTCTACGTGTCTTCTACTTTGGTTCAACCTGTTAATATTGTAGTATTTTTCTACTATGAGGTGGTTATAATTTAAAGTTACAATTCGTATATGTTTTTAAAAGAAAAGTCAATAAGTTGCTCCGTAAATTGCTCGGCAAAGAGGAAGGACTTTTCAATAGCTAAAA
>JACAGA010000052.1:1750777-1773100 GCA_029231665.1 Morus indica
GGAAATATAGGAAGTAATCCTCTGATTTATTCATTGATTCAACGTGAATATATATACAAAAGAGAAGCTAACCCTAGACCACAAAATCAGGAACTAACTTAATCTAATCATCCGGGAAATATATCATCCGGGAATATATCTTATCTTTATCTCTGAAATTTAAAACTAGGATTACAACATGTATTATGGATAACCCTAATACCCGGGATATACCACAATCCTAACTTCTAGCTTGATTCTCTACACTCCCCCTCAAGCTGGATGGTATATACTTGACATGCCTAGCTTAGAACTCAACTCGTGAAAGTTAGGGCGATGAAGAGCTTTAGTCAAGATGTCGGCTGCTTGGTGCTGCAAGGGAACATGTCTTAAGGAAATTACTTTGCTTTCAATCTTCTCGCTGATGAAGTGCCTATCTATCTCGACATGCTTTGTCCTGTCGTGGTGTACTGGGTTCTTTGCAATGGCTATAGCTGATTGATTGTCACATAGCATCTCTATAGGTCCATCTATCCTTACCTTGAGTTCTTCTAGTAGTCGCTTTAGCCAGATGCCTTCACAGATTCCATGAGCTAAAGCTCGAAACTCCGCCTCGGCACTGCTTCGTGCAACCACTGCCTGCTTCTTGCTACGCCACGTCACCAGATTTCCCCACACATATGAGCAGTACCCAGATGTTGATCTTCGGTCTATAGGAGATCCGGCCCAGTCTGCATCTGTGTAGACTTCTAGGGTCTTGGTGGAAGTTTTCCTGAACATTAGTCCCTTTCCGGGATCTTTCTTGAGGTATCTCAGTATCCTGTATACTGCCTCTAAATGCGCTTCACGAGGATTATTCAGGAACTGACTGACTATACTGACTGCAAAGCCTATGTCTGGACGAGTGTGAGCTAGATAGATGAGCTTTCCCACCAATCGCTGGTATCGCCCTTTGTCGATTTCTCCTCCATTGGTTTGTGCTCCTAACTTGGTGTTTGGATCCATAGGTGTTTCGACTGGCTTACACCCGATCATGCCCGTTTCTTTTAGTAGGTCTAGAACGTACTTCCGTTGTGAGACTGATATTCCTTTACTTGATCTGGCCACTTCCATTCCGAGAAAGAACCTTAGGAGCCCAAGATCCTTGATTTCGAACTCTTTTGAAAGCAAGAGTTTGAGACGTCTAATTTCTTCTTCATTGTTTCCGGTGAGCACTATGTCATCCACATATACAATGAGTACTGTGATTCTTCCCCCTGTTGAGTGTTTTACAAATAAGGTGTGATCTGCTTGGCACTGGGAGTATTCATCTCGTTTTAGGACCCTTGTGAATCTATCAAACCAAGCTCGGGGTGATTGTTTAAGGCCATACAATGACTTCTGGAGTTTGCAGACTTTACCTTTCGTGGTGTTATTCTCAAAACCCGGAGGTAACTCCATGTATACTTCCTCTACCAGATCTCCATTGAGGAATGCATTCTTCACATCGAGTTGAAATAGCGGCCAATCTTGGTTCACTGCTATGGACAATAGGACCCGAATAGTATTGAGCTTTGCAACTGGTGCGAATGTTTCTTGGTAATCGATTCCATAGGACTGTGTAAAGCCTTTGGCCACCAGCCGGGCCTTGTATCGTTCCACGCTTCCATCAGCCTTGTGGTTTACCGAGAAGATCCATTTGCATCCCACAGTCCGTTTTCCCGATGGGAGCATGGTGAGAGTCCAGGTTCCATTTTTTTCAAGTGCTCGGATTTCTTCCAAAGTTGCTGCTTTCCACTCAGGCACTTGTAGGGCTTCATGGCTGGAATTGGGAATTTGGACTTGATCCAGTGATGTCACAAATGCCCTATACCCCGGGGATAGGTTAGAGTATGTCATGTAGTTGTGAAGAGGGTGTTGAGTGCATGAGCGAACTCCTTTCCTTTCCGCAATTGGCCTGTCTAAATCCGAGCTGTAATCTGTAAATTTCTCAGTCAGAGGACTATGAGTAGCTTTTTCCTTACCTTGCGGTTTTTCGAGGACAACTGGGACCGGATTAGACTCCTGGTTTTGCCGGCTTTGTGCATGCTCTTCTTGTCGGTGCCTCCTTCTTGAATAGACAATCATCTCTTTGTTTCCGGGGATGTGACTTGTGGAGCGGGCAGGTGTCAATAGGTTGGGCTCAGGATTCACTGTTTGGGATTCGGTAGGCATAGGCAGAGAGTTTACCCGTGTGGGAGGTGTTATGGCCAATATGGGATATGTCTCGGCTGGTATAGGTGTCTTGGCTGAGGATATCTCGGCTGTGTCTCGGCTGTGGGCAGTGTCTCGGCTGTGATGTTGGGATCGGGGATTGTGTCAATGGTAGAGATCCAATTCTGTGATTCTTGTACACTACTCTCCCCCTGAATTGCAGAATTGGGGTAGAATGGCTTGTCTTCAAAGAAGGTTACATCCATGGAGTGGAAGAATTTCTTGGTGTTGGGGCAGTAACATTTGTATCCTTTCTTGTTTGGTGAATAGCCGAGAAAGATACATTTTGTGGCTCTTGCATCAAGTTTTCCCCGATGTTGTGAGTGAATGTGAGCAAATACTGTGCAACCAAAGATCTTGAGGGGAATCTGAGAGATGAGATGAGATCTAGGATATGCGGCAAGGAGGGTTTGACTTGGTGTTTTGTAGTTCAAGATCCTGGAAGGCATTCTATTAATGAGATAGGTTGCGGTGAGGACTGCTTCGCCCCAGAATCTTTTGGGAACGTTGGAAGTGAATAACAAGGATCGGGCAACCTCAAGTAAGTGGCGATTCTTACGTTCGGCCACTCCATTTTGTTGAGGAGTGTCGACGCATGAGCTTTGATGGACAATACCATGAGACTGTAAGTATGGGTCTAGGACAGTGTTAAAGAAGTCTCGGGCATTGTCTGTTTTTAGGACCTGGATTTTTGCATGGAATTGGTTCTGGATCATGGTATGGAAGTTTTGGAATATTTGGCTAGTTGCGGATTTTTCTTTCATGAGGAATACCCAGCTTAGCCGTGTATGATCATCAACCAATAATAGAAACCATCGGGCCCCTGAGATATTTTGTATTTTTGAGGGTCCCCAGATATCCCCGTGAATAAGGGAGAATGGATGAGAAGGTTTGTATGGTCGTGGAGAGTATGTACTTCGAGTATGTTTGGATAGTTGACAGACATCACAATGGAAAAATTTAGACTTTTTATTATTGAATAATGATGGAAACAAACGCTCAAGATACATAAAGTTTGGATGACCTAAGCGATAGTGCCACATCATGATAGCACTATCTTTATTTGACTGACTTATTGACTCTTGACAGCTGCCGGGTAGGTTGTGGGGACTAGCATTAAGTGCATTGCACCGTGGGTTTGTTGGCCGGTTGTCACTCTTGAGAAGATATAAGCCTGCACAAAGCTCAGCATTGCCAATCGTCTTCCCCGAAACCGAGTCCTGAAATACACAAGATTTGGCAAAAAATTTAGTCTCACAGTTTAAATCTCTGTTGAGTCTGCTAACAGAAAGTAAGTTGCAGTCAAGATTAGGCACAAAAAGAACTGAGTGAAGGGTTAAATCTTGTGAAAGCTGGACAGTGCCAGTTCCGGCAACTGTGGAGCATGTGCCATCGGCAATCCGGACAGTGAGGGTGCTTGGACATGAGCTGAAGGTGGATAACAAAGACCTATTACCGGTCATGTGATCGGATGCACCTGAATCAACGATCCAGTGGGTTGAGGGTGCTTTTTCTGCATGAAAAACCAGAGTATTATTACCTCGCTGAGCGACACCACCTGTGCCAATTACAGATGGATTGGTGGAGTGATGGGCCTGACTAATCAACTGCTGTAACATCTCAAGTTGATTTCTGGTGAATGGAACTTGACTTTGGTTTCTGGATTCTTCGGTGGAAGCAGTATTTCCACGATTTTCATGATCACCGGTTGTGTGGCCGGACGTGTGGCTAGGCTTCCAATCCGCTGGTTTTCCATGTAGCTTCCAACAGGTTTCTTTGACATGGCCTGGTTTGCGACAGTGTTCGCACCAAGGTCTCCCCTTGCGTGGCCTATTGTCATTCCGGTTCTGTGGCGGACCCCGTGCCGCATGTGCAGAGGACTCGGGAGCTATGGAGTTGTCCTTGGCTATTGCTAAGGCTGAGCCCTCTACATTCCCGGACACACATGGCTGCCCCATCATCACTCGCTTCCGACTTTCTTCTCTCCGGACTTCCGAGAAGGCCTCTCGGAGGCTTGGTAACGGTTTGGTACCAAGGATCCGGCCCCGAACTTCATCAAGAGTTTTATTTAAGCCCATAAGAAATTTAAACACACGTTTGGTTTCTATGATTTTCCTGAACCGGGCACTATCATCCGGGCACTTCCACTCTATTGATTCAAAGAGATCTAGTTGTTGCCAATACCGGGTGAGGCTTGAGAAGTAGGCAGTGACAGGAAGTTCTCCTTGCTTGAGGTCGGGTAGGATAGTTTCGATATGGAAGAGTTCAGCAGTGTTTTCACTGCTGGAAAAAGTATCATGGGCTGCATCCCAGATGTCTTTTGCGGTGGAGTAGAGGAGGAAATTCTCGCCAATTTCTGTAGTCATGGAATTGATCAGCCATGACATTACCAGGTTGTTTTCAGCTCTCCATTTTCGGAATTGAGGGTCATCAGGCTTCGGCTGTGCAGCGGCGCCGGTGAGATAATCATCACGGCCTCGGCCACAAATAAACATCATGACCGATTGAGACCATTGGAGGTAGTTGTGACCAGTGAGTTTGTGACTGGTCACAGGGATAAGGCTGCCTTCGGATGGGGCTGGATTGGCCGGAGATGGAGGGACAGCGGCAGTCGTTGGGGTGCCACTGGTTGCAGAGGTTTGTTCCGATTCTGCCATGAGAGTGTCTACAACCAGTGGAGAACCACCTAGTGACTAGAATGATGGAGAGAAACGGAGGAACCTGGACGCCTATGGATGACAGAGAGACGCGGCAGTCTCTGGAAATATGGCAGAGAAAGATGGCGGCAGAGAAAGATGGCGGTAGGGTTAGGGTTCAGAGAGTGCTCTGATACCATGAGGAAATATAGGAAGTAATCCTCTGATTTATTCATTGATTCAACGTGAATATATATACAAAAGAGAAGCTAACCCTAGACCACAAAATCAGGAACTAACTTAATCTAATCATCCGGGAAATATATCATCCGGGAATATATCTTATCTTTATCTCTGAAATTTAAAACTAGGATTACAACATGTATTATGGATAACCCTAATACCCGGGATATACCACAATCCTAACTTCTAGCTTGATTCTCTACAGGCTTCATCTTGGACCTTATAATCTATGCTTCATGGCTTAGTCAATCAAAATTGAGACAAGAAAAAATATTACCTCAGACAAATGTGGATAAAGACCATTAATGCAACCCTCAGCTACGGCACCAAGAGCCAAAACAGCAGCTTCTCTTTCCTTCCAAGCTTCATCACCGCTAGCAGACAGGTTGGTCTGCAGGAATTTGAAAGGTCAAAACACATTAAGTACTGCTCTATAACCGGCTCCATTTGATTATTGATCCGACTCTAATTCAAAACTTGACAAATCATAAAAGGAGATAAAGTGAGAGATTAGGAAAGGACAGTATATCTTACTCATCAAATTTGCTTTTATACAGAATAAATCTGTTACCTGAAATAAAGGCATCAACGTTGGAAGAATCTCATCCGCGAACACATTTGAGAGAATGTCAAGAGCTGCTGCACTGCATTTGCGTAGATTCCATACATTAACAATATCATCGTCCTGTCATTGGCCAAGAGTCGGTAGAATATTAACAGGAAATATAATATCAGTAGAGATTTTACTCAAATGAACTCATCTTCAAAAAATAATCTGAAAAACAAAGCAGAACGTGATTGCATAACATTATTGGGACAGAATGATGAGCCATAAATTTAAACAAGCAATGTGGGGAAGATGATGTCCAAACATACGTCATCTTCAACATTATCTGATCCATGAAGCCGTGATGAATGAAAACGAGGTTTGATATCCTGCAGTGCAAAGTACAGGCAGTGGAGGATCAGGAAACTTAATATATGAAGATTGCACTTTAGAAAGCAAAAGTCAAGTGAATTCCAATTAATTCTAGCCAAAAATTATTTAAAGAAACGAACCTGATCGCGATCTGGGACAGATTCATCCTCCTGCGATAATGAATGAATGTAACTAAATTTATAAGCAAAAACAGCTTCCAACTTGTAATCACAAAAGCAAAAGTAGAATCAGTAAAGTTAACCTCAGCATCAATAAGCGACTCATCATCATCAGCATAGACCATGTTTGACAGTAAAACCTACAGGAGTTATTAAGATTATATTAGAATTAAAAGCAATTTGAGCTCCCTGAGTAAAGAATGAAATATAAATATCACCAAAGCACATGCTATACCGGAATTAGCCGCGGCAAGAACTCTCTTAAGTTCTCTGGTGGTAACTGAGCATCACAGTATGCAGACCTGATAAGAAAGCTCCTGAATTTGAGCTATTTGTAAACATTAGCATAATATATCTGTAGTCTAAAAGTTACAGTAGTACCAGAATTCACAAGCTTCAAGAGCGACTTCATCATCAGTGTCCTTGTTCACTTGCAACATATACTGAATCACATTCTTCAGATGTGGCTGCAGTATAGATCAGAAAATCACCTCATCAACAGCAGAAGAAAGATAATATTAAACATTAAAACTAATGCCAGCTCACCTCCCAATAGCTTAAGTTTTTGAAGAAATAGTAAAAAAATATGGCATCATAGCAAGAGGTCCATTGATCAAACCATTTTAATTGCACTCTACGTAAATTACCATCATGCGTTAGGCCTCTAATATGTTTCGGGAATATGTCTGTGAAATTGATATTTGCCTATATGATTAACCATTGTCCAACCCACAGAGAGGGCGAGTGTTAAAATATTGAAACTACTGTTAGCCCACCTCCTTAGCTTAAGCTTTCAAGAGAAATATTAAGATAACAAATGAAAAAAAAAAAAAAAAAAAACAGATTCAGACATGTGTCCTACAGTGAAAACATTCAAGGCACAATAAATAAATGAATCAGTTGAATTAAAAGGATATATAACAGACTTGCAGATATGACCTATATCACAGAATGATGCATAATAGGACGCCCACAAACATAGATATAGATCCTGTACAAGACTAAAGATACAGAAAAAACTTCCCACCTCCAAGAAAGATGGGCGGACTTCAATTAGCTGAACAAATGCTGAGCAAACCTGTTTAGGACATACAAAAAAAGATAGATTAGAGTGTACACAAGCTTATAAAACTTGAAGTTGAAGTATTCCCTTCTCCACCAATAATTGGAAAAACTAGTAAGAAATCCAAAATGGATAACACACATAAACAAATTAATAAAAAGAAAAACGCTGGTTTCCACCTATGGGTAATATGAGACATGCATTAACATTCCTAAGTTTCCATTCTTGTAACATTGTCCTTTCAAACTGACAAAATCCTAAAAGAAAAATGAAATACGAAAAGCCATCCGAGGAAGACAAAATTTACGTTGGTCAAAGGCATTTTATAGCGACCAATGTGTTTGGACCTACTACTAGTTTCCAACAAAATCTAGCAAATAAATTATTTCATATCCAACCAAGTCTAGCTTGTTTTATGATTTGAACCAAAATGCAAAATTTCAAACAAAAATAGGCAAATTAGTTATTATTTACTGAAAGACAAAAACTCATATACATTAAAAAATAATAATAACGAAACTAACCAATTTCCGCACTTCTGAGGAAGAGTCATTTGCAAGGATAAACAAACCTTGAAGATATTTATCCATGGCCATATATAAAGCCTGCGAGAAATTTGTTTACAATATTCAGAACACCCCAAAGAAATGAATAAAGCAATGGAGATCAGTGTTGGGTGTAATATTTGGTAATATACTTACCGCTGGCATCAACATAATGTACTGATTTACAGAACCCAAAGAAAGCTTCCGTAATGTGGAATGTGGTGACTGAAAAAACTGCATAAAGAAAAGTGTGTGTAATAAAACTTGACAAGACAACATGCATATACAAGAACTGTCTTTCGGCAGAAGAAAATAATGATCATCACCTGAAATAATCTAGGAAGGAATACGTCAATGGGGCGTTCAGCTAACCCAGGTACATCTGAATCAAGCACTTGAGGAACATCCTCACAAATCTGCATTACACCACATTATATATGCGTTCAATGGTCTGATCAGTGTTTTGAAATGAAGATGTGCTAGAACACAATGTTGCTTCAATATCTATTTTTTGCAGATAACTCATCCTCTCCTACCTTGTATTGATTTAAATACCATCAATAAAGGTTCTGTTTATTATTAAAAAAATAAATTAAATAAATTAAAAAAAAAAAGAAGAATAAAGCAACAACAAAAAAATGTTACATCTCAATGAAGCATAAACGGCATAAACGCCCTTACACTACACTAGATTCTATAATTTCGCTTATGAATGGTGCTTTTCTTAACATTTGGGGACTCCTACAAATGGAGGAAATGAATGGCCTTAGGCCGAAACCAAAGGTATTAGCCTATGAAAATATAATCCTATAGATACAAGAATGCACTTTAGTTCAAGATCAAGGAATCATAGTATGTAGTCCAAATGAAAAGGTGAAATTATTTACAGGTCCTGGATTCTACGTGAAGACTTCCATTATATTCAAAAACCAAAGAAAGCTTCAAGTCTGATTCTGTACCACATTAGGATTCTATAACAGTTAGTTAGGTATTACAACCAAATGTTTCGTCACTTCCATAGCATCATGACCCGCCCATAGCTTATGTACTACTTATGTGTTATAACTTATAATGGTTGATCATTTTACTGAATGCTTTAAACACGTCCTTTCCACAAAAAGTATTACCTTGGATAAAGCATCCATAGCACCTTCCATGTGATTTAGATCATTGCTGTCTAAGCAATTCACAAGAGCTTGCAACAACTCGGGCCATCCTGAAATTCCTCCTAGTTGAACAGCAACGCTTATAATTGTGCCGGCTGTAGACCTAATGTGCCTATCTGCTGCTCCCAAGCAAGGCAATAACTCTGACTTTATGTATTGCTGGTATGCAGGAACCATTGATTTATATGCAGTCCGAAGGTTATTTTTCAACAGCAGGCCTGCAGCTTGTCGAACCTCCACTGATTTATTCTATTTAAACCACAAATATCAAACAAAATGTTACTAAACAGTGAATACAGTGTTAAATCTATATTTGACAACAGAGAAAGGATTCATGATATCTTAACTACTTTATTCACTACTAACTACTTAGACGCTGAAATATGGATTTAAGCAAAGTCTCTGGATTTCAGCAGTCGGCATAAAAATTTATACTAGCAAGTCAAATTTCTAACCACATAAACGGCCGCCAAATATTGACCTAATAAACTACTTGTAGAGATTCACTCTTTTCAATGAAACATTTGAACGGGAATAGCATCAAGAAATGGGGCATCTGATGGAACTTAATTACAAATAAATATACAAATAGGGGCATTGCATCTGAGATTGATTCAGCGCCTGTTACAATTGCAGTGGCCCCAACCTTTTAAATTTCTTAAGGTCAATATAATAGGATTATAGATTGGATTATAGATAAAATATGCCATCAGGCGGGCCATTAATGGACCTCCAATTAGAACCAAACTCATGTTGATATAAATACTATCTATAGGCATATGACAAGAAAAGAACTTGTGGACAAACAATAATGTGTGTCAGCGACACTATTTGTGACATTTTAAAAGCTCCAAGACAGAGTAAACTAAAATCAATTTCATCAGCCTAAGCTTCTTCTCAAAAGTGGATCACACAAAAAACAATCTAAACTTTCCACTAACCCAAAAAAACCAACCACAGGCAAATTCCAAGTAACGAGACCACAATCCGTAGTAAATTCCCCATATCCCCAACCACCAAAAGCTTCAATTAATCCAGAAATAGGATCATTTCAACGCCACTAAGAAGCCTCAGATTTCTCGAGAAACAAAATGGTCGAAATAAACCTAATTTCCCCAACCAAGAAACTCCATAAGAATTCAAAACTTCCCAATAGGCATAAACAACATCGAACAGGAATCGAAATTACAATATAAACAGTCTTTTTCTCCGACACTACAAGTAGAGAGAATCGGAGTACCTCGGCGCGACCGAGAATGAAAGCGAGATAGTTGTTGAAATCGGGGAACTGAGAGTAGTGCTGAAGCTGCTGCCATATCTGAGACTTGTCAGCGGAAGAAGAGGAGTGGGAAATCTGCTGCTCCAAAAGCCCGCAGATCTCATTGAATCCTTCTTCCTTGGGCTGCCACTGGGCACTCGCCGCCATAGCTACCAAAAGATTCCTTTTTTTGCTATAAGTATATATGTATCTATGTATGTATATATGTGTATCTATAACCTTCTTCTTTGATTGGAGGTTATGGGATTCGAAGGTTTTGACAGGGTTTTTGCAGGAGCGAGAAACCCAGAGAGAGAAAAAGAGAGAGAGAGAGAGAGAGAGAGAGAGAGAGAGAGAGAGGTTTCGGACTTTTGGTGGGCGGAGGAGAGGCGAATAAGGCGATCTCTCCCTAGTTAAATATTTAAACGAATAAATAAAAGGTAAGAAAAAGACCAGCAAAATGAATTAAAAAAAACAAAAAACAAAAGAAAGAAAAGTAAAAGACGAAATTTGTTTGCAGTTTGCACTTGGCAAGATAAAAATTTGGGAGAGATTTTTGGGAATTTCTATTTCGTGGGCTGGGGTGGTGTTTTGAGCTGTTGCCAAAGTGCCTCTACGGGGATGCTCTATGGGACCAAATGATTCCAACTATTTTCTACATTTTCTTTTATAGGGGTATAATTTTTGGTTTTTCTTCACGTTTGTGTCAACTATAAAAAGTCTTTTTTTATATGTATTTTAAGATCGTATTTCATCAAAAGTGTTTTTGGACTTGCAATTTTGTGCAAATAGCTATGAAAAAAAAAGCAACACAATAACTTGTTGGTATATTTGCGTCGGATTATTTTGGGGAAAAAAAAAAATGATGACATTAACAAACTTAATAAAAATAAAAAAATTGCATCCACTTCAACATGAAAAATCAGAGTTGATGACATTAACCAACTTATCTCCCTCGCTCAAAGTTGTTTGCTACTCCTCCCGTTATGGGAAACCTGTAATGGAAATGTAGTTGTCCATATCTGTTATGCCTTTTCTCTTCCTCTGCTTAGGAAAACCGTAACGGAAATGTAATCATCCACTTCTTTGCTAGTTATGTTTTTTTTTTTTTTTTTTTTTTTCTCATTCTATTGTTTCTTTTGTACATGAGGAGGCTTTTAAGTTGTCCAATGAATTTCACTCTCATAAACAATAAATAATTAAAAAATCACCGTCATTTATATTGTGCAATTATTTGCATACACTATCTATTATTTGTTTGCTAATTGAAAAAAGATTGATTGTGTATTTTATGTCCCTCAACTCTTTTAACTATAGCAGCAATCTTAATTATCACTGAGTATGTAAAAAGGGTATGACTTAATCTACCACCGATTATTAATAAAGACACATTTAGGTCCCGTTCACTTCGCTGATTTGAGTTTATAATTTGAGTTTTACTACAGTAAAAAGTTCTCAGAAACAATCACATCTAACTTTTTTGCTACAGTAAAAAGCTCTCACATAACATCACATCTTAACTCGAATTAAAAACTCGAATCAACGAACTAAACAGACCCTTATTAAGTCTCCTCTATATATTCATTCAAACTTTGAGTCTTTGTTCTCGCAAAAGGTTGTCTAGCTCCCATCTCTTTTGGGCTTATGTTTTCATTATGGATTTAAACAATTTGGTTTATACATTAAAATTTGAACAAAAATTTAAGGTCTCATTTAATTTACTGATTTAAGAAAATATAATTTTATGTGAGAGTTTTTTTAACTGTAACAAACAAAAATTAAATGTGATTTTTTTATAAAAAATTAAAATTAAAAACTTAAATCGGTGAAATGAACGAGACTAAAATTTCATGAAAAAAATACCATAGAAAAAAATATATAAATTGTGGTTGAACCAAAACCAAATAAGTAAATTTATACACAACCGCAATCCAAAAAACACTTTTAAATCTCATTCTTTTTATTAATTTAAATTTTTAATTTTTAATTTTTATAATTAAAAATTCTCAAAAAATATTAATATATATTTCTACTATAATTAAAAAATTTATAAAAATATTATATCTTAATTCAAATTAAAAACTTAAATTCACGCAGAAAAGCTAACTCTTTAAAAAGAACACCACCCTTACTTTAGTTTGGTTTTATGTTGCAGTTACCTAGGTGGGTGACAGCTATTGCTACGGACGCGGAAAGTAATGCATTGCAGAATATGTTGATTAATTTTGCAATAATTTATCTATCATCTCATTTTCCTACCCTATCTGAATAAAGGTATTAAGCATAAGCTCATTGGTTAAATATAATCGACACATACGTGCACTGAAAAATATTGCTCCAATTATTTTTCATTATAAAAGATAAAAATGAAAAAGAAAAATATGAAAGGACTCATTTTTTTTCTTTTTATATTTGGACTTTTTTTCAGTCAGATTTTTTTTTATTAATTGATAAATTTTTAACATTAAATTATTAAAATTATATTAAATTAAAAAAAATATGTAAAATAAATAATTTTTAATTAAAATTTAACTGCTAAAAATAAAAAATCACCGGTAGTTCACTTTTTATTATCTTACAGGAGAAATTCTTTTTCAGGAAACATTTTTTTTTATGACATAAAAGAAATTGCTCTCTGTCCTTTTTCCCCCTCTTGGCCAAAACAAAGACACCATAGTGGTAATGTACAAGATTCGGAAGTTTATGAAAATTGTCACTACTAAAATGGTATAACAGACCATCTCCAAGTAAACGAACCATCTCTCCAATGCTTTTTTTTTTTTTCAAGACTATTCAGAGTAATGTTACAGTAAAATTAACAAAACCAAAGGTCTGGAAACCCAATGGCTGAGCATGCGTTACAAAGCTGATAACTTTCAAGTTTCAACCACCACGCCAATTAATTCATTAGGGTGAGAGTGATACCAAGATTTAAGTTCCCCAATCGGCCTTTCCATGCAACTATGAAAGCATATTAATCCTCAATCACGCAAAGGACAAATAATACCTCCAACACCATCACGTGCACAAACCTGAAACATATAAATTCTGAGAAAATGCTGAAACAAAAATAATACACTGAACAGCCAAAAAAAAAAAAAGTCCTTTCTTGATTAAAAAATATCTAAAATGGGCTGTTATTTCAGCAGAAGGTATAAGGTCACATGTATTTAAGTCCTGGCCATGTGTAGTGCCTCTTGTTTGAGAGTGCTTGTCAAGCACCTTGAACAAGTAGTTGCAGGTACATTTCTCTACTTAGCAAATAGAATTACGGAATACAAGCACAGATCGAAGTAAGAACAATAAGCATACTATCATCACAGATCTTACATTATCCGAATAGGAATTCAGACGATCGCACACATGCCATGAGGTGATTTCCTTTTGATGATGCTTTTACTTCTCATTTCTCTGCTTTTCTGCAGCCTGTTCGACAGCAAAGATCACAAATAAGGAAGTGGAAATAGAAATGAATCTTGAACTATGAACCGCCACTAAAAGAAAGAACGAAAAGAAGGTAAAGACTATGCAATAAGGGGAAACAATCGTTTAAAACATTTATCTCTAAAATTACACCTTTGTCAAGGAAATCCAAAGAAACGACAGACAACAATGCTAATAAAACATTGAAAATCAAGTATGATTTGCAAAGTCAAACCATTTTCATTTTTTCCAGAACAGCATCCTCAAACGCTTGATAGCCAACTCCACCCACATGATCATCACGTTCAGGCGACTTCCGGATAATTGGAACCTCTGCTGCTCTAGCTGGTTGGAGAGGTAAAACCAGCAACGGGTTGGAAAGATCACCGCACAATGTGCCTGTAGCAGCAACCTACAAGCCATAACACAAAACAAAAGTAATTACAAAATAACAGCCGAAGAGATTCAAATATTCTGAGAACAAAATTGTATAGAAGATTAGACTCACAGCTGCATCTTTATTGGCCATTACAACAAGAGCCGAACCTCTCTTCTTGTTCTTAATGACAACATCTTCGACGTCACCAAATCTTGAGAACTCCTCCCTCAACCTCTCCGCTGTGTAACCCTCGCCAACTTTCTCCCAAGACACCTTAAGTATCCTCTCCTTATCCAATTTTACCGCACCAGTACTTTCACTCTCTTTACCAACTTTCCCGTTCTCCGTCTTCGGAACCGATGCAGCGGCTGCCCCTTTATTTGCATGCATTGCACGTATCCTCACAATCTCCTCCTTAAGCTTCTTAGCAATTCTTTCCTCTTCCTCTCGTTCTCTTGCAGCAGGGTCAGGAGCAAATGCAGCCCTCTCTCTTTCTTCAAGATCAGACACCATCTTCCTTTTCCTGACATCGCGTTCAGAGTGACGGCGTTGCTGCTCCCGCTTAACCTTCAAGAGATCATCAAACAATTTTCTGGCTTTCTCATCCTTGAGTATCTCATATGAGGTTTTTAGCCTTTGAAAGTTCTCATGTGCATTTGGATCGTCCGGCCTCTTGTCTGGGTGTAACTCCAAAGCCTTTATCCTATACGCCTTTGAAATCTCTTTCTCAGTAAGCTTGGCACCTTCTTCACCAGAAGGTAACCCAAGAACGCTGTAGTGATCCACGTCAATATCCATATCTAATGCTGCAAATGAAAAGAGTCTAAACTAGCTCAGCAAATAAGTCATCTCAATGCCATTAAAAGAGTTAAGAATAAGCTTGAACTACATGCATATTTGATTATAGAATCCAAAAATATGTAGCTCACACATTGATCAATTCAGGGAAAAAAATTATATATACCCTTTTTCCCCTTAACTCTCTAACTCATGGTAATAACCAACTGTTAAGAGAGAGAGAGAGAGAGAGAGAGAGAGAGAGAGAGAGAGAGAGAGAGAGAGAGAGAGAGAACACACACACTGACACACACATAATTGCAATATTACATGTGTTGATTTTGGCCATTCTCCTTAGTAAGTTATAATTTCTAAAATACCACTTGGTAAAACAGATTCTTATGTTCGTTCCACAACAATAATCCAATACTACTTTTTTTGAGAATAGAAACTGCGTCCTTTTCTTACTAATCAAGGACACAAACACAATTTACTTCTTGAATACTTGATGACTTCATTGGCAGGATATTATTCCTTTACTTAAGGATTCATCTTTTTCTCCAAGACCCACATTTTCAGCCGATTATCCGATTGGTTGATTATTTACTTCAGTCATAGTAAATGTAAAAAGCAGGCACCAAGACTATAATCGGTGACAATGCGTGCACCGCCTTCATCCTCGCCGATTGCAATTGAGAATTGCTTTTGCAGATGATAGAGAAGAAGAGGAAGAGAAAGAGAGGGAAAGGGAGAGTAAACGGTCCACGCAGACCGCAAAAACTAAATTTGGTAACCAACCCAATCTAGTTACCAAACAAAGAAAGAGGAACATAATCCTAATCTATACAAATCATTAAAAACCATTCGCATAGTGCTTAATCCAAACATTAAATTTATAACATATTTTGGTCAGTATCGATACTACAATTATAGTGTAGACGTAAAGTAGTCAGGACAACATAAAAGAAACTGTAGAAGTTTAATAATTTCTAAAGTAACAGGATGATAATTGATACATTGTTTTAAAACAATAATCAAATTATGCAAAGTAGTACCATACTCTAATTGAAATACAAACAAATTCTTAAAATAAAGCAAAATATGAATAAGCGAGAGTCATCTGAGAGGATCCAATAAGTGATTAAAGGCAATGCTATGCTAGAACCGCACAGAATCACTTCCAATCAAGGGAGATCGAAGATATTGCTCAGTACCAAACAAGAGTTGAACACAACTTTCAAGGTGGGAAGGTTCGTTGAACTCGTTGATTGAAAGGTAAAGTAGCATATTTTCCATTAGGCAGAAGCAGAACAGAAGACAAAATTGATTTGATTTCGACGACAAATAAACCACCACAAAGGTTATAAGAAAGAAAACGGTTTACAAAGTATTCAAATATGGAAGAATGTCGATGTTTTCAATTAGGGTTACATAATAATACACCTAAAAGAGACAAATTTGTTATATTTCTCAATCCCAAACAAACATATCGAAAGTTTCAATAAAATCAGAGAAAGAGAGAGGAATAGAGATAGAGAGAGAGACCTTTTCAATCGGAATAGAGGCAAGGAAAGCAGGGACCAGAATGAGAGCAATCAAAGGTGGCGTTACTTCATCGGGGGTTTCTTTGAAACTCAGCAAAACTCTACCCCCAATTCCTCCGATTCCATTTATGCCAAGGCCAGGAGTGAACGAAAAGTATTATTTCTAGATGAAAGACGACAACTTTACCAGATTCTTAGATGAGAGCAGCGAAATTGAAAAAGAAGATCTGCTTTAGGAGTTTGGATGTAAGTTTGGATCTTCTTAAAATAATTTCAGTTTTACTTTTTATTAAAAATAAATTCAGAATGAGACCAGAGATTCAGAGAGAGAGGGAGAAATAGAGATAGAGAGAGAGACCTATCTAAATAAATAGCGAATTACTCCATTCAAACGCCCAAACCAAAAGCAGAAACAAAAGCAATTCTCTTTATCAAACAAAACATAAACAAAGACAAGAAAAAGCACTCTCACCGAGACAATAGAAACCCTAATTCGGCAATGTTGGATATGAAAAAACCGAAGGACGAAGGACTTTTTCGTTTCGGAAAGAGACCAGAGATTCAGAGAGAGAGAGAAATAGAGATAGAGAGAGAGACCTTTTCTATCGGAATAGAGGCAAGGAAAGCAGGGACCAGAATGAGAGCAATCGAAGGTGGCGTTACTTCATCGGGGGTTTCTTTGAAACTCAGCAAAACTCTACCCCCAATTCCTCTGATTCCATTTGTGCCAAGGCCGGGAGTGAACGGAAGAGCAGCGTAATTGAAAACATAGATCCAGAATTAATGAACGAAATAGTATAAACATTTTTTTTTTTTTTTATCAATCATTTCATTTTTCCAATTTGATCCAGATAAACCCATTTCTAGTTGATGGGGCTTTAAAATCTTATATAGAAAGACATAGATAATATTGCACTAGATTACAAATGATCGTGAAACTATGCAATACTCTGGAAATTCTGCAGAAGTCCATTTTTTTGGTGAGACAACAGGCTTCAAACTAGAGGTTATTGTTGGGTTTTCCACTAATCTCATAAAAACCAATCAAATTTCCAGAAACCAATCAAAGCTACGTTAAATATCTGGAAATTTTACCAAAAAGAAGCAGCAAATTGAAGAAAGTATGAACATTTCCTCTGTCAAACGACAATAAAAAGAAAGACGACAGCAAACAGTAGTTCGACGAAATAGTACCTCGTCTTCGTGCCGGTGAAGATCCGAGAAGCAGCAGCAGCAGCAATGAAGCGAGCCAAGAATCGAGCCGCGCGAGAACTTCTTCGTTTCGATCGGAGCCAAACCTCTTGGATATTCGCCGGAGATCGAAAAGAATCGAGCCAAACCTCTCTTGCCGGAGATCGAGAAGAAGAAAAAAAAGGACGCGAGGAGGAGTGCTCTGGAGGTCGATGGTGGAGCTCGGTGGTCGAGCAAGAATTGGGGGCTAGGGCAGGGAGATTTTGGACAAAATGTGAATCAGGGCTTTCCTCACGTGAATGGAAAAGCAATTCCATACCCCCCACGTGAATGCCAATACTGAATGGGCTTTCCTACCTTTTATAACCCAAAAAATAAACCAAATAATGGAATGAAGTGAAATGACTTTTCCTTTCCAATTCATTCCTCCCAACCAAACGTTGCTTAAGTTTCACATCGAAAAACAAGAAGAAAAGGTTTTTTTTTTTTTTTTGGAAAAAAAATACCGACGAAATTTGTCTTTCTTTCTAATCCAAATACCGACCCAATTAATTTCTCAGTAAAGCATATCGCTCAAATCAACAATAAGCGACAAGAATCAAAGAAGCAGTTGACAAATATACCTGGACAGAGATTCGTCGGAGTCGAGAGGAATTGACAACCTCAGTAGCACACTCGAGCAAAGCTTTTATGAAAAGATTAGAGCTTAAAAAAAAAAAAAAAAAAAAAAAAAAAACCTAGAAAGGAAATGGGAAAAGTGGGCGACGGTGTAGGGGTGGAGGTGGGGTCACGGCGACGGAAAGAGGCGGAGCTTGGGTTCTTTAGCGACGGGTATCCTAATCCTACGAATGGAAGAAGTATGCGACGGAAGTCTGCTTATTTCTTTTGCGTGGATGCTGATGATCTACTCCTATTTTCTTTTTCTTTTTTTTTTCTTTTTTTTTTTTCGTTTTGTTTTTTCTTTTTTAAGTGGTATAATAAATTCATGTCGTTCTTTCTCTTTAATGTCGTTATTAATCTAATGTCGGTTTTTTTTTTCTCAATTTGATGTCGTTTTCCGATGTGGCTCTTTTGTTTTTTTTTTTTATTTTGTCGTTTTTCAGATGTATATCTATATTTACCTCACTGGTGCCTGAACCATGTGATTTATACTTTACTCCGTTAACTTTGAAAACTCTCAGGTTGTCCCTTAATTTTAATTTTGTCTCATTTAAGCTTTTTAATAAGAATTTTTAAAATCAAAAGGAAAAAAGAAATTAAGTATAAACATATAGTTTTTATTTGTTTTTTAATAAAAAAATTTAAATAAAAAAATCACGTATCACGTGACTGTATTATTTTTTATTTATTTTTAATAAAAATTATAACAGAAAAAGTTAAATATGACTAATTTAAAATTTAAAAGAGAGTGAGAATTTTTATAATTAAAAATTCAAGAATTGTCATTTGAGTAGAAAAATGAAATGTTAGTTTTTTTTTTGTTTAAAAGCTTGATCTCAATTGAAGTTTTAAGTTAAAACAATTGAGAAAACGAAGTCATCAAATTTGTCGTTGTCTTTTAGGGTCCGTTTGGTTCATGAATTCAAATCATGTGATTTGAACTATTTTCGATTTACGTGTATTTTTTATGAGAGAAAAACTGTAGCGATCATGAATCATAATTCGAATCAGGAACTCAAATCTAAGAACCAAACGAACCCTTAATTAAAAAGCACAAATTGTCTGACACCTGCATTCCCCGTCATTTCACTTTGAAACGAAAATGAATGTAATTATTCATCTTAAAAGTTTGGTGTCGTTTGAGAATGTTGCTATTATTTAAGACGAACAAATATGTCGTATTTGTTGAACTTTGCAGGCTGCAGCCGATATTTGTGGTTTTTTCTTTTTCGATCTTTTGTAATATTTAATTTATCGACAACGACAATACTGTCGTTTATGCCACAAACTACATGTCGTTTGCGTATTCAAATTCTGATGCGGCCTATATCATATTCCTGAATTCATTGTGCAAAGAGCAATAAACAATATTTCATTCAAAGCAAGTAAACTATAACCCATTGAAAGAGAAAACAATTGTAATAACAGCAATAGTGTGAAACTCTATGGTCTGCAGAAACTAGGAAATTTACTTTAGAACCACGGCAGCATTCCTCACAGCCAGATATCTCTGCACATATTCATTCGGAAGTGATCTTATGATTTTGAAGACCTCAGCATTTGCGTAGCGGAGATTCGTCCTGGGATCGGAGTAAGGTGCCTGCAAGTGCACATAAAGAGTCTCAATTGGAGCCCGATAAATTTGGCGAAGGATATTAGTACACTACAGCACATTGTTTAAAGGATCAATAAGAACCACTAAAGTTACCAGCTAACAAGCAATGATAGCCAAATTCATAAGTCTTGTTTTTCCAGAAAACAAATACTTCCAGCAAAAGAGTACTTATTATGCTTCTAAGTTACTCACCAATCATCTGACAAACCAGATCAGAAACTTAGCTAATAAAAAATGCAGATCAGGTTGACATGGCGTGATTAGGCTCCGTAATAGTTGATACATGAAAAGATGCAGGAAACAAAATATGGCCTATCATTTTAATCAATCATTCACCAATTTCCATGCTTGAAGGAAATCAATTCAAGTCTTTAGTTAACCCCCTTCATTATGCGGGAACCGGGGAAAAAAAAAATTATTTAATTTGGGGAAGAAGGGGTAAGAATCTAAACTGAAAGCAGGCCTTCACAAGAAAAGCTCAACATAGAAAAGGGTTAAAAACAAATTGGTTACTTTGTCATAAAAACTTGAGAATGCCTTAATCCAAAGTAAATTCTCACCAATTCGACAATCGAAACGAACACAAACAATTTCTCTAGATAACATCGACAATGATAGAAGTTTTGGAAGACGAGAACATCACCTGTAACCAATCTTGTAAAGAGAGCCATACCTCATATCCTGTTATGTCACAAATTTTTTTGCAAGGATGCATAGAAGGAGGCGACTCAATGTTAACATCTGCAAAACAAAGACAATCAATGGCTCAAAACTTAAAACAGCTTTATAGAGAGGAAAAAAAAAAAAAAAGGAAGAATAACATACATTCTAAAAAACAGTAAGGTTTACCATGAACAGTAATGAGACAAACAAAGAAACATCAGATATCAACCTATGGAAGAGCATTCTCAATAAGCATTTCCAAAAAATATCAACTTTGGTTTACATTCTAGACTTCTAGTAAATCTGACAAATACCTTCCATTCTAAATTAAACACATCCCAAGCATATGATAAGTCCTCCAATCTAGAGGTTGAAGTTAATTTTTCAAAAAATTATGCCAATAAGACACATCAAAATTATATCAAATTAAGAAAATACGGAAATTTAACAAAACTCGATGAAAATCTCCTGATTTTAATGTTGATGAGGAAATTATTTCATTCACATTGTTAGAATCCACAATCTATCAAACAAACAAAATTGATTCCTTTCTTCAACACGGTATTCTAACCCTTAAACTTTTTGCATTATTTTAAAATTAGCGCCCAAAAAAAAAAAACCACACACACACACAGATATAGATATAGATAGATAGATAGATATATATATATATATATATTTATATATATATATATATGTATATATATATATGACATACAATTGGGTTCATCAGGAGGGTAATTCTGGTAATTTTCAGCTTGGATGATCTGCTTGAGGTGTTTCCAGTGCCTGCCTCTGGACTGGCCTTTGGGATACTTCTCGTACATTTGGATTTTCTTGAAACTCAGGTGAGTCGGCAACACCAGCTCCGCTTGGATCACTTCTGCTTCCATTTTCGACCTCTAATTCTAAATAAATAGCGAATTACTCCATTCAAACGCCCAAACCAGAAGCAGAAACAAAAGCAATTCTCTTTATCAAACAAAACATAAACAAAGACAACAAAAAGCACTCTCACCGAGACTATACAAACCCTAATTCGGCAATGTTGGATATGAAAAAACCGAGGGACTTTTCGGAATGAGACCAGAGATTCAGAGAGAGAGAGAGAGAGACCTTTTCGATCGGAATAGAGGCAAGGAAAGCAGGGACAAAAATGAGAGCAATCGAAGGTGGCGTTACTTCATCGGGGGTTTCTTTGAAACTCAGCAAAACTCTACCCCCAATTCCTCCGATTCCATTTGTGCCAAGGCCGGGAGTGAACGAAAAGTATTATTTCTAGATTAAAGACGACAACTTTACCAGATTCTTAGACGAGAGCAGCGAAATTGAAAAAGAAGATCTGCTTTAGGAGTTTGGATGTAAGTTCCACATAGAAAAACAAGAAGAAAAGGATTCTTTTTTTTTTTTTTTTTGGAAAAAAAATACCGACGAATTTGCCTTTGTTTCTAATCCAAATACCGACCCAATTTACTCCTCAGTAAAGCAGATCGCTCAAATCAACAATAAGCGACAAGAATCAGAGAAGCAGTTGATAAATATACCTGGTCACGTCTCACAAGACAGAAATTCGTCGGAGTCGAGAGGAACTGACAACCTCAGTAGCACACTCGAGCAAATCTTTTATGAAAAGATTAGGGAAAAAAAAAAAAACACCTAGAAAGGAAATGGAAAAAAGTGGACAACGGTGTAGGGGTGGAGGTGGGGTCACGATGCGACGGCGCCGGATGGGAGTGGGGCTGGGCTCGTGACGCGACGGCAACGGAAAGAGGCGGAGCTTTGGTTCTTTAGCGACGGGTATCCTTAGCCTACGAAGGGAAGAAGTATGCGACGGAAGTCTGCTTATTTCTT
>JACAGA010000052.1:1776213-1798957 GCA_029231665.1 Morus indica
AAATAAAAGTTTAAGGAGCCTATTCTAAATTGTCAGATGTTTATTAGGTTCTCTCAGTTGTGTATATGTTTTGATTTTATTGTGATTTTGATTAGAACTTACGTTCAAAAGCATAAATTATAGGCATGTACACCCACCGCGGAAAAAGGTCCAAAGTTTAATTCGGCTTCTGTGAGGTTAGTTTAGTCTTAACTTACCCACATGACCAAGCTCTCTTGTCCCTTGGAACCATTACAATCAGAGCCAATAGGCCTTCTTCCTGATAACAGTTCAAGAAGAACAACACCAAAAGCGTAAACATCAATCTTGTCACTGACTTTCCCATACATGAAATATTCAGGTGCTAGATAACCAAACGTTCCAACCACGTCGCCTTCAATTAGAAAAGATGAAGTTTTTGGGCCCCATATAGCAAGACCCAAATCAGACAACTGCCCACATAAGAAAAAAATTCAATTCCAGTTAGTAAGGAATATCTGAATCAAACATATCATACTTTGAATATTTGGTGATAGTAAGTGAAGCTAGCACCTTTGGTTCAAACCCATCTGAGAGAAGGATATTTGAAGTCTTTATGTCTCTGTGAATCACAGGTTGAGGGCATTCTTTGTGCAGATAGTAGAGGGCCTCAGCTATCCCAACAGCAATGCTATATCTCATTTCCCATGACAATACACCCTTGTCCTTGTTGTTGCCTAAGATTGAATGTCGCATTTCGCGTTAGAAAAATGCTAAACATGACTAGTCCTTTAATCAATCAGAAATTGTCACATAATACATAATCATTAGAGCTGACATATGAATATGTGATCGATTAAAAGCTATCAATAATCATTTAACAATCTCATTTTTTTGGTCAATCTTTGCAAGTAAACAGAAAGAAGATGAGCCAAAGTGAAGCTTTACCATGTAGGTTTTCCTCTAGGCTTCCCTTAGGGAAGAAGTCATACACCGAAATTAGAGCATTATCTTCGACACAGACACCGAGCAAAGGAGCAATATGCTTGTGCTTTAAGGAAGAGATTATGTCAAATTCAAGGGCGAATTCTTTCCACCCTTCTTTGGATGAATTGAGAATCTTTACCGCTACTAGTTTCCTATTTGGAAGAGTACCCTTGTACACACAATTAGACCCTCCTTTTCCAATCACATTTTCTGTCAATGCAAAAAGCATATGGTCAGGCAAATCACACAAGTTTGAAGTCTAAATGATCATAACAACAGAATATATATTACAAACCTGAAGAGAATTGACAAGTTGAAGTCTTGAGAACATCAAGACTGAACCAATAATTGCAGCCGAATGAGCTTGTTTGCAAGAGCTTTTTCAATCCTTCTGGCGCCTCACCAAAAGCTGATAATCTGATCTTTGTGCTGTCACTAATCTCTGTTTCCATATTGGAATTCTCTAGAATAGTTGAACACTGAAGAGGATGAAGTGGAGAACGATCTGGTAAATTCATTACCCATTGAACCACAGACTCATTCCTTGCCTTTGGCATTTGTGGGGCCACTAAATTTGCTCTTCTAAGTAGAGGCCAACCAGGTTTATTGTCCATAGAGCAATAATCTGTTGAGAGAAGTGAATCTGATCTTGAAATGAAACTGTCACTCCTTGAGTCTTCACCACCATGTGTTGGACTGTCCCGCGAGTTTCGAGTCGTTTTGGAAAAGGAGGCTACGGTCTCCGTCTCAACATCAGAGTCGCCCAATTCAGATTGTGCAAGGCTTGGTTTGGCATCCTCTTTGAGACCTATGTCAAAGTTGAGACCAGAATTTGTCAATTTTCTTTATTCTAAGAAATGGCAGTCCAGTATTACTAGTCGAGTAGTTGGTTTTTCTATTTCCTGGAAAACAAACACCAAACCTGGTAGTTGGCTGCTGGTGCTGTACCTTCTGAAAACGATTTTCCCATTGTGGATAGCCACAACATCAGTGGTTGAAGAGATTCTCTTGGCACAATATTTTGCTGTTGAAATTCTACTCCTGGAGGAAAAAAGAAAAAAAAAAAGAAAAAAAGAAAAAAATCACCAAAAACAATATATATATTGGGTTTTAAGCTTTGTCCCTACCCAAGGGTGGTTTGTTTACTAATGCCCAAAACCAGAGCCACAGCATCATAATTCTTTGCCTCTCTCACTAGAACTCTTCTGACAGAACTTCCTGTCATGATCTGCCCAATGAGTTCCACCTAAAATAATTGGAAAAAAAAAAAACCATAGTCAAAATCAAAACTAAAAACTCAAAAATTGACAAGAACAAGAAGTATTATTTGACATTTTGCAAAGTGAAATGACAACGAAGAAGAACACCTTTTTTACGCTACATAGGCCTTGGTACACGTCTAGATAATCATCTAACGCGGGCTTCTCTCTCAAAGCATGATCTGCACTTAAAAATAAATAAATAAATAATGCACTAAATTTACTAGGAGAAGAGAAAAATAAATAAATAAAACTGGGAAAATTCATTACCAGAACTTGGGCGAACGTAGATTGCAATTACAGAATCTCCAGGTTCTGCAACTTTGACAAGAGCCCAACTGAGCACTTCTCTGCTTTCACTATTTATCCGAATTCCGACCAACACATTCTTCTTCTTCTTCTTCTCATTATTAATGGTGTTGCTTTTAAATTCCTCAACTGTCATTTGAAGCTATTTGATCTCTCTAATTAGTACATATATATATATATATATATATATATTGTTTTTCAGCGTGCAAATGTGCTGGGAATATTCATTTCAAGTACTCTGCAACAAAACATCCGACATGGAATTTGATAAAGCTATAAGAAGATGATGATGAAGAAATTCAATGCCTCATTAATACTATAATTAATGTTGCCATTTGTGGATATAAAGGATGCCCACAATGCGATTAGGGACATATATTTGTATGCATTATTAAAAAAAAATCAAATAAATAAATAAGTAAGACTAAAAAATGCAGAGAAAGAGAAAGGAAGAAGGACAAGCCATGAGAATAGTGATTGAATGTTTACTTCCATCATAAAGATAAATGCGACAGGACAAACAAAATTGTACCTAAAACTTGTATCCATCTGTTGTTGTTGAAGCTTAGAGGCTAGAGCCCACCATTTTTTTTTTCTTTTTTTTAATCAAGGAAATGCAGCCAAATATACCATCAGCCTACAACCTACTGCAACTAAAATTCAAATCTTTCCTTCAAATATATAATAATAATATGATTCCTGTTTGTTATAAATGATTAAAAAAACAGGCGACCTTCAAAAAGGTGGGGATAATGGAAGCTTAGTAGTTAGCATCAAGGGTAAAACCATGAACATTTTTCAAGCCACTTGCATTGCATAACGCCCCTATTATTAGGGAGTTTTTTAACTGATCTTTGCTCTTTACTCGGCTGCTACTTTGGCCAAGTGGCAGCTTCTTGATTTTTTTTTCTTTTTTTCTATTGTTTTTGGGATTGTTTCTAGTAGGGGTCTGGTAAGATTATTTCTTTGCGCTTAATTAAATTAAAATCACAATCAGATAAAAAAAAATATGTACAATTTTTAATATAAATATAACGGTGAAAAATAAAAATTAAGAGAAACTCCCCTATCTTTTTATTGATTTTTTTTCTCTTTTCAGTTTTTTCATTTTTTTTTTTTTACCCTTTTGTCAAATGATCCTTCACAATTTTTTTTAACCATGTAAAAACGTTTCTTTAAAATCATTCTTTCTTCGCTCTGCTCTTATCAAAATAATATTTTTAATGTTGTCTCAACTTTGTTTTTGTTTCTTTTTTTTTATGGATTTCTTTTTTTCTTTTTGCTAAAGGTAACTGTGTAGTTTAATCATTATTATGTACTTATTTAGATCTCTTTTATTTTATGGATTCGAATTTAGAATTTGAGATTTGTTATAGTAAAAAACTCTTAGAAACAGTCACATTTAACTTTTTTACTACAATAAAAAAATTCTCACATAAAGTCACATCTCAACTCAAATTAAAAACTCGAATCAACGAGCTAAATAGGCCCTTAAAATACTTTTTTTTTCTTCTTATTTGCTCTTTTTTCAAATGTATTTCTACTTAATTTATTTTCCTATCTTTACTATATAAATACGTACTTACTAATCAGAAATTCAATTTCAATAAAAGAAATTAAATTCCTAATTTTAAATTCTTTTGTTTACTTTTACATTTGAGAATTAGACGGAGTAAGAACTACCCATAAATGAGGAATTGTGGCAAACGTTTGTGCCCACACCATGTATTCCTAGCATTTTGTTTGTTAAGTTTGTTGTTATTTTTTAGCTCTTGAACCTTAGAATCTATTGTATGCAAATCCTTTATTCAGTTTAATGAAGGGAGGAAAATATTCAATTGCTAACTTGTGAATTGTTATCGGAGGAGCTGGCCCCAGCACTTTACGTAGGCCTTGTGGTTCATGGTTCAATTCAAATCAGTATTCGAAGCAAAAGAGGTTGTAAAATGCTTTGGTCAAAAGTCTATAATTTAGATAACAAAACACATAGGGTATATAGTTCTTCCTTTTCAAATGAAGTAGTATAATATGATTAATTATATACTATTTGATACATTAAAGTCTCAATTATTAGAACATAATATATGCACATTTCATGCAAAACCAATAGAATTAACTTTACGACGGCTGTTTGAGATAACTAAGTAGACATATAATTATTTCTTTTTCTTATAAATTCTCACACTAATAATTATGAACTATATGATGTCACATTATATAATCTGAATTTTAGATTACTATTTCCGAAGTTTAAACTCAAATTCAGATAAATAAATTGACTAGTTTTGATTTTCAAATCAATGTATTAGATATAATGTTATTTTCAGATATATTTATTTGTTGCTCTGAGTATTCAAATAATAGGACGATCCATTATTGGGACTAAAACTTAAAGAGTTTATATGCATTTATTAGTCACTAATAAAAGTTTGTTTAGTTACAAAAACTTAAGAGTTTATATGCATTTATTAGTCACTAATAAAAGTTTGTTGATAAAAAAATACATAGTAGTTGATATGTGATATCATAAGTTCTTTTCAGAAAAAAAAAAAAAGAAAAATTTCATTTTGCCACCTTCTGTTATATTAAAATTTGAGTTTGATAGCTTTTTGTTTTAAAAAATTTCATGTCAGAGAAAGGGAAGAAGCATGGTAGAGGAATATGTCGACTCATCAAACTCATGACTCGAAGACTGCAGGTTCGAATCCTGTCCCTGCCTAATCAGTGGAACATTGTTCAATAGGATAAAAGGTTGGTCCCAACCTGTGTACTAATGTCATTCATAAAGATGGACATTAACTTGGGAACGGGAGCCTATTCGACATATAATCGGTACAGTCGGTATAGAATATTATTACTATGAATAATCGTTCTACCTTATTATTAGCTCTACTATGATTAGTGTCTCTAAAAAAAATTAAAAAGTTGAGGTACCAGCATGAAATTTTTTAAAATAGAAGGTACCAAAATAAAATTTTCCCAAAAAAAAAAATTGATGAGTTATTAAGGCAATACAAATACAGATCAAAACACCGAAATCGTTGAAAGCGAATTTGAAAATAACTTCAAACCATGTATGTACTCCTGTTGTTATTATTATTATTATTATTTTAGAATAAAATAAAAAATACTTATTCTCCGAACATGTAATTATTATAAAGAAAATGCGTTGATCTTCAACTGTCAATGTTAATTTAGATTTGCGTTTGGAAGGCTTAAGAGAACCAAAATCAAAATGTGGAATTTCAGGCCCGTTTACTTCGCTGATTCGAGTTTGTAATTCGAGTTAAGATGTAATTTATGTGAGAGCTTTTTACTGTAATAAAAAAGTTAGATGTGACTGTTTTTTAAAACTTTTTACTGTAACAAAACTCAAATTCTAAACTCGAATCGGTAAAGTGAACGAGATCTTCATTAATTAAAGAGAAAAAAGAAATCAAAATGTGAGTAATAACAATGATCAAAGCACATCAATCCCTAAATTGAAAAGAATTAAAATCTACATACTTTGTTCTGTGTCAACATAATATTTTATCACATGTATAATATTTTATCCTTGAAATTCAACTAATAAACTCCTAAGATAAGAAAATGATAACATGTTATTTTGATATATACGTGCTACTTCTATATATATATATATATATATATATATATAATATTGAATTCTTATTATATCACGTTATTATAACTATTAAAAACTCATTTATATATATAAACACTACCATCTATTTGAAGTTTATTTCCTCAACTTGATAAGAAATGTGATTTTATAATGCACATCTTTCACGCAATTTTTTTGTTTCTCCCTTTTGGAATGGCCGTTTGCCCTTTATATTTGTCGTTGAGGTATTTGGTTGATGGGTTCATTCTATTATTTTGACTAACGGAAAGCTATAATAAACTTTATGATTCTGACATATGTTACATGCATGTGCAATGAGTGGTGGATATATAATGATCTCAGGAGAATAAAGTTAGTGGCTTTGACGGTGACACATATAATCCAAAGCTCCTTTTTGAGTTAATGAAGGTATATATTATCTGTTTATGCTTTACATGGGTAAGCTTAATTTGTCTCTTTGCGTGATTAATTTACACCCTCATAATTGCTTACATGACTTGTAATGCTCGTTGAAGTTTTAGAATGTCATTCGTCATATATCACGTTTTATTTTCTTCTTTCGTTTTCTTTCAACTTTTTTGAAAAAACTGAATTGCATCTTTCGTGCATTTAAGCAAATGACAAAACGAAGCCCTAAAAGAAAAGATGGATTTTTTTAAGTTTAAATGAACCCACATCTCCTATGGTACTCTTGTCATGTGGCAGCAAATGGTACACATGAACAAAAATTATGTACATCGTATAAATAAGGATGTTAGAATTAATATCTTAATTAATAACTTATTGATATTGATGTGTTAATAAGTATATTAATATATTGCCGTGTTTGAAATTATTTTTATTTTTTACGTTTTAAAAAAAAATAAAAATGATTGTAAAACGGTATTTGACATGATTAAAAATAAAAAAACAGAAATAAAAATATTTTTTAATTTAGTGTAAAATGTGAGAGAAAATAAAAAAATTTTTAATCATTTTTTATTTTTAATTTTCGTTTCTCTCTCAAGTAAAAAGAGAAAAAGACATTAATAAATTTTTTATACTTAAAATAATCTCTTAATAAAACTATCAAATATATTTTTAAAAATCTATTTTTATATAAAAATAAAATTATTTTAAAATAAATTCTAAACACACTTATTATATCAATTATTATTTTTTTATAAATAAGTGTTTAAAATTTTATCATATTAATTAAAAATCTGACAATTCACTGCCACATAAATTGATTCAGAATTAGTGTCAAAGTCTGTCTTATTAAGTTATTTTTGACCCGTCAAAAAGCCATTTCCATTTGCATTTTTGAGGTCCTTTGGAAATAGTTTTTTTTTGTCTTTGGTCTGCTGTCTCTATCACCACACGTGTAACCACAACAGCAAATCCACCGACAACATAAAGCTTGTGGAACAAGTGTGAGACTTCAACAGTGCATACTTTAGAAGATCTTTATGGAGATTTACATTTTTTTTTTTTTGCTGAATGGAGATTTACAAATGTTAATAATTGGTGTTCTGGTTCGTTTACAGGGCAGTTATATTAGTTTATAATGAATTGAGAGCAATTCCCCAACTGACATTAAAAAAAGAAAAATCTCTACTAGGATTTCTTAAGTGATATGATTAATTTTTAACCATTAAATTTAATTAAATCACATAAATTAAAATATATATAAAATTAAAATTTATAATGTAAATCTGTCAATTAATAATAAGAAATTATCGATAATTTATCTTTTCTAATCTTATAAGAAAAAACTCTTATATGGAAGAGAATGAAGAATTCCAAAGAAAATGAGTAAATATTTCTCTAACGTCTCTACTGTGAAAAAAACATATACCCCGTTTATTTTATAAATTTAAATTACTGTTTAAATATTTTTATTATAGTATTTTTTTTTATAAAATTTAAATTTTTATGTTTAAATTAATGAAACAAACGGGCCTATAAATTTGAGTGTGAATTATTTAAAAAATCAAGTTTTGATAAAAACATAAGAGTTTTTTTTATCGGGTTTTATAATAAAAAAGACAACGATAATGAGAGTTTTCTATCGGTTTTCATCGATAAATAATTATACGCTAGTGTATATTTCTAAATATTGGATTTCTATATCTCGTCAATAAAAGACTACAACCTTAAACAAATGCGATGATTCAAATTAAATGGAATCTGTTTCACACATGCTAGTGTAAAATTCTCATCAAAAGCAAATGGAATCTCAATGCCAAAACCATTGCAATCTTGTATGCTACTAGGGCATAATGATTTCTGTTTCTGTAGGAAGCAAATACGACCATTAAGATTATTTGGCAGCTATTGCGAAAAGGGGCAAACAGTTAACATTATGTAATCTACAAGCCTACTCTTCTATTTAAAAGCCAATATAAAATAGAGAAATAATAGCGTTATTTTTTTTTGTTATTTTTTATTATTTTTTATATTTATTATTTGACACATAAATTTTATTATCTTATTTTTTATTTAAATAATAATATATCTTATTAATAAATTTTATGCATTAAATAATAAATATAAAAAGTGATAAAAAAATAAAAAAAATTATACTAGCATTTTTTTTTATCTCTGCTATCATTTTAAGAGATAAAAGACAGAGATCAGAGACCAAGTGGGAATGATTTCTGTCTCTCTCTCTCTCTGTGAAGTATTCTATTTCCGGCTCTGGCAAAACTGCAGGCTAACACCTCACTGCTCAGCTGTTTTGTGTATAGGATTTACTTGTCAAAACTGAAGAGAATATGAATATAAATTAGGTGAAATAACGATCTCAATCACTACAATCCTCAAATTCTATAATAATGTCAACCGTATGATTCCACCAACTACATTTTTTTTTTTAAGATACCAACTACATTAACGTAAGCAGGAGAGTGATATACAATTTATGCACGCGTATACGTATGTGTATACTATCCGGAGACACAAGTACATTATATAGAATTCCTTTAAGAATATACATTGTAGAGATTAGTAAACATATATAATAGACACTCTCGATCGACTAATTAAATTCTCCCTTGGACGAGGTATTAGAGAGCAACTCTTATTCAAGAATTGGGTGGGGCGGCCACACATGTCAGCCGAATCCACCCTCATCACTATCAACCCTGATTTTTCTAAGTCCGTTATCCTTGTTTTTGTTCGTGTTTCATTGTGCCTCCCTCAACTACTTATTTTACTTGCCGTTGAAATTTAATATCTCGATTACATGAACAGAAACTAAATATTAAAAATATTAAGTAATTTAGGCCTCGTTCATTTCACTGATTCGAATTTTTAGTTTTAAGTTTCTACAGTAAAAAAGTTTTAAAAAAATGTCATATCTAATTTTTTCTGCTATAGTAAAAAACTCTCAGAAAATATCACATCTCAATTCGAATTGAAAACTCGAATCTGCGAAGTAAACAAGAGGTTAGTAAGAATTGTTAAATTTTAATCGGAGAGCTAACCAATAAGACATGAAAATGAGACGATAAATATTTGATTTCACTCTCCAAATAGAGTTGTTCATCACTTGTGGCCTTGTGGGTGTGATGAGTATTTTGTTCGAAGCATGGAAGATTGCGGATTGTGGGTAGTCCAGGATACTTGTTGTAGCCCATGCTTGAGTTGAGCTTGTCGGTAGCCTATGCCTGGGTAATTGGCATCTTGACTCCCAAAATTGTTCTAGTTTTCGAGCTTTTGATTTAAAAAAATTAAATCCCCAACGATTAGAAGACCTATTCCATACTAAAAATAATAGTAAACAACTTATTAATGTCATAGATTAGTAATTTAAATGATATTTCACCCTTAAATTGAACGACAAAAAACAAATAATCGAATTTAGAACTATAAATTATGAAATATTGAAGTTGGCTGTGTATCAAAATTGGTATATTTAATGTCTGGGATAACTTGCATAAATAGCCGAATTTAGAACTATTTTGAAAACACGTTTATATAAATATTTATTAGATGTGTAGTAGATTTATCATGACAATTTCGATTTATTTACCGATGATTTACAACGTAAATAATTTCATGTGCTGGGTAAATAATGGATGATGACCATTTTCGTTGGTTACTCTCTCTCTCTGCTTTGATATTTACTAATATTTTTATTGGAGTATCTGGAGGAATAGGGGCAAAAAATGATTTTTGTCTTTTCTGAAAAAAAAAAAAAAAAAAAACTAGAACAATTTTGCTTCCCCTCTCATGCTCTCTTTAGATATTAACTTTAACAGGGCACAAAAAAAACGAAACGGTTAGTTGAGAAGGGAGCATATCCTAATTTTTGAATGCATCATTTTTCAAAGAAATGCCGCAACTCGGAATTTGAATATAACATTTATGTGAAAAGATTTAAATCTAATGTGTACATAAAACACGGGTTGAATGAGTTAGAGTCGGTTTAATAAAGACTCGTTCATTTCACCAATTCGAGTTTAAAATTTAAGTTTTACTACAGTAAAAAGCTCTAAAAAATAATCACATTTAACTTTTTTATTATAATAAAAAACTTTCATATAAAGTTACATTTCAACTCGAATTAAAAACTTGAATCAGTAAATTTAACGAAAAATGTATTTAAATTTATAATTTTAATTATGTTATAGTGTTTTCTTCTTACAAATAATTTAAATTCAATAATTTCACACTAATAATTTTCTCATAAAATTCTTGTCGATAAATCGAAATTATTGATTTGTAGGCGGGAATAAAAGGGGCCCTCAAATTTTAAAGTGATACCCAATCCAATTTACACTCCTTCTTTCTCCTCCGTCCATGGGCTTAAACACTAATGAGATTTGCTCTAATCCAAGGATTTGGTCATTGGCGTAAATGGATTCAATCGGATTTTGTTGGATATGTGATGATTTTTCTAGTTTTTTTATAGATCGTTTCAAAATGTCCCTCCATTTATTGGGTGACTAGTTGCATGGTAAGTGATTAAGAATGTCTGTTTACTTTACCGATTTGAATTTAAAATTTGAATTTTGTTACAATAAAAAGTTCTCAGAAACAGTCACATCTAACTTTTTTGTTATAATAAAGAGCTCTCATATAAAATCACATCTCAATTCGAATTACAAACTCAAATCAACAGAATGAACAGGTCCTAATAATTAACATCAGTGGATAGCTATAAGCAATTTGATTGATTGATACCAGACAATGATTAAATTTATATTGACTCTGATGACCAGTGGTCACTTGAGTAAACCCAATCATTAGTGGCAATTGTCTTTGTGAATGAGTTACTTCAAAAATTGAAGGTAGAGCTAATGAGGAAAGGAAAGTGCCGAAATCTAGATCTTTACATTATGAATGTAAAGAGGTGAGTATCCATCTAAATTGGCAGAGCCAGAAAAAAAATTTCAGGGGGCAGAGATTAAAACTAAAGTATTGAACTTAAATTATTAGTGCAACTATTCTTATATATATTTTTTATTTTTAATTATCTTATTCTATATATCTGTATTTTTTTCTCAAATTAATTACGTTTGTAATTAAATTCAATTCACTTTTTTAAGTGAATATCTAGAATATTATGAATTTATGTAGTACTGCAATTGTTTTTTTTTTTTTGTTTTAATTTCGGACTTATATTTTAATATGAGTATGTTTAAAAGTCAAACTTTAAGTTATAGTTGAAGCATTTTTAATGAATTATGAAATATGAGTAAACTTAAAAGTTAAAATTTGAAGGGTAGTAGAAACTATTTAGGAAAAATATGTAAAAAAAAAAAAAAAAAAAAAAAAGCAATTACAAGATTTTTAAGTGGGGCAAATCATAAACAAAACTATAGAATATTTTTTTTGGGCCAAAATTTAAGGGAGCCCCTTGGGCCCAGGGGGGTGGCTCCGCCCCTATCTAATGATCCATTTTCTTCTCTCCATTATCTTTTTAATGCTTATAAAGTAGTAATAATTTCAATTAGGACGAGTGATGTTGTAATGCCTCTTTAAAACAAAGTTTGAGATTTCAAATCCTTGTCTTTTGCCGCTTGGCTTTTAATTATTTTTCAATATTGTAATAGTAGACCAAATCCTATAAAAAAAAACTAAGGGAATAAATCATTTTGACATAATAAAAGTGTTTTGATAGTCCGGATGAAAATTTCAGTTCGAACCGTTTACAACTTTAAGGGAAATAGTAAAAAATATGCCAATATGAAAAGCTTAAGAAAGTAAATAGGCCAATTTTTAGTTATAGAAATTAATAGGCTATAACTTGTTAAGTTATGGTTCATAACCGGACAAGCTATGGACAATTATGAATAATAACTTGTCAAGTTATGGCTCATAACTAGACAAGTTATAGACGAAAATAATAATTTGGCCTATTTATTAACTTATGTAAACTATTGGCCTATTAATTTTAATTCATCTCAAATTTTGACCTATTTTCCTCTTTCTCCCTAACTTTAAATGGGAGAGAGATTGCCCAACTCAAGTTAATACTAACGGGCTTCGAGTCGGCATGTTTAGTTTGACTCAAGTAAGGTAGCGTGTAGGGGTGTAAGAAATGAGCCCGATCCCGAATAACCTACCGACCCGACCCGTGACATGAAAGTGTAGGTTTTTTTGATAAAAAATTTAGATTCAAATAGTCCCAACCCGCACTGTGCGGGTTGGGGGCAGGGGCGGGGCATTTTGAACCTGCTTTGCCCGACCCGACCAGATTTAGGTGTGTAACCCTAAATCTATTTTGTTAGACTATCTCTATATGGATTGTTTATTTAATGTATTGTTAATTTTATTTACGGATTTTATTGATTGTTAAAAAGTATGTTTGATATTATGTTAATGCTTATAAACTGTTTATGGATTTTATGCTTTTGATTTGTTAAAAGAGGTACGAAGTCATAAATTAAAATTGATTTTCACCAACTCGAGTAACCCGAGGTCACCTGACAGTTGCGGATTTGTAGGCTTAAGAGAGTGTTACGGTCTAAAATCTTCTCAACCTGCATTGAGCAAGTCGGCTCAATTTTTTGACTCAACCATACCCTACCAGGCCGAATTACACCCCTAATAGCGTGTAGACTTAAGTGCGTTGGAGGCAGTTGCAAATGGGGGTTAGAAGCGACCAATCTATGCATGTCAAGCTTGGGCACGAGGGTGTTTATGGGCAATATTTAGACGCGAGGACTTGCGCACGATGGATGTCTAAGGGCAACTGACATTACATAAACCTTGGAATAAATGCGAATAACATAAAATATTGAAATGTTTTTTTTTTCAAAATTGAATTCTTATTTTGTTTTGAGTAATGTCTTTAAAAAATGATTAAAGCCAAGTAGATACGTTTTAGGGTTCGTTTGGTTCCTAGATTCAAATCTCTGATTCGAATCATGATTCATAATCGCTACAGTATTTTCTCTCACAAAAAATACACGTAAATCAAAAATGGTTCAAATCACATGATTTGAATCTATGAACCAAACGAACCCAATTTTTTTAAAACTTAGGGGAAAGAGTACTCGAGCTTACGTTGAAAACACGTCTAAGGCTAGCGATAGGTTTAAGCTCTCATAACCACCGCATATACTTAATACTTATTGCATACCGCTTGCAAATCTAGATATTATATAGTAGGACTTTAATTGAACAAAAGGTTATTTAAGTCTGTATTTTTATAATTTTTAACTTTTAGCGCGTGTTATGTCTAAATTAAGTGGTTAAAACTTAAAACGTGATGCACATGACTTATTTTTAAATGACATATTAAATTTAACCGTCGTGTGTATATAGTAATAATAAAATTAATACTCATACAAAAAATTGATATATTTATTTTAAAATGTACATTTTTGAATAGTTAGATTTTCATTAAGTTTTATTGATTTTATATATGTGTGTTGATATTAGTAACGCATAAAACTAATATACAATGTTGATAATAGAAATAATAATAATAATAAAAAAAACCACTAGGATAACGCGAAGACAATAAAAAATGCCTTAATTGATGCAATTGATTCTTATCGAATATATATTATTTTTGAAAAGAATCAAATATATTAGTGCTATAGATTAACGGTGAAAATCACAAGACAAAGATTAAGAGCTTAATTCCCCTTAAAAAAAAAAAAGGAAAGAAAAACAAAAAGGGGTTAAGGGCTTAACCTACCACAATTTAGCACGTAAGGCAATTGGTCCCCACGCGCCAAGGTTTTTTTTTTTCCTTCCTAAAATTGCATCCTATATAAACAAAACGAAAAGGTGACAGTGTTAGAAGAAGAGAAAGAGAAAAGGAAACGACTGTCACACACAACACAGACACTCGGCAATGGAGGACCCTGATAGGCCATACGAAACAAATAAAAATAAAAATCCAAAAACCCGCTTGTGTTTATCATCAATGGCGCTTCCAACTGAACTGGGTTGCTTTTATTTTGGTACGTTTTTTTTTTTTTTTTTTTTTTTTCATCTAGAATATCAATTAAGTTTTTGTTAGAATTGATTTTAATGGTTTAATGATGTTGGCACTGCATTTTTATTGAGATGTGGGTTCTTTAAAATATTTTGTGTTTGTACTTGTTTGGCATTGTTTCTTGGTTTTAGCTCACTGGGACCTGATTATAATGTAACTTTCATTTCTGGGTAGGTCTTATTTTGATCAAGTTTAGTTTTTCCTTACAGGGTACAGCTTATTTTTTCCGTTCTTTCATCTCTTCAGGTATGATTATTTTCTTCTTGTTATCTTTTTTTAGTATAGTTATGATTTTTTTTTATTATTATTTTTTTTTTTTTACATATTCCCCATACTTTCCTTGCAAATTTTGTTTTTTGTTCTCCCTTAAGAAAACATAAATGTAAATCTCTGGTTTTTTGTCCTGACTTGTTTGGCTACACAAGGTTTGTGGCTATAGAGTCAAGTGTTGAAGATATTCTGGGCTTGTTTTAGTTGATGATTGATAGTGGTATTGGAAGCAAACAAAAGTGTTGTCTGGTGAAATTGTCTCGTTACTCTAAATGGGGTTGAACCAGTATGAAGAAGAAACGGTAGGAGGGCTTGAACATAAGGATTGGGATGATCCTATTGCAAGTCAGCTTGAAGTTCTACTGTTGGATAATTTGGACTCAGTTTACGGGAGTGCGGTTAAGGAGGTTTCTGAACATGGGTATGGTGAGGAAGTCGCTGTAAAGGCCCTTACGAGGCGGGGGCTTTTTTTAGGAGTTGAAGACCCTGTAAAAAATATTGTAGATGATGCTCTGGCATTTTTGAAGGGAGAGAAGGAAGCTGGTAATTTAATGGAGGATAGGTTTGACGATTTACCGCACTTGATGGCGTATACACTGCTTGAGATGGTTGGTGTGCTTAGGGAGATCAGGCCATTCTTGTCGGCTGGGGAAGCAATGTGGTGGTTGTTGATACGCGACTTGAACATCTTGCAAGCCTGTAGGTTAGAAGAGGATTCTGTCCGCAGGGATTCCTTGGAAGAGAACTATTCTGGATCTGCATATTCTTCTTTAAAAGCAGAAGCACAAAACTATATAAGTGAAGCATTTAATAGTGCTCTAAAACGTGCGAAACCAAATAGCCCCGACATCCCTGAAGATCTCACCAAAGAGGAAAAGACTTTGATGTCTATGCTTGGCAGACTGGAGAAATGCTTGGGCACTGCTGGGGTTAACGTGCAAGTTAAATCTCAAATATCTGAAGAAGAAAAATCAGGAGCTGTTCGAAAGGCACCCTCCAACAGAGAAATAACTGCACTGCTGCAGAAGCAATTAAACCTGGGGAGAACTTACAAGGGTCACGGGGCAAAGCGTTCATTCAAATCAGGAAGACTTCCAAACGCTAGTGGTCTTATTCTTGATAAGAGATCGAAGTATTTACCTGAGACGCCTGGTTTAACTTTGAAATTTGGATCTTCTAATTCAAATGTGGATTCAGGTTGCAAAGTCTCTTTCACATATGACAAACACAATGCTTCAGCCAACAAGCCATCCACTTCGACAAAAACTAGCGGTAAATCATCAAGATTACATAAGAAAGGAACTTCATCTTCCTTTCCTACAGCAGAAACCAATCTTTTTAAGAAAGTTCCTCCAGGAAAGAAATCTGATTTGAATTCCCTAGTCAAGACCTCTGTGTCTCCTGGGAATGCCAAATATGTTGATGGTATTCCATATCAGAAGTCTTTGGGAAAGTATCTTCCGCGAGATGAGAAGGACGAACTCATCTTGAAGCTAGTTCCTCAGCTTCAGGAATTGCAAAATGAGATACGCTGCTGGACTGAGTGGGCTAATTATAAGATTATGCAGGCTGCTCGTAGGCTTAGTAAAAATCAGCTTGACTTGAAGAGACTGAGGGAAGGAACAGAAGTAGATAAGCAAGCTCAATGGGAGGTCATCGTGAAGAAACTGCCTGGTATGGAAAATGGTTTGAATGATATAATTGCCTTGGTTGAGAATAGTAAAAAGATTATTTCCAGTCTCGAGAAGGAAAATTCCGTGCTGAAGAAAGAGGTAGGAGTTGCCAGATTAAAGGCGTTAGAATCAACTACGAGTTACCAGGTAGCATTAGAAAGGGAGCAAAAGGCATGGAAAGAGGTTCAGTCATGGGAAGGGAAGAACGGATTATTGCACAAAGAGCTTGCAACGGAGAAAAAGAAGGTGGATACTCTGCAACAGGATTTAGACAAGGCAAAAGATGCCCACCAGCAAATGGAGGTAATACTTATTATAATATGCATTATTATTTACATTTAAAACATCCCAGTTAGTGTACAATTTGTCATGGTTTTACTAACAGAGATTACTCAATCTTTACCCTCCAAAACACACACGTACACACACATGCTCGTGCTTGCTTACGTACACACGCACGCACCAAACCCACTTGAGATCAAACTCAAGCATTAAGACTTGGATAAAAGTCCGGATAGGTTTGGCTCAAACCTTGTTCTAGGCGACAATAAACCAGATACAGAGGACTGGAACGTTAAGCTTTTCCTTTCTCTGTATGATCAACATGAACAACTACGGTACATATGGAGTTCCTTTTTATTAACCGTTTAGTGGTTTATATTATCCGTCCCAACCCTGTAAATTATGCAGTGAAAGAAATGAAGTTAGTAAAGTTAGGAAGTTAACATTGATAACTGATATTGGTCTATTCCCCATGCCATAAAAATTTTCCGTCATGTGATTTGCAAGCCATTCCTACTACCTTCTAGTCAAATGTTTTCGCTTTGTTTATATTATTCTGTTAGCTTTCTGATCATACTTACAGCCAAAATCATGTGTTTCTGTTCCAGAGCATATTTAGTTAACAAATTTATGATTCCTCTTTTTTCCCCCTTGAATTGTAACTCTGTTTCTTGCATCTGGTAACATTACTATAAAAAAAAATAATAATAAAAAAAAACTATGTATATATATATATATACACACACACGGTGTATATATCACAGGTTAGGTGTGAACAGGAGAGGACAGAAAAGGAAAAAATCCTCGCACAGGCTGCTTCAGTGAGGAAAGAAAGAGAACAACAGGAAATTCGGGTGAGAAAAGAGGAGGATGGTATCAAACAGAAAGCTGAAGCTGATAAACAGAAGAACATGGAAGACATTGGAAAGCTTGAAAACAAGTTCTTGGAAGCAAAGTTGAAGTTCGAAGGAGGCTCTACCGGAAGCTTTGGGAATCATCTAATGGAATTAAAGTGTCTGAAGAAGGGTAACCAAAATTCTACTGGCTTCAAGAAATCGATGAATCCGAATGACCCTTTTGGGAATGGGGGTTTGAGGCAAGACCGAGAATGTGTCATGTGTCTCGCGGAAGAGATTTCGGTGGTTTTTGTTCCATGCTTGCATCAGGTTCTTTGTGCAAAGTGCAATGGGCTCCATGAGACCCGGGGAATGAAAGATTGCCCTTCTTGTAGGACCCCAATTCTGCGGCGGATTACTGCCCGCTTTGCCAATCCGTAGTTGGTGAACTGTAAAGGAATTGCTTCAGCAAGAAGACAACAATCTTTTGGGAATTCGTTTTTGTTTTTGGGTTCAGCCCTCAAAAGATAGTAAAAGAATGGGGATGGTGAAAAAAGAGTTCAGTGTTTTATAGAGTCAAAAGAGTTGGCCGTAAAACTTTGTTAATGGGTTTTCTTTTGGTTTATACAGGGCTATAAAAATGGATGCTTTTGTATGCATAGAAGTAGCTCCTTTGTATATTCTAACGGAATTCTTTTCTCTGTGCACGGATGAAAGAAATTTATCAATAGTTTTGATGCGAAACTATCCTCTTGCTCTTAATTATAATATTACTGGTGAGTGCACATCAGTGAATTTATTCCATTGTTGTACCCAAAATCATTCTGCCTCATGCATGCTAATGGTTTAATTTTTCCATAACTTTTTGCATCAGATCATTCATTTAAGCTCAAGCCACCTTCGGCTGCCGAGAGGCCTAAATTGCAGCTCAAAACCATGTTTATTGTCAAACGACAATAACATTGTAAAACAACATTAACATTTAAAATAGCTTGACAAACGACAATTACAATAAAACGAGAACAAAAAAGAAAACAACGACGACAAAACAATACCGCGATAAACGACATCAAGTAAAAAGACAAACAGAATTAAGAAACGGCAATATTTGCCCCATAATCGCATATAAAACCACGGTGTGATGATTCCTGCTAGAGAAGCGCAAAGGACAGTAATTTGTCTATTATTATTTCAATATCTCTGTGTTATGCATAAGTCAAAACAATACAAACATAAAATGACAATGCACTGATGGCCCCTTAGGTCATCATGACAATTGGGCAATCTTTGAAACAGAAGTTGATAACTTTTTGGACAATAATTGAATAGAATATTTCACAAACATCGCGGCTCATATCTACATAAGATCTTTATTAAAATCACATCACTCAGCACAAAGCCAAACTGCTAATAAACAGAAATGGATACATCTCTTACAACCCCCAAAGAGGAAGTTTCACCGTTTTTCTTTTTCACTCTTGAAAGTTCACTATTTTAGCTTATCATTAGGGAAGTAGTAATGCAATAATAATATCATGTAAAAATTAAGAGCTAGGAAATTATGCAGGGCCAAGAAATTTAATTAAGCAAAGGAGATGCTGATAACTCTTTCGATGAGGGAGAGATTTTGGTTTGACTTTTGTTTTTTGTTTTTGTTTCTTTTTGTTTTTTTCTCCCACATTGAAACAAACCTTGGTTTTGTTTTGAAGATTATTAAGAATTACGATATATTGTTATTTTAATGGCCCTAAAGCGTGCGTCGATATGTCCGAGTGGTTAAGGAGACAGACTTGAAATCTGTTGGGCTACGCCCGCGCAGGTTCGAACCCTGCTGTCGACGATTTTTAAGTTTCAGTTAATATATACATTAATTTTTATTTTTTGTTTTGTTAGCCCAAAAGAAAACAAACAAACAAATGCTTTGTTTTGTCTAATTCGTTTTTCAGCTATCCGTGATTAGAAACGATTAAAGAAACCATAAGTTGTAACAAATAATAGACACAAATCACAACCAAATAAATTAGCTCCTCTATTAATATATATATATATATATAGACGAGTTTTTAACAGTTACGATTATATTAATGGTTATTGATTAAATATAATTTTTTAATAAAGAGATGTTATAGAAATTTAATCTCATTAAATTTCATACATTTTTTTTATTAAATTCTAAATTTATTACAATCGTCTAATTAAAATCACACTTTAAATTTCATTTTAAAAAAAATCACTGTTTTAGTAAATATATGTAGTACTGCCTAGAGTTAGTAATATAGTCTAGAGTTATATTTTTTATAATATAAAAAATCACACTTACCTCGGACCCCACAATTAGCCAATGCGAGACTCCATGGATATATATGACAACAATTACTCAAATACACAAACCTCACATTAAATTTTTTTTTTTTCCTTTTTTCTCTGTTGAAGCAAATGGTCCAGCTTCTTTGTTAAGGCACTACTTGCTACTTCAAGCTACTTTAAGAGCCCTTGCTTTTTAACTTTACTAATAATGTTCGAGTCACCATACATGTGAATTATGCTTTCATATCTCTTTTCACAAAATTAATTGAATCTGGTCCTATTTTTTTGGGTACAGACTATAGTCACTCTCATGAAGAATATGAATAGCCTATCACATTAAGTTCAACTACCCAGCTTGCACTGGTAGAAATAATTATGATTCTTTGTTTGATGATGAGCTAGAGTAAATATATGTAGTACTGCCTAGAGTTAGTATTATAGTCTATACATCATTGCTCATGATATCAAACGGGGGTGTACTTATGAAATATATATATTTTAAATACAAACAATACCCATCTAATCAATTTCATAATTCTGATTTTTAAAATTTAAATTTTTTTAAAGAGAAAAACACTGTAAAAAAATCATAAATTATAATTCAGAATTAAGGACAGATACATGAAACAAACATTTCCTAAGTTATGAACTGTTTGTGCTAGAAATGCATGATATGGGGACATAACTGAGAGAAAAAAATATGATTGTGGGGAAAATGCAGAGTTTTCCTACTACAGCTCAGTGACACCACACATCTTATATGATCGAGATTACCGCAAAACCAACATTAATCTTAAACCATTATCTAGTATCCCATCAACTCAGTTGACTTATTTCCACCCCCCCTAATAGTTAAGACTCTTTATTTTTTTTCCTTTTCATTTATAATTTAAGAAAGTTTTTATGGTGACCATTTCATTGATTTTACATGTACGTCGCTGCAGATTGATTGTAATAGTATGATTTAAATAAGACAGTATATCTGATATGAATTTAAAAATAGTTGGAAGATTTTTTTAGACATTATCGTTAATACTTGTTTCATAAGTGTCGTTTGATTTAAATTGTATAATTGTGGTTGGTAGTATTCCTGTAATTAACCCTTTAATTGCATCTTAAATGAATCATATATTCTGGCTCTCATCATTTCCATTATCTCCACTCTAGAATATGGTCCCTCAGCATTGTCACCTTTTGGAGGTAACCCTATCTGTCTTTCTTCTGTCTAAAAGAAAACAATAATATATGCGTGTCGTTTGACTCTCAGATAAACCATGATGACCCATAGATTGTGTGAAGAGAACCAAAATCAGCCACTAATAATGCATCTGATATACCAGGAAATAAAAGCTGTCATTTTGCTGAGCTCAGAAGTTGCTACTATGCCCAAACCCATGCATTTGGCAATTGGCATCTTCCTTGATACATGAAATCCAGCTAGTCCCACAAAATTATTTGGGGTAGACTGATACCTAATCCCTTTTTATCTCTTTTTATTGTCAATAAAACAAAAGTTTGAGCACATATATATACAAAAAGTTTGTCTATTATTCTTGGCCTTTTCTGCTATTATATACCTTTTTGAGTGTGTGTGTGTGTGTGTGTGTGTATTTTTAATGCTGTTTTAATGCAGGCGTTGATTACTGATAGCAGTTTGTTTATATAATATGATCAGATAAAAGTCTGGAAAAACAATTGTTTTGCAAAGATCTTCAGAGGCAAAAAATAATTGTAAATATTGATGGCATTTATATAATGCCATTATTAAATATTCTAATCTGAGATTTATTTACCGTCACTGAACTTTGTTCTTTTGTTTTATTTTGTTAACGTCTGCGTCACTTATAAGACGTTTGGTAAGGAGATTCATAGCGTGATTTGAATCATGGTTCATGATTCGTTACAGTATTTTCTCTCACAAAAAATACACGTAAATTGAAAATGATGTTAATCTCATGATTCTAATTCATGAACCAAACGCCTCTTATAACTAGGGAGTTAAAAGAGTACCTCTTGAAAATCTTACCAAAGTCCACTTATTAGCATAGTTTATATCTTAGTATCTAATCAATATTTTCTTACATGTCTTAGTATTCTAATGTTTTTTTTTTGTCTTTCTTAAATACAATAGGATTTAGGTTTTTAGGCGATTGTAGAAGCTTGCCTAATAACGTGGCACGTGATTTTCCATCTGAAGTGAATTGAAACTACCTACCATGTGTGTATGCACCCACAAGATTTATGGGGATAATTGCCAAAATGAGAGTTCACACTATTTGCTATTTATTATTGAGATATTATAGTACTGTTTATACACCTATTACCTATAATCTTTCAATACAGTTTGAATTGACATATGATAAAAAAAGAAAAAAAAAAAAAGAAAAGAGAGAGAGAGAGAGAAGAAGAAGAAGAAGAAGAAGCAGCTGTTTTCTCCTTTGATCCAACCATCACAAACCCGTTGAAGTTGAACCCACGTCCTCTTATATATTTGGTGGAATTAAATTGTAAAATAAAATAAAAAATCCTCGAAGTTTCAATAGACAAATGGTAATTAATAAAGAATAAAGGCTTTAAACGATCGATTTTTTTTTTTTGAGTTAAGAATAAATAAAGGGTCAAAAATCGGGCTAACGGTTAAAAAAATTTGGGCATTTTCGAGCATAGGGCAAAATTCGGGCAACGGTAAAAAAAATTCAGGCAATAATCAAGCAAATTCGGCTTACACTGGAAAATTTGAAAAAAAAATCTGGTGGATGGCGACAACGACTCACTCCTCCACTGGCGGCAGGCAGTCG
>JACAGA010000080.1:0-402223 GCA_029231665.1 Morus indica
ACTGACTTTGCAAACCTGTCAAACCATGCACGAGGAGATTGTTTGAGTCCATACAAAGATTTCTTGAGTTTGTACACTTTCCTGCTTCCCACGGTTGCTTCCAGTCCTGGAGGTATTTCCATGTACACATCTTCTTCAAGGTCACCATTCAAAAATGCATTTTTTACATCCAGTTGATGTAGAGGCCAGTCCTTGTTTGCTGCAAGTGAAAGAAGAACTCTGATAGTGTTTAGTTTGGCCACCGGAGCAAAGGTTTCCTGATAATCTATTCCATAAGACTGAGTGAACCCTTTAGCAACTAGTCGAGCTTTTAGTCTCTCAATACTACCATCAACCTTGTGTTTGATAGTAAAAATCCACTTACATCCGACAGTCTTCTTATTTGAGGAAAGATCTGTCAACACCCATGTGTTATTTTTCTCCAATGCTTGGATTTCATCATTAACTGCCTTCCTCCATTCTGTGTGTCGGAGAGCCTCCTGAATAGTGTTGGGAACCTGCATACTATCAAGAGTAGACACAAAGGCCTTGTATGATGGTGATAGTTTCACATATGAGACAAATTTGCTAATAGGATGATTCGTGCACGTTCTGACACATTTCCTAAAGGCAATTGGAACATCTAAATTCTCCATAGTAGGTATTGTAATATCTAAACTATCCTTACCTGAGTGAACTTGTATAGGCATTGAATCCGGATCAGCTTCATGGTTTAGTGTAAGAGGCATTGTGTGCTCTATCTCCTTTCCAGACTTCTTTCTCCTAGAATAAACAATTACCTCTTTATTCTTTTCATTGTTTTGTTGAAGCTGAAGAGGTGGACTAGAACGGTTTGGACTGGGACTATCTTGGGTATAGGATAGACTTGGTGGACTCTCGGTTTGACTGGTAGAATCTGTTTTGAGGATCGGGAATGGGCAGAGATGGAGGACCGGGAATGGGCAGAGATGGAAGGGGCTGAAATTCAAGATCCCAAAGCTGGAATTCTCTTATGTTCTCCCCCTGAATTACAGGTTTGGAAAAGAATGATTGGTGTTCAAAGAAGGTTACATCCATTGAGTTGTAGAACCTTTTAGTTGTGGGAGAGTAACACTTATATCCTTTTTGATGTGAGGAGTACCCGAGAAAGACACATTTTATGGATTTAGGGTCTAATTTCCCACGATGTTGAGAGTGTATATGAACAAAGGCAGAGCATCCAAATATCTTTGGAGCTAATGAGGAGATGAATTTAGTGTGTGGGAAATTTTGAAGGACAACATTGCATGGAGTTTGGAACTAAAGGATTTTGGAGGGCATCCGATTAATAAGGTATGTGGCTGTGAGTATGGCTTCTCCCCAGAAATATTTTGGAACGTGAGTGGTGAACATGAGTGACCGAGCCACCTCTAATAGGTGCCTGTTCTTCCTCTTGGCAACCCCATTTTGCTGAGGGGTATCAACACAAGAACTTAAGTGGACAATCCTTGACTCATGAGATAGGTGCCAAGAATTGATTCAAAGTATTCTTTGGCATTGTCATTTTTAAGAATTTGAATCTTGGTTTGAAATTGTGTTTGTATCATAGAATTAAAATTCTGAAAAATTTGTCCAACTTCAGACTTTTCTTTCATAAGGAATACCCATGTTAAGCGAGTATGATCATCAATAAAAAACACAAACCACCTAGTTCCGGTGATATTTTTTACTCTTGAGGGGCCCCATACATCACTATGAATTAAGGCAAAGGGGCGAGAAGGTTTGTATGAGGAGTTAGGATAGCTACTACGAGTGTGTTTAGCAAGTTGGCAAACTTCACAATTGAAAGACTTTGGACTTTTATTGATAAACAATGATGGATACTAATTTCTGAGATATATGAAATTGGGATGACCAAGACGATAGTGCCATAACATAATCTCACTATCCTTATTGACACTAGTGTTTAAACAGGATTGACTCTTGAATGATCCACCATTTTTATTCTGAGATTGCCTTCTTGAAGAAATATTATCCTTGAGAAGATAGAGCCCACAACACTCCTCAGCACTGCCAATCGTCTTCCCCGAATTCAATTCCTGAAATTCACAAAGATTTGGGAAAAATTTAGTCACACAATTGAGATCACAAGTTAATTCACTCACTGAAATTAAATTGCAATCCAAATTAGGAACATGAAGAACTGAATGAAGGGTGATATCCTTAGTGACTTTCACTATTCCTGTTCCCTTAACTCTTGATGAAGAACCATCTGCTATGCGGACTGTATGGTTCTCAAGGTTTGGACTATACTCGTGAAATATAGTGGCATCTCCCGTCATATGATCTGAGGCTCCTGAGTCAACAATCCAAGGACTTGTATGACATTTATTAACCGCAAAGGCATTTGAAAGATTACCTTTATGTGCTAGCATACTAGAACCCGGGTTTTTATTGCTTGTTTGAGTCATGACATTCTGGCTAAGCAGCTTCTGGAGTACCTCAAGTTGTTCCTTTGTGAAGGGGCTATTTTCAGCCTGTGAACCTGAAGTGGTGTAGATGTCCTTGTCACCAGAAGTGGCAGCAACATTGATTCTACCTTCCCGATCATTGTTTGGTCTAGAAGGCTTCCAATCAAGTGGTTTCCCGTGAATCTTCCAGCAAGTTCCCTGGTGTGTCCTGTTTTGCGGCAATGATCACACCAAGGTCTTCATTTTCTTTGTCTGTTGTCGGAAAAACTGTTATGTGGTCCTATAGCAGCCAAGGCGGATCCTTCCAGAGTTGGAGCAGAATTTTGAGAGCCCATCATCAGCTTCTTCCTACTTTCCTCCCGACGAACCTCTGAAAAGCCTCCCTTATACTTGGGAAAGGCTTTGTACCCATTATTCTTCCTCTGACCTCATCCAGATTTTTGTTGAGGCCAAGAAGAAATTTGAAGGTCCTTTTCTGCTCCACTATCTCCCGGTATAACTTTGTATCTTCACTGCACTTCCACGAATGGACTTCAAACATATCAAGATGCAGCCAATGACGAGTGAGAGTATTGTAGTAGTGTGTTACCGTGAGGTCTCCTTGACGTAGATCATGAAGGGCAACTTCACTCTCAAATAATTCTGAGATATTTTCCGAGCTAGAGTAGGTCTCCTTCACTACATCCCATATCTCCTTTGCAGTCCGGTATAAGAGAAAATTTTCTCCAATTTCGTTATTCATAGAATTGATCAACCATGACATGATCATGTGGTTTTCTGTTTTCCATGTTCTGTATTTGGGGTCTCCTTTTCCTGGAATTGTAACCTCACTAGTGAGATATTCATCTTTGCCTTTACCACAAATGAACATCATCACTGATTGTGACCATTGTAGGTAATTATGGCCATTGAGTTTGTGTCCGGTAATGAGAGTTGAGGTGTTTTCGGGTCCTCCATGGGAATTGGTTGCGGATGAAACTTCGGTGGTGGAACTATCTGCCGAGGTTGTAGACTTCTCAGTTGCCATGCCGTATTTAGTCATTTAGGGAAAAACAGAAAAAAGGGCGATGTGAAGTCTAGAGAGAAAAGAAAGAGAGAAAAATTGGAGGACTGGATTGATCCCTAATCGTGAGAATAAGGGAGCAGAATGACTAAAAAGAAGAGGCCTGCTGTGAGAGTGACTGTGAGAGGCAACAGGGCTGAGGGAAAAAAGGAGACCTGCCGTGAGAGTGCTGTGAGAGGCGGCAGGGCTGAGAGAGGAAAAAAATTCCAGAGACACGAGCCTAGGGCTCTAATACCATGAAGGTTTTTAGGAAGAATGAATATCAATTCTTATTCCTTTAAGTAGCCGGTACACATATATATACAAATAATAAAGCTTTGACTATTCTTAGGTTGAAACTAACTGAGGAAACAAACCCACTAAACTAGGAAAAATAAAATAAAGATCCGGTAGAATCTCGGATTCTCGTCCTAAGTTAAATACAAGATATTAGGGATAATTCCTAGAAATCTTCCCTAATTGATTCGGAAATCTCAACAGTTTTGAAATGGATTTAGTTTGCTGTTTGGTTGGGATTTGATTTTTGGAATTGATTTGGCTGGTATTTGTTTGAAATCTGGTTTTGATTTTTGATTATGGTTATGTGTTTTTGTGAGTTAGAATTTTGGGATGAATTTCTGGGTTTGGATTGCAAAGGTTTTCAGAACATTGTTCAGCTCTGATACCATGAAAATGAATATGATAAATTGGTGTATTTGTTATTCACGATAGGCTGATGAAATACAGAGTATAAATAGGGTCAAAATCCCCAATTAGTTCCCTAGAAATCTGCCTATACAATTTCTATGATCTGTACACACCTATACAATCTTCTATATAAGGAATAACATCAATTGGCTATCTTTACAAAATTATTGACAATCTCAACAGATATATATTGGAATCTCCGAGAGAATGTGGTTGCAGTCCCTATTTACACCTAGCCCTTGACTTACTTCGATGGTCCTCATTCATCCAACCGCCGATCCTTTCATGGAGCTCTGTGAGGTCGTAATAACAGCTTTCATGAGTAATGCATGATGGTTGTGACATCTACTAGGAATATTTATTAGTTCTTACAAAATAAAGCTAGTTCTCATAAATAAAGCAGTGCGGCAATAGTAAAGCTTTCCCAGCTAACACTGGACGGAGAAAAGGGAAATAAACCCAAAGTCCAACGTACCTACAATTAACCAAATCCACAGAGGAGAAAAGGCACAAATTTCATTTGTTTCATGAATATTATTATTGATTAATCACCCATAAAGGGCAAACTTCTTGCCCCAAAAAGAGTCCAGCCAAACAAAGTTAACAAACGACCATAAAAACAAGTCCCAAAAGAGTAAAAACAAAAAGACTCCAAGACCATAAAAATGACAAGTGACAAAGTTATTAAGGACATAACTAATGCCCCTGCATCAAGCTCTTTCATTTTTTCTCTTTTTTTGGTGGCTATGCATGTAGACGCTTCATTGTTTGTCCTGTTTGATATGGTAGAATGGATCAGCAGGTTTACTAGTTGTTTCTTCTTTTTCTCTTTTTTGTTTTTTTTTTGTTTTTGTTTTGATTTGTTTGTTTTTGTTTTTTTTTTTTTTTTAATCTTAAAAACAACTAATAACAGGTTCTGCTGTGCTTTTAAACATTATAAAGAAAATTAAATTGAAAGCATATTGTTAGTCTTGTGTTTTAAACAGAAAACAGAATGATTACGGAGTCTAACATTGGGTGTGGCTCTAAAAATTGTCTTAGTTGAGGAAGCAAACTTTTGAGTTTTCAATGGTTTGTGTTAGTAATAATATTTAAAAAAAAAAAAACACGAAGAAAGAACTTTATTTATGAGAAAATTCTTACAAAATCAAGGAACTAATAAATGTTCCTTTCATTATGCTTTCCTACAGCTCTTCTTAGTAGATGTTGCAGCCATCATGCATCACCTATGGAATCCATTATTACGACCTCGCAGAGCTCCACGAAAGGATCAGCGGTTGAACGAATGAGGACAGCCAAAAATAGTCGAGGGCTGGGTGTAAATAGGGACTGCGACCCCATTCTCTTGGGGATTTCAATATAAATCCCTCCAACGTTGAATCTCAATATAAGCTGCACTAAGTTTAGCCTTAGTGCTAACCAATTTCGAATCGAGTTGGGAGATTTTGACCTCCATGTACACTTGAATTTCCGAGATGCATTGGAACGCATAAGCAATTTGCATTTCCAATTCCGCCACTCTTTGCAAGTAGTACTCCAAATGAGCTTGAGTTTGAGCATGCGATCGGAGAATTAGTTGTCAAGGGCATCGATGTGCTTGTACAACCCAGTGGCTCTATTTGGATTTCTCCTCACTTTGGAAAAAGGAGGAAGGGCTGGAAGCTCATATGGATTAGCTCTTGAAGAAGAAGCTCTATGGTTATAGTTGGCCATTTGAGTGTTCAAGCGAAAGAAAGGATAAATGAAACAAAAGTGTGTGGAAGAATGTGTTTTACACGTGTATAGACTAAATTAGGAAAGTTTAAATATAATAATTAGTTTTCCTAGAATTAGGTTGATTTGGTTAGTTTCCTTTTTTAGTGTGATATCCCACAGATTATGGGATGTGATTGCCGTTTCTAAAGGCTAGGGCTCCTGTATATAAACCGGTTGTAATTGTCATACAATTATACAATTTTTCCTTCAATTTTTCCTCTCAAATTACCACATGGTAGGCTCTTTTTCTGGGAACAGAAACCGTAGCCTTCATCGCCAAGGGTTCCTTTTTTTCTATCCTACTGCCGAGGGGGTATTCTGAAACCCTAGCCTTCATCGCAGGGTTCTCTTTTCTTTTTTGGTACTGTTGGCGAGGAGTTTTTTGAAACCTTGCTTCATCACCAAGGGTTCCTTCTCTGTTGCTGAAGGGCTGTTTTGTGTCACTGCCGCCCTATTTTTTTTTGCCTCATTGATTATGTTTTTTTTTTTAAGTTCCATTGATTCGCTACCGCAACTTTTAACGTGCCACTCTGTATAGTTTTTTGCATGGTTGTATGGAAATTGAACGGACACCCGAACTGCCCCTGTTTCCTGCCTTGCTGCCATTGCTGCCAAGAAGCTTTCGTAAGAGAGTGCCTGAATTGTATCAGCCTTCATCGCTGATATTTTACTTGACTCAACCGGCCTTAATTGCCTTGGGACTGCTTGGTTTGATTGAGGATGTCGGAGGTGGCAGAAACAACAGCTACGATACAGTCGGAGAATGCATAAATCGTTAGGCCTCAAGCCGAAGAATTGCAGAACATTCAGGCCGCATATAGGCTGAATGGAAAAAACTATCTTAAATGGTCCCAACTTGTCCGGACTATGCTGAAAGGGAAAGGTCAAATTAGCCACATCTTAGGGACAAGGCCAAAATCAGAAGATCCATGGTTTGGAGCGAGGGATGAAGAGGATTTGATGATCATGGCATGGCTATGGAACTCCATGACTCCAAAGATTAGCAATACATGTATGTTCTTGGCCACTGCCATGGGATGCAATTCAAGAAACGTACTCCAAGGCAAAGGATGTTGCCCAAGTCTGCGAAGTCAAAGTTAAGACAATCGTTGCAAAACAAGGAGATAGGACTGTCACTGAATATGCCAATCAAATGAAGGCTCTGTGGCAAGAACTTGAACATTATAGGGTGATTAAGACCAAATGTCCCGATGATGTAGCAATTTTGAAAGAGTTTATTGAACAGGATAGAGTTTATGACTTCCTTGTTGGACTCAATCCAGAATTTGATTGAGTTAGAATTCAGATTCTTGGCAAACAAGAAGTTCCAAGTTTCAATGAAGTGGTGGCACTCATCTGAGGAGAAGTAGAAAGGAATTGATGCTTGAACCAAAGGGGACTGACAGTTCAACTTCAGTTGCTAGTAACAACAATACGACAGCCACAAATGTAGAAAAAGTGCCAACGGTCGAGAATAGGCGGACCAACCAGCCAAAGACTCAAAACCATGTCTACAAAGACACTCTTTGGTGTACCTACTGCAAGAAGGCACATCATACTCGTGAGCGGTGTTGGAAATTGCATGGAAAACCACCAAGCCGCGAGTAAGGACAAAAAGGAGAGCAACCGAGGAACAATGGACGAGCCCAGATTGTAGTAGTGCAGCCGCATGAAGGGACATCACAAGAGATGAGAAATCTTAGCCAAGAAGAAATTGAGAGGGTGAGATCACTTATTGGCAATCTTGAAAAACCATCAGGTACTTGTTCACTAGCATATTTAGGTAAACTTCCCTTCTCCATTGGATTAAATGTCTCGAATATAGCCTTTACCAGCTCCTAGATTATTGACTCGGGAGCTACCGACCATATGACCCATTCATCAAAAAAAATTTCCTCATATACCCCATGTCCAAGTAATAGGAAAATAGTCACAGCCGATAGATCATTAACTACTGTGGCAGGCATAGGTGATGTCAAGATAAGCCCTTCACTGTTGTTAAAAAATGTTCTTTACGTCCCTAGGCTAACCACAAATCTTGTTTCCATCCAAAAGCTCACTAAAGATTTGCACTGTAAAGTAGTTTTTAATCATAGTTATTGTGCATTTTAGGACAAGAATTCAGGGAGGACGATTGGACATGCTAGAGAACGGGATGGGCTCTACTATCTCGAAACACCAAGTCAATCCAACACTACCAAGGGCATAACATCTCATTCTCCTATCTCAGAGTCTTTTTCATCCAATGAAGAAAAAGTCTAGCTTCATCATCGCAGACTTGGACATCCATCATTTAGGATTATTAAACTTTTGTTTCCTTCTTTATTTAAGGGTCTAGAGGTTGAACATTTTCATTTTGAAGTGTGTGAACTAGCTAAACACAAGCGTGTATCTTTTCCAATTAGTAATAAAAGAAGTTCCATTCTTTTTTATCTTATTCACAATGATATTTGGGGTCCTTCCACTATTTCCAATGTAAATGCAGCTAAATGGTTTGTGTCGTTCATTGATGATTGTACTCGAGTCACCTGGATCTTTTTGCTTAAACAGAAATCCGATGTCAGCATTGTTCTTCTAAATTTTTGTTCTATGATAAAGACTCAATTTGGGGTCAATATCAAAAGATTTAGGTTGGATAATGCTAAGGACTATTTCAATCAAGTCGTAACTCAATACTTTCAGAAAGCAGGAATAGTACATGAGTCCTCTTGTGTGAGCACTCCACAACAAAATGGAGTAGCAGAACGGAAAAAAATGGTCATCTCCTCGATTCAACAAGATCCTTCTTGTTTCAAAAAAATGTGCCTAAATCCTTTTAGGGAGAAGCGGCTCTTACAGCCGCTCATATCATAAATTGTTTGCCTTCTAGAGTCATAGGATTTAAAAGTCCAATGGATGTCCTTTCCAAGTCTTATCCAAACCTACACACCACAAATAATCTTGTTCCTTGCATATTTGGGTGTGTGGCATTTGTGAAGAATAATGAGTAAACTTTTATTCAATGAATAATAATTTTGTTACAAGCTATTCTACACTCTATTTATAGACATATTCTGTTACACAGAATCAGGAAACAATTCAAAAAACAGATCCGCCCCCTTTCCTAGACTTTAGGATCCGGGAGATATTCCCTGATCTCCTATCCTAGAGAATCTCCTAGAAATCCTCCTCTAATCCCTTATCCGAGATTTCCTACACTCCCCCTCAAGCTGGTGAATACAGATCCACCATTCCCAGCTTGTTAATGTTCTCATGGAACATGCTATTACATAACCCTTTTGTCATTACATCTGCTAGCTGATGCCCCGTAGGAACATAAGGAGTACAAATTAGACCACTATCTAACTTCTCTTTAATGAAATGTCTGTCGATCTCTATGTGCTTTGTCCGATCATGCTGTACGGGGTTGTGAGCAATGCTTATGGCTGACTTGTTATCACAATATAGTCTCATAGGTCTGCTCCATTGAATCTTCAGGTCTTCTAGAATAATCTTGACCCACATCAATTCACATACTCCGGCTGCCATAGCTCTGAACTCAGCTTCGGCACTTGACCTTGCGACCACGCTCTGTTTCTTACTTCTCCAGGAAATTAAGTTTCCTCCAAGGAATGTGCAATAGCCCGTAGTTGATCGTCTATCAACTGGTGATCCTGCAAAATCCGCATCCGTGTATACTGCCAGGTCAATATTCGCAGCTTTCTTGAATAGGACTCCTTTGCCAGGATGTGCTTTTAAGTAATGAAGAACTCGATAGACTGCATGTAGATGAACTTCTCTAGGATCATGCATAAACTGGCTAATGACACTCACCGAATAGGCTATATCTGGCCGGGTATGAGCAAGGTAAATCAGTTTACCAACAAGTCTTTGGTACGCCTCTCGATCCACTGCTTTATTTCCAAGTGCTTCTCCCAATTTGTGGTTCTGTTCAATAGGAGTTCCAACTGGTTTGCTAGCCGTTAATCCAGTCTCCTTTAGTAGATCCGTGACATATTTCTGTTGAGAGATAAAAATTCCATGTCTAGATCGAGCTACTTCAATTCCGAGGAAGTACTTTAGCTTCCCTAGATCTTTTATTTCGAACTCCTTAGCTAGAACCTCCTTCAAGACTTTCTTTTCTGCCTCATCGTTCCCTGTTACTATAATGTCATCCACATACACTATTAATATCGTGACTCCCCCTAAGGCCGAATGTTTGATGAAGAGTGTATGATCACCTTGACTTTGTTTGTACTCATTGGCTATCATTACCTTGGTAAACCGTCCAAACCAAGCCCTAGGTGATTGTTTCAGCCCATATAACGCCCTTTTTAGCCGGCACACCTTGTGATTCGCCGCTCCACTAAACCCTGGTGGGATACTCATATAAATTTCCTCTTCTAGTTCTCCATGGAGGAAGGCATTCTTCACATCATACTGCTGTAATTCCCAATCAAAGTTGACAGCCACAGATAGCAAGATTCTTACGGTGTTCATCTTTGCTACCGGTGCAAATGTTTCTTGGTAGTCCACCCCATACGTTTGAGTATATCCCTTTGCAACCAGCCTTGCTTTGTATCGTTCTAGTGATCCATCTGCCCTAAGCTTCACTGCAAACACCCACTTACAGCCCACTGGTTTCTTATCCTTAGGTAAGTCAACCAACTCCCAAGTTTCATTCTTTTGTAATGCTTCCATTTCAGCTTCCATAGCAAGTCTCCATTCTTTTGTAGATAATGCTTCAGATAATGAGTTAGGAATAGGAATTGTGTTTAGGGTTGTGAGGAAACTTTGGTGGCTTGGAGAAAATTTCTGGAAAGTCACGGAATGGGACATGGGATATAGAGGCCTTTTTGTGCATTCCCGGGTTTGTTTCCTCCTTGCTATAGGTAAATCAAGATCAAGGTTGAGCTCACTGTTGGGAGGGGAATCTATTGGTGATGTATTTAAATTAGGTTCATAGATTGTTACCTCATTTCCAGGAGTCGGTTCCGTGAATTGTTCCTGCCTTGAAGTCATAATAGGATCTCTTTTCCTTGTATATACCTGATCAAACCGGAAATAATCACATATTTTCCCATCTGTTTGGTTCTTTTGTGGCTGTGACGACTGTGACTGTTTAGGCTGTGATTCGGGATCTTGTGGCTGTGACTGTTTAGGCGGTGAGTTGGGTGAAGGTACTTCCAATGGTGGCAGCAGACTTGACTCCTTATCTTCAAGTGTAGGCAACTCCCCCTGAAGATAAGGAGTAGAGAAATAGGCCTTATTCTCAACAAAAGTGACATCGGCTGAAACATAAAGTTTCTTAGTGGGAGGATGGTAACATTTATAACCCTTTTGAGTAGACGAGTACCCCACAAAGATACACTTAATCGCTCTAGGGTCGAGCTTCCCTCTGTTAAGGCCATGAACATGAACAAATGAGGTGCACCCGAATACCCGAGGAGTAAGATTGAAGGATTTTCGAGTGTCCGGGTAGAATTGAGACAAAGTTTCCAGTGGACTCTTAAACTTCAAGACTCTGGAAGGAATTCTGTTTATAACATAGGCTGAAGTGAGTACAGCTTCTCCCCAAAAAGACTGGGGTACATTGTTTTGGAATAATAGGGCTCTAGTACACTCTAGAAGATGGCGGTTTTTCCTCTCTGCCACTCCATTTTGTTGTGGAGTGGTAATGCAAGATGATTCATGTATAATTCCCTCTTTTTGAAAATATGGAGACAAGGTTTGGTTAAAGTAGTCCCGGGCATTATCTGAGCGAATATTTTTTATTTTTGTGCCAAATTGGTTTTGGATCATTGCATGAAAGATTGGAAAAATATGGCTTACATCAGATTTGTTTTTGAGTAAATATATCCAGGAAACCCTTGTGCAATCATCAATGAAACTCACAAACCACCTATGCCGTGAGACACTTGGAATGGTGGATGGCCCCCAAATGTCACTATGCACCAAAAAGAAGGGAAATGAAGATTTATTATTACTGATGGGAAAAGGTACACGAGTGTGTTTCGCATACTCACAAATATCACAATGAAAAGATTGAACATTCAAGCCTTTGAACAAGGTAGGAAAGATTATTTTTAATGCTGGAAAGGACACATGACCTAGACGCCTATGATGTAACCAAATAGTCTCTTTATTAGAAGAAGAGAATAACACGACTGGGTTTTTCACTTCCGGTTGACTTGGTACATTCAAGTAATAGAGTCCATTATGCTCCTTAGCAAGTCCAATCCTCTTCCCCGACCCCGGGTCCTGAAATTCACAAGAAGAAGCATTGAATATAACACAACCAGTTAGATCTCGGGTAAGTTTTTGTATGGAAACCAAATTTGTTGAAAGTTGGGGAACATGGAGAACGTTTTGAAGTACTATTTCTGGGGTGATTTGAATATTTCCTACTCCTGCCACTGTGGTTGCAGAACCATCAGCAACTATAATTTTCCGGTTGCTTGGGCATGGTGTATATGTTTTAAAGAGGCTAGAAATATGAGTCATGTGGTCGGTGGCACCAGAATCAAGAATCCAAGCATTCCTAAACTCATTACCTAAAGTATTTAGTCCAAAAGATAGAGTCTTACCTGAAAGTGTCAATGAACACATACCCTGAGTTGATACCTGAGGACTGATTTTTTGTCCCTGATTCTCCACCTTTCCCAATAGGTCCTTGAGTTTGTCAATTTCCTCCATGCTAAATCCTCCAAAGCTGTGAGTTGGCTCCTGAGTGACCACATGAGCCTGTCTATAGCCTGATGCAGATTGTCCTCCTCTCTGTCCCCATTCACGGCTGTTTGTGGAGGGCTTCCCATGCAGTTTCCAGCACCGCTCCTTTGTATGTCGTGGTTTCTTACAGTATGTGCACCACATCTCATCACGGTCCTTGGGAGCACTTGGTCGGCCAGGTTTGTCTGCAGCAGTGCCATCAAGTGTTAACCCTTGTGACTTAGAGCTTAGAAGGGCAGAATTTTCTGTTGAAGGTGGATCTAGCATGATGCCTCTGCGACTCTCCTCCGCACGGACCAGGGAAATCGTTTCAGTCAAGGAAGGAATTTCAGATCTTCCCAAAATTTGGATACGTACCAGGTCAAACTCAGAATTTAGGCCAGCCAAAAACTCATATACCCGGTCCCGTTCAATGAATTTTTTGATGGCTATTGCACACTTGCTGCAGTTCAGATCAATTGTCCTATAATAGTCTAGTTCTTGCCACTGATTCTGCAGGAGATTTGCATATTCTGTTACGTTTTTTGACCCTTGTCTTGAACCCGTTGTCTTGGTCTTGATATCATATATGAGGGCTACATCATTGACCTTTGAATAGGTTTGATAGAGGGCATCCCAGATTGTTTTTGCTGTCGGCAGAAACATACAAGTGTCACTAACATCCGGGTTCATGGAATTCCATAGCCATGACATAATCATTGAATCTTCTTCCTCCCATGCGTCTGCACCTGTAGCTCCCTTTTCCGGACCTTGCTCCAGTAGATGGCCTAGCTTTCCTTTTCCTTTCAAGAAGGTTCGAACCAATTGAGACCACTTCAAATAGTTTTTTCCATTTAACCTGTATGCTGCCTGGATATTCTGAAGCTCTGTTGTGCTCCTTGCTGCCTGGCCATCCTCAACCAACGAAGGTGATTGAGCCGAGGAGGTGGTATCCGTCATGATTAAGGCTAAATCAGCGATTAAGGCTGAAAGAAAAAAAGGTAAACCAGCAATTAAGGCTGGGAGAATAGTCCAGCGATTAAGGCCGGAAGAGGAAGAGATAAACCAGCGATTAAGGCTGGAATCACAAGAAGGGTTTTCGGTTGCCCTAAATTTTTTTTTTTCTCCAGAAACCCTAGCCTTACGGCTCTGATACCATGAAGAATAATGAGTAAACTTTTATTCAATGAATAATAATTTTGTTACAAGCTATTCTACACTCTATTTATAGACATATTCTGTTACACAGAATCAGGAAACAATTCAAAAAACAGATCCGCCCCCTTTCCTAGACTTTAGGATCCGGGAGATATTCCCTGATCTCCTATCCTAGAGAATCTCCTAGAAATCCTCCTCTAATCTCTCATCCGAGATTTCCTACAATTTGTTCATGTTCATAGTCAGAACCGGAGAAAATTAGATCCAAGGGCATTAAAATGCGTGTTTGTGGGATATTCTTCAACTCAAAAGGGGTATAAGTGCTACATTCCCTATAAAAAAGGTTCTATGTCTTAGCTGATGTGACTTTCCATGAACAAGAATCCTATTTCACTGTTCCTTATCTTCAGGGGGAGAATTCAGTAATAGAAGATAAGAATAAGGCAAATTTTTTGCTTCTTGATCTGCCATCTTCACCACTTCCTGTGCAAGATAGCCAAGTCCCATGGATGTTTCTATTGAGCCTACTGAAAATGTTCCTCCCACCGAGCCCACTGAAAATCCAAATCCCGAGCCTCCTATAAACCCACCTACAAATTCAGCCCTTGATAGTGTGACATTTGGCAAAGGTAAAGGTTCTCGAGAAGGAAGAAGGTTGTCCTTATATCTGTGCAAGTCCAAGACTCCAACCTAAATCCTAAGAATGAGGTAACAATTTCTAATCCTTCTTTTCAATATGAATCTGAGATAAACAATGATGACCAATATCTCCCAATTGCTATCAAGAAAGGAGTTAGAGAAACCCCTATACCCTCTTGCACATTTCCTATCCTTTAAACTCTTTTCACCATTCCATAGAGCCTTCCTTGTCAGCTTAAACACTATTGTCATCCATGCCAATTTATCCGAGGCTTTAACCAATGAAAAATGGAAGCAAGCCATGAATGTGAAGATGAAGGCGTTGGAAAAGAACAAAACTTGGGAGTTAATGAAGTTACCTGAAGGAAGGAAACCCGTAGGGTGTAAATGGGTTTACACGGTAAAATACATAATAGATGGATCAATAGAAAGATACAAGGCTAGGTTGGTGGCCAAGAGTTATACTCAAACCTATGGGATTGAATATCAAGAAACGTTTGCTCCAGTTGCAAAGATGAACACTGCTAGAGTTTTATTGTCACTAGCAACTAATGGTGATTGGGATTTACAGCAATTTGATGTCAAAAATGTATTTTTGCATGGAGAACTGGAGGAGGAAATTTATATGGAAGTTCCACCGGGTTATAATAAAGGGTTGACTGCTGGTACAGTATGTAGACTAAAAAAGTCCTTGTATGGACTTAAGCAATCACCGCGAGCATGGTTTGGGAGGTTTGCTAGAGTAATAACAGCTATGGGATATAGGCAGAGTCTAGGAGATCACACTTTGTTCATTAAACACTCACCTTCAGATAAAGTTACAGCCCTATTAGTGTATGTTGAGGACATAATTGTGACTGGTGATGACGATAGGGAGAGACAACTTCTAAATCAATGTTTAGCTAAGGAATTTGAGATCAAGACGTTAGGAAGATTGAAGTATTTCCTTGGGATTGAGGTGGCTCATTCTAAGCAAGGCATTTTCATCTCTCAACAGAAATATGTTACAGATCTACTCAAAGAAACCGGTACGACAGCATGCAAACCAGTGAGTACTCCAATAGAACCGAATCTCAAGCTTGGAAAGGCAGAAGAAGATGCTATGGTGGATAGAGAGATGTATCAACGGTTGGTGGGGAGACTCATTTATCTTTCTCACACTCGGCCATATATAGTTTATGCAGTGAGTGTGATCAGCCAGTTCATGCACAATCCAAATGAAGTTCATCTGCAGGTGGCATACAGAGTTTTGCAATATCTCAAAGGGACACCAGGTAGAGGCATCCTTTTTAAGAGGAATGAAGAGTTAGTTCTTGAGGCATACACAGATGTTGACTATGTTGAGTCAGTTGTTGACAGAAGATCAACTTCAGGTTATTGCACCTTCATTGGTGGAAACTTGGTGACATGGAGGAGTAAGAAACAGATGTGATAGCACGGTCTAGTGCTGAGGCAGAGTACCGAGCAATGGCTCAGGGTGTGTATGAACTACTATGGTTGAAGATTGTTCTAGAGGATCTGAAGATTACGTGAGACAACCCTATGAAACTTTATTGTGATAACAAATCTGCAATCAGCATAGCTCACAACCCGGTGCAGCATGATCAAACGAAGCACCTTATGTATCTACACATGGCCAACTTGCTGATATACTCACCAAGGGGTTAAGTAGTTTAATGTTTGAGAGTTTTGTATCCAAGCTGGGAATGGTGAATACCTATTCACCAACTTGAGGGGGAGTGTGGAAGAATGTGTTTTACACGTGCATAGACTAAATTAGGAAAGTTTGAATATAATAGTTAGTTTCCCTAGAATTAGGTTGATTTGGTTAGTTTTCTTTTTTAGTGTGATATCCCACAAATTATGGAATGTGATTGCCGTTTCTAAAGGCTAGGGCTCCTGTATATAAACCGGTTGTAATTGTCATGCAATTATACAATTTTTCCTCTCAAATTACCACAAAGTGCATGTTGATGGATGAAAAAGATGAACAGGGGGTTTTATAGATGATCTAGAATGAATTAATTATTCATTACAATTTAGGAGACTTAATGTTTTGGAGTAAAAAGAAGTGTTATTATTGAAATTAGTTTAAAAAAATTTGTGCAAAAGAGCAACCACAAAAGGGTTAAGAAGTGCTGGTATGATAAAGAAAACCAAATATCTTAAAGCCTATCAGTTGGACAACAGAAAATTAGGTTTCAAACAACGCTTCAACATCTAGACAGCTTCAAGAACAAGTGTCAAGGGTCTTTGACACCTGCCCAGCCTCAAGAACAAGTGTCAAAAGGTCCTTAACACCTGACCAACCTCAAGAACAAGTGTCAAATGGTGTTGGCCACCTGACTAGCCTCAATGACAGCTTCAAAGGCATGCAAAACTTAATTCTGTTTCAAGGAAGCCACTATAGAAATCAAAGGGCTGGTTTTTGAGGTTTTTAGGAGCAAGAAGTCTATAAATGCTCAAGTCATTTTGAAAAAACAAGACACAACCAACCAGAGAAAAATCAGCAAACTCTCATTCCCCTCATCTCCCTCTTAGTACTTTTGTTAGGCCACCTATTAGGTTGGTCTACTCGAGGAAAAGGGGCCAAAAGGGGAATATGCTGCGTATGGGGGAGGGAAGTGGAAATACGTGAAAGAGGTTGCAAAGGTGGTGGCAAGTTGGTTACGAGAGGGAGTGCTGGGGAGTATTTTAGGCGGTGGAGGTCTTGGGGAAAGGGGTCGTTGAATTGGAAAGATTCTAGACCATTGGGAGGACGGAGAACCTCGAATTCTCCAGAGTTCATTTCTGCCATTTTCATTCCTGCTATTTTCTTCTTTTCTTGTTGTTGTTTGTTCTGTGTAAGAAAGAACCTCTCTCGAGAGAGAGAGTTGAGATTGGAATTAATAAAAGAGCCTGGCTCAACGTTGGATTTGTCTCAATATTTTGCTGTGATAATTGGAAACTAAGTAGGAACCTAACAACTTTTTTCTCCTTTACCTCTTCCTTCTTCAAATTGCAATCAAGTATTCTTAACCTTATAAGTCCTGAATCTCATATATCCCTTACTTCTCTTCTTACCTTAAACAATAAAAAAAATTCCCTATAAAGATCAAACAAGATCAACAACCTAGTCTAAGAGCTATTGAATTTGAGCTACAAACCCTAAAATTTTGGTTATGTTTGTGGTGTTACATCACTTAAAATATAATTCTTTCTAATAAAGTTATATATAATCTAATTCTTGCTTCTTTCATTTAGCTCTTATCTCTTTACTTTATTTCAAGATTGTTTTTAAACATTTCATGCCATTTATTTTCTGTCATTTACTTTACGATATTTTCCAGTTTCATGAATTAGTCCGTGCCTTATTTTCATCTATTTTAGTTGATTAGTCCAGTTATCTAGTCCTATTATTTTATTTTCCAATTAATCCAATAACCTGGTCTTTTAATCTTACTTTCAAGTTGATTCAATTATTTAGCTTTTTTATTTTACTTCCAAGTTAATCCAGCAACCTTGTCCTGTTATTTAATTTCTGTCTAATTCCAATTAACTAGTCTGTTAGGACCCTAGCCTCTGCGATTAAGATTTTGAACAAATAGGAGACCCAAAGTGGCTAGAGCCGTTTTATTGAATTCAGAAAGGTTTTACTACAATGAAGAACTACGAAGAGCTCAATCTAGCTCACAAATCAACAGAAACAGAAGGAAATTACAAGAAGAATGAAATACGATAGAGAAGGATCTTTCGAGGGATCCCACGACCTCCAGCTACGAATTCAGTCATGCCCCTTTCTTCCTTCCGTGCTCTCTATATCCTCCACTCCTCTAACTGATTTGCACAACTCCCCATGCGGCCTCTCCCTGCTGGCCACGTCCCCTTCACTGGGCTGAACCATCTCTCCTGGGCCTGGGCCCTCCCGAATCATATTACTTGGGCCTGGGCCCACCTTATTACCACTTCTGCCCTTCCTAGCGTAGACCTTTCGAACCGGGGGTCTAACATCACTCCCCCCTTCGAAGACAACCTTGTCCCCAAGGTTGAAATGAGGAAACTGAGCCTGGAACACATCGAGAAGTTCCCATGTTGCCTCCCAATCCTGTAGTCCCTTCCATTTAACCAGCACCTCCGCCACGCTCTTCCCTCCAAAGGGGGTCCACCTCCCCCGGATGACTTCGGCAGGCTCCACCTGAAGCTCCAACTCGTCCGAGAGTTGAGTCGGCAGGGGCTGACAGCGGGGGTCACTTCCACGGAAGGGTTTCAGCTGGGAAACGTGGAAAACCGGGTGAATCCGGGCGTCCTCAGGCAGCCGGAGGCGATAAGCTACCTCACCAATCCTTTCCATGACCTCAAAGGGCCCATAAAAACGGGGCGATAGCTTCTCATTAGGTTTCCGCGCTAAGGACTTGAGGCGGTAAGGTCGCAACTTGAGGAGAACACGTTCTCTCGGGGAGAAGGAGAGTTCGCGACGATGTGCGTCGGCGAACCTTTTCATACGCTGTTGTGCGAGCACTAGATGTCCCTTGAGAACCTCTAGAAATTCATTCCGCTGCTGAAGCTGATGGTTGACGTCCTCCACGGCTGAGGGAGAATCCTGGAATCGGGACAGCGTGGGGGGATCCCGTCCATAAACCACCTGAAAGGGGGAGCGCCTCGTGGAGGCGTTATATGTGGTATTAAACCAAAACTCAGCCCAAGGCAGATATTGAAGCCAACCACGAGGCTTGTCACTCGCGAAACAGCGGAGATACACCTCTAAACACCGGTTCACCACCTCAGTTTGTCCATCGGACTCGGGGTGGTACGCGGAGCTGCGGCTCAGGTGAGTTCCTTGAGCCCGGAAGAGCTCCCTCTAGAACAAGCTCATGAATAATGGGTCTCGATCCGTGACGATTGAGCAAGGGATGCCGTGGAGCTTTACCACTTCTCTGATGAACACCTCAGCTACCCTTTTGGCAGTGTACGGATGAGACAGTGGTAGGAAATGGGCGTATTTGGACAACCGGTCAACGACCACGAGAATAGTGTCCACTCCCTGCGACCTAGGTAAGCCACTAATGAAATCCATGGAGATATCCTCCCATATCCTGGCTGGAATCGGCAGTGGCTGCAGCAGCCCCACAGGCGCCAACGCCTCTGCTTTGGAGCGCTGGCAGACCGCACAGTTGGCCACATACGCGTGGATGTCTCTCTTCATCCCTCTCCAGAACAAGTTATCTGCCACCCGTTTATATGTCCGCAAAAACCCCGAGTGGCCCCCCAACGCCGAATCATGAAACTCGTGCAACATCTTGCGTATCCAAGGGGATCCCTGTGGTAAGACAACCCGGCCGTTGTAGCACAAGAGGCCCCGGTGCAATGAAAACCCAGGTGCGACTTCCTCACCATTTTGCAACTTACCCAGAAGTGCTGCGCAGTCCTTGTCCTGCCGTTGCCCTTGCTGAATCTCTGCCCAGTTCACTAACTGCGGAATGGACAGGGCAGTCAATTCTACCGGTGAGTCTTCCCCCCGCCTGGACAATGCATCAGCCACCCGATTTGCAGCGCCCTGCTTATACTGCAGCTCGAAGTCATATCCCAATAGTTTGATGGCCCAACGGAGGTGTTCGGGGGGTAGGAGCCTTTGGTCCATGAGAAACCTCAAACTTTGCTGATCGGTTCGCACGACGAAGTGGCGCCCCAGTAAGTAATGGCGCCACTTTTGAACCGCCAGCACGACTGCCATGAGCTCGCGCTCATACACCGAGCGGAGCCGCGTGGTCCCTGACAGCATTTTACTAAAATAAGCTATGGGCCTTCCTCCCTGCATCAGCACTGCGCCCAGCCCCGAGCCAGAGGCATCTGTCTCCACCACAAAGTCTTTAGAGAAATCTGGCATTGCCAGGGCCGGAAGAGTGGTCATGGCAAGCTTCAGGGCCTCAAAAGCCTCACCCGCCTCTTCAGTCCAATTGAACTCACCACGCTTGAGCAAGTCTGTCAGGGGCTTTGCCAAGATGCCGAAGTTACGGACGAATCGTCGGTAATAGCCGGCCAATCCCAGGAATCCTCTGACCGCACGAACAGTCTTGGGCCTAGGCCATGCCACCACGGCCTCCACCTTAGCTGGGTCAGCAGCCACCCCGGCAGCCGATATTACATGTCCCAAGTATTCCAGTTGCTGCTGCCCAAAAGCACATTTCTTCCGGTTAGCGAATAATTGCTCATTCCGCAAGACCTCCAAAACTGTAGCTAGGTGCCTCCGATGTTCTTCCCAAGTACGGCTATAAACCAGAATGTCGTCGAAAAACACCAAAACAAAGCGGCGCAGGTAAGGCCGGAAAACCTTGTTCATGAGTGCTTGAAATGTGGCTGGGGCGTTCGTCAGGCCAAATGGCATGACCAAGAACTCGTAGTGCCCTTCATGCGTACGGAAAGCAGTTTTTTCGATATCGAATTTTCTGACCCGGATTTGATGATATCCCGCCCTAAAATCCAGTTTCGAAAATATAGCAGCCCCATGTAATTCATCCAGGAGTTCGTCAATGACGGGAATTGGGAATTTGTCCGGCACTGTGAGTTGGTTGAGAGCGCGATAGTCGACGCAAAAGCGCCAACTGCCATCTTTCTTCTTTACCAATAGGACGGGGCTGGAGAACGGACTACAACTCGGCCTAATGACTCCGGAGGCTAACATTTCTGCTACGAGTTTCTCTATCTCATTTTTCTGCACTTGGGGGTATCTGTAGGGCCTGATGTTAGGCGGTTCCGCCCCTGGTCGGAGAGTAATCTGATGGTCCCGTGCACGGTTTGGCGGTAAGCCCTCCGGTGATTCAAACACAGTTGCAAATTGAGCCAATACTCCTTGTAAGGCGACTGGTTCCCTGGCCTGAGTCCCCCCTTCCACCCTTCCTTCCAGTGCATAGATTTCCAGCCAAGCCCCCGCCGTGTCTCCCTGAAACGACCGCGACAGGGTCTTCAAACTTGCGGGTTCCAACTTCAACGAAGGGTCCCCCTTCAAACAAATCCAGTCTCCTTTTGACTGGAACCTTATAGTAAACTTCTGCCAGTCCGCCCTGACTTCCCCAAGGGTTTGCAACCAGGAAACCCCCAAAACCACTTCGGCACACCCTAGCTCAAAGGGAACAAAATCCCCGAGAATCTTGTACCCCTGGATCCGGAGATCGACCCCCTTGCACACCCCCTGCTGTTTAAAAGTGTTACCATTACCAACCTGGATACTGTAGCAGCCGGTGGTCGCCACGGGAAGGTGCAGTTCACTCACGACTCGAAGCGACAAGAAGTTGTGTGAGGCGCCACTGTCGATCAAGACAATCACCTCATGGCCTCCGATAGAGCCTTTCATCTTCAGCGTGTTAGAAGAGGAGATTCCCATTAACGAATTTAAGGAAAGGCCAGCCATACCTTTGACCTCCTCGGTGGAAGGTTCCACCTCCTCCGTTGTCTCTTCCTCAGCTTCCTCTTCCTCGTCCGCAACCAGCAACACCTGTAGCTGTCAGTTCTTGCAGCGATGCCCTGGTCCAAATTTCTCATCGCACCTAAAGCACAGCCCCTTAGCCCTCCGTCGTTGAATCTCATCATCGGTGAGCCTCTTGAAGCCAGAGCCTCCTCCTGCAGCAGTTCCTGAGGGCTGCGAAGGCCACCCTCGGGCTCGTGTGGTGGATGAAAACTCCTTCTCTGGGTTGGACTGAAGGGAGTTCCTAGAATAGCCTAGAGGAGGGTTGGGCTTCTCACTAAGGCCCATCCCCTTTCCGATATCATCATATCTCCACCCCCGGCCCAATTTCCCTTTCCTAAGTCTTTCTACAGCCTCATTTCTATCTTCTATTTGTTGGGCCAAGTCCATTACCTCCTGGAGGTTAATGGGCCGGAGCAATTTTACCTCCGCCCTCACATCTTCACGTAACCCATTAAGGAAGGCACCACGAAAAATGGGTTTAGGAATACCTCTCAGGGAAGCTACCAGAGCTTCGAACCGTTCGCGGTACTCCGATACAGAGTCGTCCTGCCGCAGCGCCATCAACCTTTCCGTCGGATCCCCGTCCTTTGCACGGCTGAAGCGGTGGAGAATGGCGGACTTTAAGTCTCGCCAGCCCGTGAAGGGCACCTGAGTGTCAAGCCACTGGAACCAGCCCAGGGCCTTCCCTTCTATGCAGACCGAAGCTGCCATTACCTTCTCTTCCTCCTCTACTCCATTAATGGCGAAATATCGTTCTGCGCGAAACACCCACCCGTACGGGTCATCCCCTTGAAAAATTGGTAGCTCCAATCGCCTTCCCCGATGGTCATTCCTGCCACAACCCCGCTCGGGAGACTCGTTTTGCATCCTCCGCTCTCGATCGCGTCCCTGTTCCTGCCGCGGTGGTAACGGTGGTGGAGCCTCGAAGTGGCGTCCCAACAAGGTTTCCAATCGGAGGAGGGAACCTTGCACGTCTTCGATCCGGCCCCCCAAAGTCTCCACGTCCTCCTGTAGCCGAGGTACGTGATCCACCATAACCCCCATCACTCGTACCGTCTCCCTGATCGAATCGACGTTCCCCTCCAACCCGGAAATCTGCTCCGTGGTACTGGTCGCCGGCACGCCGTGAGCCATGAATCGGTGCTCTGATACCAAGATGTTAGGACCCTAGCCTCTGCGATTAAGATTTTGAACAAATAGGAGACCCAAAGTAGCTAGAGTCGTTTTATTGAATTCAGAAAGGTTTTACTACAATGAAGAACTACGAAGAGCTCAATCTAGCTCACAAATCAACGGAAACAGAAGGAAATTACAAGAAGAATGAAATGCGATAGAGAAGGATCTTTCGAGGGATCCCACGACCTCCAGCTACGAATTCAGTATCAAATCAGTCATGCCCCTTTCTTCCTTCCGTGCTCTCTATATCCTCCACTCCTCTAACTGATTTGCACAACTCCCCATGCGGCCTCTCCCTGCTGGCCACGTCCCCTTCACTGGGCTGAACCATCTCTCCTGGGCCTGGGCCCTCCCGAATCATATTACTTGGGCCTGGGCCCACCTTATTACCACTCCTGCCCTTCCTAGCGTAGACCTTTCGAACCGGGGGTCTAACATAGTCCTATTTATTAATTTTCAGTTTTTCATTCTAGTCCTTTATTTTTATGTACTTTTACTTTTCTTAGTTTAATACTCTTAATGTTTAACGCTTATCATTTCTTACTAGTGTAAAAAGAGTAGCTCTAATTTTACCACAAACACAAGGTATAATTCTTTTCTCAACTACAAGTGAAATCAGGCTTCCTTGCATATATCACAAAAGGTATCATACTTAATCAACAGATTATAATATGGTTAGACAAGTATTAACAGGTTGTACTCAACAGAGTAAATTTAATTGTTGGAGAAGTATTATCAAATTTATCAAGTGGTTGAGCAACAAAAGGAAACAGAAATGTGGACCTGTTCCACGTTACTAGTTAGAGCTCCGGATGAAAATTTTCCAAACTGATCTACAATTCCATTAACATCAATGGATTTGATACGAGTGATTGCCATAGAGTTCACCCTAATTTGAGATATAATAATGACAACCTGAAACCATATAGATAATTGAATGTTAAAATAGATAACAATTAAAATAAAAATAAATATTGATTATGATCTTGGCAACAAAAAAATGTAGAGAGATATCTGTTAAAAAATGATTTTCCTAATAACAACACAATGTTGAAACATGATAATAATACTATTGATTTTGAGAGAGACCTGTGCTATAGAGAACCCATTTATCTGAATTTCAAGGTCACTGGAGCGCTGCAGACAACATAACAATACGGTGGAATATATTTGTACTTCCAATCTGCTTTCAGGAGACATTTGAGAATAATGGTGAGAAAGGTCCTGCAGAAAATGATAGAGATCATGAGCTTCCAATTCAAATCCAGTCATAAAACAGTGACACAATTGACTGAACTGAACTAGTTACTGTTCAATATAGTGCCGACTTATGAAATGTACCAAAATTCTAATGAGATTAGCAATCTCCAGGGAGCCTCTTCTTTGCATTATGGACTTCACAAATGCTCGACCAGCCAAAACTATCTCTGATGGCAATACCGAGGGCCACGATACACCATGACATTCATGTCTATGTTCAGGCATATGCTCAATGTCTGTTTCCGAGTACGCGCCTAAAGTGATCTCTGCAACATACTTTTCAAGATTGTTGGATAGACTTTTTTGAATTCCATGACTCTTTGGGGAACTAAACAATTTCCCTCCTGAACGTAGTTGACAATTCAAGGAGCAGTAAAAGGGTATCGAGCATGATGTACAAGGAACTTTATCAACTGGTAGTTCATTCAAGCAAGAATGACAATGAGTTGCCCGACAACTCTTCAATATTACCTGCAAAAGTGTAGGTCCAAGTCAAAGCCGATATCACTTTTTGTTGAAAAAACGTGACAAACGACAGTAGATGACCAAAAAAGTTTCTAAACCCAAATTTAATAAGACAGACAAATATGTTATCGTCCCCAATTAGGAAGCATCTACATGGATTTAAGGTTCACTAGAGAAAACTTTAATGAATAAATCAAATTATGATATAACTGATTGGAGAGTTGTTTATTCATACAGTTGCAAAAGGTTCTTCAGTATGAATTAAGGAGCCTGGTGGAATGTTACTCGTTGAAGCCATACCCCTTGCTTTATCTGGTGTGTTCACACATTGTAGCTTTATTTGATCCGCTTCGGCTATTTGATCTGTTTTGGCTGCCGCATTCAAACATTAGAAAGTAGCCCTCAAATATAAGAAAACCATACAGCGACTGAAAAAGCATACACCCATTACAAATCCAATAATAAAACCTATCTTACCCAAAATATTGAACTGCTTTACAGTATGTTGAAGTGGTGGATTTGTCATTCTACCACATTGATCTGAAAGTGTCTTCAGCTCACTTTCTATCTGGCTCTTCGCCCCTGATGACAGCTCAACAGTCTTTGCCACATTCAAGTCATTGATAGCGTCTTTGTAATTTCCCAAAGAAGCATTAGCCATACCTCTTCTATACCATGCCTGAAAAAAACGATAACTAACTGTCTAGAGATAAGTAGAAACAAGATTAGAACAAAGAACTAACATAAATCTAGTGCACGATACAAGTGCCCGTTTTCAAGAAATTATACAAAAAATAGATAAATTGCCACTAGAAAGAGCATTCACCTTCGAATAGCTTGGAGAAATTTGAAGTGTGCGATTGCAGTCTCGTATGCATTCTGCTAGCAGATTCATTTTCTAAAGCAAAACACATAACAAACGCAAAAATCAGCATGTTGAAAAGATAAAAGACATAAAATTTCACTCCAAAACTTGTTTATTTTCAGGTATAAAGTCATATTTTCCGTAGGAATACTTGCTTGTTCTGAGAAACTTGAAAATAGGATTTAGACATTTAGTGAATAAAGTAGTTCCTTTGGTTTAGAGCATTAATAATATATACAACTCAACTACATGAATCTTCACAACTTAATATACTTACTAATGTAAATACACAAGCATACATATCTACGTAGTTTTGTATTTTGTTAATTAAAAAAAAAAAAAAAAAAAAAAAAAAAAAAAAAAAAAAAACACTCACATGCAAAACGAAAGCCCGATTCAAATACAAAGTGGCAACTAGATTTTTATCCATGTCCTCAGCATCCATAGGAGCAGCTCGCAATGCCTGTGAAACGTTAGTTTAAGTAAATGAATAACCATAAATAAAAATAAATTATTACTTTCATGGAAACTTCAAGCACTGATTTTGAACGTCATATACTTCAAATCATATACTGAAATAATCCTTTAAATTTAACAAATTTCCATTCACTAGTGAGACTGTGATAGCTGATAACTGAAGAAGAACCTGGGAATAAGAAGCCAAAGCATTGGAGTAATCTCCAGTCGCGAAGCACCGATTTCCCTTCTGCTTCCATTGCAAAGCTTCGTCCTCGTTCTTGCCACACAGAGCCTTCTCCGAGTCAGCCAAGTCTTCCACCATCTACGAGTCAACGAAAATGGCGAAATTATTGAAGAAAAAGGTAAATCATTTCGTTCTCGAAGAGGAAGAAAAAGTGTGCAGAGGACACATTAGATACGTGGTGAAAGGGCGGGAAATGAAGAAGGAAGTCGAGAAGAGATGAACAAGTGCGGGGAAGATCGCCGGGAGTGGTGTCGGCCACCATGCGCTTTAGGGTTTCGGGAATCGCCGATTTCAGCTTCTCCATGTTCGCCGGCGAGTTTCAGAGAGACGAGTGGCTAGCCGGACTTTTTAGACGTCACTAGACTTAGCGGCATGTAGTTTAAGAAGGCTGTATAGATTTGTCGTTTTTGCACCTGAAAGGCCTTTAATTAATACACCATTCGTCGGAAGCGCAACGGCATATCGTTGTTTTCACAAACGACATCTTGTTTCCCTAGATGTCGTTTTGGTCATACGAGAAAAAACTTGTGGTTTCATGATCCAGAGGACATGATGTGTTTGCCGAGTGGGGTCAACGACATTTTCGTTCTTGGAAAATAAAATGTTTTAAAGGATAAATCGACGTCTTTATATAAGATTTCCTTTGTGTACAGGATATATTCTACGCTTCGTTAATTGTCACTTAAGTTTAAGTTGTCTCTCATAGATGTCGTTTATATTCGTCTTTAAAAGCCATATCTTTATTCGAGCCTGTGAACGACATGTCCTCTCTTTTACTGAAGTAGCTGGATGTCGCTTGAATCGAACCAATAGGCCACAGCCAGTGTGTATGTTTAACGAGAAACAGCGTGTCTTTCCCTTTTTGCCAGAAATCAGAGAGAACTCGTTTTGGGAAGATTTCATGATTTTAACGTAAACGACATGTTGTTTATTTGATGAAGCTGACAAGTGACCACTACTTTCTAGACAATATGAACAAGGCTGATCTTAGATTCAGGAATAATAGTGAAATAATTTAAAAGAGTAGCTCGACTTTCAAGAACAACAGATCATATTGGCGATTACTTAAAAAATCACTAACAAATTTCCTCTCCCAACTTAATGCCATGATTTAGCTAAGCCCAAACTCTTTTTCTAGGGGCAAGATCTGATGTTTTTATCTCATCAAGTTTGGCTGCTACAATGAAATCATTCATACTCAATCCTCCTGCAACAAATAAAATAAAAGGAACATAAAACCAACTTGCAGAGAAATAAATTATGTTTAAGGAGAACCAAATTCGCAAGTTGAGAGAAGTTTTACCAATGGAGGATGTCCAAAGTACAGCTCTAATTTGATTGCTTTGTTCCAAGTGGATGTCTGGGAAATGCCCGGTAGATTCTACAACCTTATATATCCTATTGATAAGTTCAACACCACATTGATAATCTCTCAACTTCCACATGCATTGCAGTTTGAGAACCCCATCTTCATTTATAAGTCTCCAACCAACAACCTATTGACAAAACCATAAAACAAGTTAGGTTTAACAAAAACCAAAGCATATAAAAAGTTAATGCTACATAAAAAAAAAAAAGTTTAATGGAATTAATAAATTATAATCATGACTCAGAATTATTACTTTCTCTACTCGGTTATGTTATGATTCTTATGAAACCTGTAGCTTTAGTTCCACAAAACAGGATCTTTCCATTGAAAAAAACAAACAAGACGATTAAGAAAATTTTGACGGAATTGCCTTCCAACAACTCAAAATTGCATAAAACTCCCCGGGCTTATCAGTTCAAGCTTTAGTGGGCACTTCATAGATAATGTTCTCGACAAATCAAAGCTTCTCTTTCTACGGATATGGATTATCAAGACACAAGCTTTACTTGCCTACCAATACGGATAAACCACATTTTCATTGCCCACAAAACAAAATTTTACAATTCAACAATGCAAAAACTCAAACTTCCCTCAACTCTTCAACGCAAAACCAACAAAAAAAAAAAAAAAAAACATGCCATTCCCATTCAGTAATTTCATCGAACACTATATCTACACACCAAAAAAAATAAAAGAACAAAAGAAAATCACCTTCTTGAGGAGCTTGGTGGCATCGTCCTCGGACATGGGCGGGAGCAGAGGAGAGATGGGCTGGCAGTTTTGCTGGGCAAGAGAGAGAGCGGCCAAATTAGGTATGAGGATCTTGTGCTCCGTGTCGACGTTGCCCAGAACCTTCTCTCCGAACTTGCTTTCTATCTCCGCCGGAAAAGGGTCTCTGGCCCCAAAATCGCCCAGCATGTCGGTGCCCAGAGACCGAACGGCGGTGCTGAGATTCCTCAGCCCGAGTCGGGCCCGAGTCGAAACGGGGAGCGGCTCGGTGGGTGGCGGTTGATGATGGTACGGAGCGGCGGCTAGGTTGGGGAGACGAAGAGGGAACGTTAGCTGGGTGGTGGCCATGGCTATTGGCATTGAGGCTGTGTTTGAATTGGATTATTTGATCATATTTTTGTGAGAATTTGTTATTACTGGTGGCTGGGGTGAGGTGACACGTCATCATGCACCTATAGCCTCACATCTTTTTTCTTCTTTTTATTTTTTAATATAAAAATTACAGTAGAAATTGTTCATTGGGTTAATTTCAATTAGGTACCCTGGTTGCAGTGAAATTGTTTTTTATTCAATACTATTCGTTTTTAATAATTTTAAATTTAGTATCTCTACCTAGAGTTGTCAAACGTGCCGTGTCAGGTCGACATGACACATCTCACCCCAAGCCCGTCACGAGCCTAAGTCAGGCCAGGCATGGCCCTAATCAGTTTAGGATCGTGCCTGGGCCGGGCCTGAGGGGCCTGAGGGTCTTCCTTCAGGCCCAACCCTGGCCCAGGCCTTTGACCATAAGGGTCAGGGCTGGGCTTGGGCTCAGGCCCTTCACGGGCCGGTTCTTACCCTTTTAATATTTATAATAATATTTAATAAAAAAAGAAAATATATCATATGATCCCCTAAAAGATGTGATTTTATTGATGAAAAATCGATTTAATACATGCTTGTACTACTAAATTTATTATATGACATGCACACCGTTGATGAAAAATTCACCACTAAAAGGTGGTTTCAAATTAGCTTTAAACATGTTAATAACAGCTGTGTTCGCTGATGCATTATTAAAAGTAATTGTTAAAACTTTATTTTCGATTCCATAAAAATTAAAATTTTCATTATAGTTGAAAAAATAGCATTTGCATTATGTGAAAATGGACATAAACGAAAATCAATTATTCACTTTTGTAAAAGCTAATTCCCATCAACATAATAAGCCGTGACGCATAAATAACCAGTTTTATTGCACCCTCCCAAAGATCAAAAGTACAAGAGACTGAAACATTGAAATACGTAAAATTATCAACTAGAGATTGTCTCATTACATAAAAATACTTTCATGCAATCAGCTTGAGTTGTGTTTTTACTTACCCGTTTAAATTGTGGATAAAATGTCGTCTGAATGAATTCTTCAAATGCTGAATCATCTGTAAAAGAAAAAGGTAATATGAGATTAGTTAAAAATTTAGCTAGTGCCTCACGAGCACGTTGTGCATCATATGTAAAATTTTGTAAACCTTGTGATGTGAGTGACAGTGTTTGTTGAAGGGAGTCCACACTACCACCTTGGTGTAACGGTAGACATGCTTTCTAATGTCTATCAAGATAGCCAGTACCCTTAACTTTTTTGTTAAAAAAGTATTTTTTTAACAATACTGACATATCGCACGCATTTCAACTTCACCTGATTTTGCATTAGGTCGCAGCTCCTCAGTGAAATCAGTTTGCGGTCTTTTCCCCTGGTACGTTCTTCAACTTCCTCGTTGTGTACCTATTGATTATCAACCGGAACATTATCCGGTTTAGTGGGGTTGGAGTTGTGCATCAACATTTCATCCTTGTAAAATGGTTGATCTCCAAGATCAGGGAAATCAAGAAAATTTCCTTCCGCCATTTTCTGTAAAAAAAACATAAATTCATGTTAACAAAAAGGTTTATAAACAATAAACAACGTAAATAAATATTAAATAGAAACAAAATATTATACCAAAAATAATGAGAACCAAGATTCAATACCTTTGTTTTTCGGGATGTAGCAGAATTTAATTGAAAATTATAAATGAAATAGATAAGAGAAACTTACGAATCGAGAGAGAAAAAAAAAAGAATCAAAGAGATGATATGAGAGATAAAGTTATGAGAGTGAGAGGAGTTGAGAGTTGAAAGAGAGGTAGAAGTGTGAAGAATGTTGTGAGTGAGGTGGGGTATTTATAGGGATTTGGGAGGATTTTCGGTTTATAGCCGTTGGGCACGTCATGGGCTAGACCGGACTAGCCGTTTCTGACCATTATGCCTGTGACATGTCGGGCCGCGTGCCGGGCTCGGTGTGACCATTAGACACGCGCCGGGCCGTGCCAGTGCCTCATGGGTTGTGCCAGGGCCGTGTGCTGGGGATTGCAGCCCAGCCCTAGTCCACAAGGCCAAGTCATACTGGGCCCAGCACTATAGCGAGTTGGGCCGGGTCGTCCATGCCTAATTGACAACACTACTCTACCTTTCAAAAAATTGATTTTTGATATCCTGAGGCCTTCTTTTAGAATATGAAATATCGAACTTACCCTTTTTAGTAATTTCGAATTTAGTATACTCGAATTTAATTTTTGAAGATTTGTAAAGGCAAAAATGATGTTTGGTTATCAGGATAAGGTCTTTTTAAAATGTTTAATAAAGAGTAAATCTAGGCTAACCAAATCAATAATTATTAGGAATGGCAATTTTACCTGACGGTATAGGTACACGCTCCTAATAAGGCGGGTATAGCGGATGCTATATAAAGATGGGGGCGAGTATGGGGGTTAAAATTAACCCCCGAGTCAGAAGCGAGGTGGGAGTGGGGGAAGCTCCCCCGTTCTCGACCCCACCCAATTATATGTGTTCGTTTATGCCCTTAGGAATAAATTTAACAATGTATTTTGAGACATTTTGAGTACTAATAAATATTTATTTAATTTCATATATCTTTGTATGTCCTCGTTATGCTCATATTAGTTGAATGTATGATAAGCAAACTAGAAGTTTAAGACTATTGTTCTAAGTCTTTAGATCGTGCATGTAATGAGAAGAACATACAGAAGACAAGAATCTAAAGATGATAATCTAAAGAATATGATCCGCAATCGAAGGAATAAAGTTGAGCGCTTTATTCATGTTAAGATTGTTATGTTGTCTACTTCATAACGGATACGGCTTGTTTTGGTCGTCAGATGTGAGACTTCATGGGTAGAGACATTGATATAATTCCTAGTGGTAAAATGACCAAAGTTGAATTATTTTAATTAATAATTCTGTTTGAATAAAACCATTCACTTTTGACAAATATATGTGGTCATCTTAATCCTGAGATGAATAATAACCCATATGATTGACTTGTATCCTTTGATGTGCCAAAAAGAGGCATCCTGGCATTATGTAAAGGTACGCTTATCGGTATGTTAGGGATATGACTCTTATGTGCGTAGATTTATTATTCATAGATAAGGAATCCATAACTCCTATAAAGAGTCAATCATATCCTCTTATGGCATTATCCGTGAATTAGAAAATACGAGCGTTAGGCCATTAGACTACTTTGTGTTATCTAATGGTTTACTATTTGTATTGGTACGGATAGTGATTTTTTGAAGGAGTGATATAGAACATAAGATAATTATAACCGGAAAGGTAAAGCGGAACTTGGCCATAAGTCGATTATGGATATCCTATGGGGATGATACACTAATATAATGAGTTATATACAAGAGCTATTCGGAGCTTTGTAAATATACTATATGAATGGCGAGTGCAGCTCTACGCTTTTAGTGGAATGGCACTAGAGTTTATAATCATGAGATGGACTTGTTAGTTTATGAGTGTTGTTGTGATTATAGGAGCTTGATTTATATATGTCCATCAAGTCCCTTTGTTAGCTCACATAATTTCCAATAACGATACGACATATCTCCTACATATTGGTTGATTAGTGCATGAAAATGCACCCTAAATACTGCTTTTGATTTATATAATATTAAAATATTTAAGCTTTAATTAAGCAATTCCATTATTTTTATTCATAATATTTCTAATTGGAATTTGTCCAGTTTTTGCTTAATTATTTACAGATAAAAAGCAGTGTAAAAAGCCACACAAAAATAAGCCATGAAAGCCATAATTTCAACCATCCGGAGCCAAGCCATCAGAGAGAGAGCCGAGCCGATTAAGCCGCTAGCTGAGCCGGCCAAATGCATCATCCTCGTGGGCCCCACCGTCTAGCTCTCCCATATTTCCTCACTCTTCCTCGCGCGCGTCACCTGCACGCATGGCCTTAACGCGCGCGTTTCTCGCACGCAGACATCAGCGCGCGTTTCAGCTTCTCCCGTGTGTCAGCGCAGAAATCCGCGCCTTTCCCCTCGCTCCGTCTCACGTCCCGCGCGTCACCTGCACGCGGCTCATCAGAGCGCGCGTTCCTTCCACGAATCCGTCAGCGCGCGTCCAGCTCCTTTGCAGCGTGGGTCCCGCGTGACAGTACGCCAGACCTGCCACTCACTCCACATGCGACACCTGTCCGAGCGGGTCCCAGCCTCTGACTCCGCGCCAACCATTTCGTCCACTCCGCGCGCGACACGTGGCGGCTCACTCCTTTCCTCCAATATCGTTGCGACACGTGTCTAGCGTGTGCTGATCCGAATTTCTCCTTCCAAATCAGAACAAATTGGCCGAATTTCTTCCCCAAATTAAATATATGATTTCTCCTAATTTTTGTGTAATTTTATTTTGTTTCCTTTTCCTTTGTAATTTTCTATTTTTACTATTTGTTTCCTTATTGACAGGCAACCTCTGAACACTATAAATAGAGGGGTTGGCCTAAGGTTTTAGGAGCTTTTAATATTCAGTTTTCTGTCGTCTTGCTGTCAGTCTCATATTTTCTCTCTAGAACTTGTGAGAATGTTTTGCAAGATAGGCTAGAGTTTTCTTGGTGAGGTTAGAGATGAACTTTTGTTGAGTGACCCAATTCAGGGTTTTGATTCCTTGTGCTGTAAAGTTCAACATCTGAATGAATTAAATCTCATCTATTTTTCTATTACTTTTCAAAATATTGTGTGCCAATTTTTATATAAGTTCAGTCACGCTTTTCTTATGTAATTATGTCATGCAATGTTTTGTTATTCAAATTATTTTGTAAATTATCTTTTACTGCAATATTTTCAGATTGATATATTGTCGATTTTAGATAACTTGTAATAATAATATTTCCGGAGTCAACATAGAGATTTAATTTATTCGGTTCTTTTATTTTGTGAATCAAAACTTGAATTGGTGAACGAAACATTAGGAATTCTTGACACCTTACCATTTTTATTATTGAATTTTCTTCATACAAATTCCCTCATTTCTATTTTATTTGCAACAAAATCTCGAAAACTCTTCTTTTTGTTTAATTCACTTTTCTCTAACGCTCTTATTATGTTAGTCTTGTTATTTTGTTATCTCTCTGTGGATACGACTGCCCTTCTATGCTATAATTGACCACTTGTGAATATCACTTTTGGGCGTTAATCAAATTTTGGTGCCGTTGCTGGGGAGGTACTACTAACAAGAGTGATCAATAGATTTTGAGCCAAAGAGGTAAGTACATATTCTCTGTATTTTTATTTTACTTTGTTTATTTTTCTTTGGTTTGTGTGATCTGTTTCTTAACACACAAAAAAAAAATCTTCCTTTGGTTTCCCTGATTTGATTGTTAGCCTATATATATATTAAAAAAAAAAACTTGCGTTTGTTGTATTCCTTTCTTTCTTACGTTCTTCATTTTTTTTTTCTTTTGCAAAGTTCTTACGTTCTTCATTTTTTTTTTAATTCCCGTAGTCTTGTTTCTAAAACAAAAAAAAAAAATCTCACACTTTTAGGATTTGTTTTAATTGTTAATTTTATTTTCCCTTTTAGTTTTAAAATTGATTGTGATTTGATTTTGTAATCTTTTATTTTTGATAGATTAGGATTTTATTTTGTTTCCATGTTTGAGTAATTTAATTGTTAACTATTATATTGTTGCCTAATTTAATTTTTCCTTTTATAGTTTCATTAATTTGTAGGATTATAATTAAGATGGTAATTAATTGATTAATTTAGATTCCTAATCTAAGATTTTCATAATTTGGTAGATTTAGGCTTTTGACTTTAGGAATAGTTTCCATTGATTAGATTACATTTCATAATTTACTTAATAAAATTTAATAATTAATTTTGAGAATAATTGTGTCGTTACGTGGAAAGTATAATCTGAGGGAGTTCTGTCTAGAAAAGTTGGTACTTAAGCGGGCCTCGCCCCACCAATCTTTCCTGGGAACGTTGCTCTGTCTAGGAGACTATTCATTGAGCCAAGAGCTATAGTCTTTCCTGGGAGCACTCTTGGTGATTACAATTTACGTTACTATATAATTATTTTCTTTTTGATTAAAAATAACAAAAATAAAAATAAAATAAAAAAACAAAAAAAAATTAAAAAAAAGAGCCGCTTAGGGTGAATGCATCGGTATAGAGACGAACTAGGGAGATTTGCTCAACGTCCAAATTTAGAAACCCCTAGTGAAATTCTATCCGACTCGTCTTCTACGTCTCCGTCTTCACACTCGTCGTTGGAATTCGCATTTCAAAATCTATTCGCAATGGCACAACACGAGGAAGTTCAGCACAGGACGTTGCAAGATTACCTGCATCCAACGCGCACGGCCACCCCATCGTGCATCATGTTCCCGCCAAATGCACCGCCTATCGATTTCAAGCCGGGCATGATTGCACTTCTCCCAACTTTTCACGGATTAGAGAACGAGAACCCCTATGTACACATCCGGGAGTTTGAAGAGGTGGTGGCCACCTTTCACAGCCGTGCTGAGGCCGCAAACACCGTCAGATTGAAGTTTTTCCCTTTCTCTCTGAAGGACAAGGCCAAAAGCTGGTTGTATTCTCTTAGGCCCAGGTCTATTGGTACGTGGGAAGAAATGACGACGACATTCTTCAACAAGTATTTCCCACACCATAAGACCAACAATTTAAAACGACAGATCTCAAATTTCGCTCAGAAGGAAAATGAAACTCTCTATCAAGCCTGGGAGCGTTTTAAAGATCTGTTAAATCTGTGTCCCCACCATGGATATGAAAGTTGGCGCCTCGTAAGCTATTTCTACGATGGACTCACAATCCGAGAGCGCCAATTTGTTGAGATGATGTGCAATGGAGATTTTCTCCAGAAGGCTCCTGACGAAGCTATCGAGTACCTCAATGAGTTAGCTGAGAAGGCTCATACTTGGACTGGACCGAGTGCTACTGAGAGCACCAGTAGGTCCCGACCAGTTGGAGTTTATCAATTAAGGGAAGAGGACAGCCTCAAGGCCCAGGTTGAAGCTTTGACGAAGCAAATCGAGGCCCTTAAAAGTAAAGATAGTAAAGGACCCTACATGGTGGCAAGGACAGAGGCACATGAGCCCTGTTTAGTTTGTGGTGGAATGGGCCATCTAACTCAGGAATGCCACACTTTAAGTGAAATGAGAGGGGTATATGAGGAGCAGTGTAATGCATTGGACACATACAAGAAGCCTTATGGACCTTTCTCAGAATCTTACAATCCTGGTTGGAAAAACCACCCAAATTCTAGTTGGCGAGATTCGAACCAACAAGCACAATCATCTGGAGGGCAATGGAGATCAGAGCAACAATATCAACCACCAAGGACATATTTTGCGCCTCAGAATAACATGCAACCGAAAGGAAATTCTCTAGAGGATATCCTAAAAGCTTTTATGGACGCGCAAAATAAAACGAATCAAAGGGTTGATTCAATGCTCACGCAGCTGGTGGAAGAGAACAAGGAAATCAAAAGTCAGATCACAAAGTTGACAGAAGCTTTAACCGTTCAGGAGCGCGGTAGATTTCCATCACAAGCCCAGTCTAATTTGAGGGCACAACACATGGCTCAAACTTCAAACTCTGAAGGACAAAATATCAAGGAAGTTAACGTCATCTCTACTCGAAGTGCTAAGAATTTAGACACGCCATCGACAAGTACAACCACTTCGAGTAATGAAGAATCGGCTCAGGAGAAAGAAGAGCCGATAAAAATTCCGGTAAAGGTGCCTTTTCCCCAAGCTCTCCGACCTGGTGGGAAAGTGCCGGAAAATCAAAGTGAGATCCTGGAGCACTTGACACAATTGAAGATTAATCTTCCCTTACTACACGTCATCAAGCAAGTGCCGGCCTATGCCAAGGTTATCAAGGATCTGTGCACTATAAAGAGAAGGCACCACGTCAAGAAGACTGCATTCTTGACGGAACAAGTGAGTGCGGTGATTGAGCAGAAGACACCGCTAAAATATAAAGATCCTGGTTGTCCCACCATTTCTTGCCAGATCGGGACACACGAATTCGGCCAAGCGCTACTAGACCTAGGATCGAGCGTGAACCTCATGCCTTATTCGGTCTACTCGCAATTGGGTCTTAGAGAGATTAAGCCCACATCTGTGGTTCTGCAACTGGCCGATAGAACCATTAAGAGACCACGGGGAATAGTAGAAGACGTTCTGTTACAAATCGACAAATTGTATTACCCCGTGGACTTTCTTGTCTTGGATACACAAACCGTGGTGAATATGGAGTCATCCATTCCCATCATTCTAGGAAGACCTTTCCTTGCCACAGCAAACGCACTTATCAATTGTAGGAATTGGTCTCATGAAGATATCTTTCGGGAATATGCCCCTTGAGGTGAATATTTTTCATATTCAAAAGCAACCACGTGATGACGACGAGTGTCACCAAACATTTATGATCGACAAACTTGTCGAGGAGGAGGTTCTGCCGCAAAGCAACTCTGAAGATCTTGAAAACCTCCTCCAAAATTCTGAATCTGAGAGTTCCGGTCCTTGTGAGTTGGCTAACATTTCTGCCATTTTCAAAGAATCACAGGACAAAGGAACCAAGTTTGGGTCACCATGTCTTCAGGAGCTCCCAACAGAAGGAGAAAAACTGAAATCATCCACCGAGGAGACTCCAAAAGACAAGCTAGGCCAACCACCAGAGGGCTTAAAACGTGCATTCTTGGGAGATGAAGACACATTCCCAATCATCATCTCATATAAACTCGATCCATTGCAAGAACAACGATTGATCGACATGCTAAAAGAGCGCAATTCTAGGATCAAGGTAAAAATGAAAGCGGCTCATGACAAGCAAATCCTGAAGAAGAATTACTTTGAGCGGGTGAACCAGGTGGAAGAGATCATTCTCGACGACCCCGTTTACTAGCCCTGAGTAGTTTGCTCACATCTTCTGTACCATATTTTGATTTCCTGTTTTTCTTTATTTATTTTTACAATTTTTTTTTATGTGAATCATATCAGGAAGCTCAGTTTGTGCTCATACGTGGAAAGCTCATCGTCCAGGTGTCTTCTTTCTCTATTTTTCATAATTTTTGACACTGAGGACACTGTCTGATTTTGGTTGGGGGTGGTGAGCATATTCATGCGTAAGAGTGATTTTTGTCATGTTGATATTTGGGTTAAAATTTTTACAAAGTTGTCTGAGTATGATTTCAAAATGATTGGTTTGAGTCAATTTTTGCTGTCTTGGTTACAAAGAAATGACTTCCAGAGTTTCTTTTTGCACGTGCTAAACCTTGTGGTAAGATGGATGTTAATGCATGTCAGCTGAGAAAATTCCCGAGTTTAAGTGCTTTATTTTTGGTGAGTTAAGAGAGTTGAGAAAACGACTTTTGAACCTTCATTGACCTTTTGAGCTGGTAAAATCACTGTTAGAACATCATTACATGGTTAGTGGTATGCTTGGTGCATATGCTTGAGGGATGGATTTTGGGTTAAATAGGAATGACCTTATGTAATAGAGCCTCATTTGTTATTTTTCAAAAAAAAAAAAAAAAATGAGCAAGAGCAACATTTCACAAATTATGTAGTTTGGTTGTTCTCACATTTGATGCTATATAGCTGTTTGTCAAAAGAACACCTTTCTACATTCACTTCATAATGCAGGTTGTCTCTTGCCAAAAAAAAAAAAAAAAGAAGAAAAAAAAAGAAAGAAAGAAAAAGTAATTTATGCATGCTTTTTGGCTCTTTGTTCGTTTATGTAAATTTCTGTTTAACCCAAATGAAATCCTAAATGCTGGTTTGTGGTAAGAATGGTGGAATGTTCTAAGAGTTGATTAGCCTATCTTTTGGTCAATGTTCGTTTGACTGTTTGTCCTAAATTTGACCTTCCTCACTCTGAGCGTTGAGTGTTTCATTTCCAACTCCATGAGAGAAAACCTTTGCACTCAAAATATTCCTGACACCTGTGAGATCAATGGAGTTGAGACTTCTATTTGGTGAATTTTTCAAAGCTACATGTGTTATGGTCAGTGGTAAGAAGGTTACGGTTTGGAGCACACACACACGACTCTGGAGTTATGACTGAAATAATCTTGATAGTATCTTTTGACTTCTTGCTAACAGTTTGTTTGAAATGCTCAGGTGACCAAGCGAGTTGAGACTTAAATTTTCTTTGTGACATGATTTCTCTTGCGCTTGGATTGCTAGAGACTAGCAATAAGCTGGTTGGGGGTTGTGATTAGTGCATGAAAATGCACCCTAAATACTGCTTTTGATTTATATAATATTAAAATATTTAAGCTTTAATTAAGCAATTCCATTATGTTTATTCATAATATTTCTAATTGGAATTTGTCCAGTTTTTGCTTAATTATTTACAGATAAAAAGCAGTGTAAAAAGCCACACAAAAATAAGCCATGAAAGCCATAATTTCAACCATCCGGAGCCAAGCCATCAGAGAGAGAGCCGAGCCGATTAAGCCGCTAGCTGAGCCGGCCAAATGCATCATCCTCGTGGGCCCCACCGTCCAGCTCTCCCACATTTCCTCACTCTTCCTCGCGCGCGTCACCTGCACGCATGGCCTTAAGGCGCGCGTTTCTCGCACGCAGACATCAGCGCGCGTTTCAGCTTCTCCCGTGTGTCAGCGCAGAAATCCGCGCCTTTCCCCTCGCTCCGTCTCACGTCCCGCGCGTCACCTGTACGCGGCTCATCAGAGCACGCGTTCCTTCCACGAATCCGTCAGCGCGCGTCCAGCTCCTTTGCAGCGTGGGTCCCGCGTGACAGTACGCCAGACCTGCCACTCACTCCACATGCGACACCTGTCCGAGCGGGTCCCAGCCTCTGACTCCGCGCCAACCATTTCGTCCACTCCGCGCGCGACACGTGGCGGATCACTCCTTTCCTCCAATATCGTTGCGACACGTGTCTAGCGTGTGCTGATCCGAATTTCTCCTTCCAAATCAGAACAAATTGGCCGAATTTCTTCCCCAAATTAAATATATGATTTCTCCTAATTTTTGTGTAATTTTATTTTGTTTCCTTTTCCTTTGTAATTTTCTATTTTTACTATTTGTTTCCTTATTTGACAGGCAACCTCTGAACACTATAAATAGAGGGGTTAGCCTAAGGTTTCAAAAGCTTTTTAATATTCAGTTTTCTGTCGTCTTGCTGTCAGTCTCATATTTTCTCTCTAGAACTTGTGAGAATGTTTTGCAAGATTGGCTAGAGTTCTTTTGGTGAGGTTAGAGATGAACTTCTGTTGAGCGACCCAATTCGGGGTTTTGATTCCTTGTGCTGTAAAGTTTAACATCTGAATGAATTAAATCTCATCTATTTTTCTATTACTTTTCAAAATATTGTGTGCCAATTTTTATATAAGTTCAGTCACGCTTTTCTTATGTAATTATGTCATGCATTGTTTTGTCATTCAAATTATTTTACAAATTGTCTTTTACTGCAATATTGGCAGATTGATATATTGTCGATTTTAGATAACTTGTAATAATAATATTTCCGGAGTCAACATAGAGATTTAATCTATTCAGTTCTTTTATTTTGTGAATCAAAACTGGAATTGGTGAACGAAACATTAAGGATTCTCGACACCTTACCATTTTTATTATTGAATTTTCTTTATACAGATTTTCTCATTTTCATTTTTATTTACAACAAAAATCTCAAAAACTCTTCTTTTTCTTTAATTCAGTTATTACTTATTTTTCTCTAAAGCTCTTATTCTGTTAATCTTTCTTGTTATTTTGTTATCTCTCTGTGGATACGACCGCCCTTCTGTGCTACAATCGACCGCTTGTGAACAACACTTTTGGGCGTTAATCATTGGTAACTTGTTTTATTTTCATAAAAAGGTTTAAAATCAATGTGAGATCGGTTGCTAATTCATGAGTAATTTGTTAGGGTCAATTAATTCTAGATAAATTAGTTGAATTATTATTTTGGGTTTTATTTAATATGGGAAGACTAATATATAACTGTTTTGATCAAACAACTTCTATATATTGGGTTACCTAAATCAAAACTGAGACTCTGTGCAAGTTTCTCATATCAAATGACTTGGAAAACAAGTTCCCTGTAACAGTGACTGGTCGACCAATGGAGTTTTACTCTGTTTGTACTGGTCGACTGGTGGAGGTACGCTGACATGCGCTGATGTGGCAAAACTGACTCTGTACACTAGATTGACTTTGGGAAACCTAATTATTGCGGCAATATGACTTCCTAAACTCTATAAATAGCCTAGTAAGTCCCATTATTCATTAGATAATTTGAGAGACGTTTTGGGGGCTATTAGTAAGGGTTTCTGAGAGAAAAAATTGTTTAATTCTCAAAAATGATTTTTCCTTTGGCTCTCTTGTGATTGGAAGGAATTCAAGAATACCAAGAGGAGATTAAGCGACATGTGCTCACTCTGATTGTGGAAACGAGAATAGCAAAGAACCAGTTGGTTGAGGTTCTTCTAGTTATTGTTTGGAGCACTTTGATCTGTCAGACGTATTGTTTCTGTAATCTCTAAAGGTATGGTTTAGATATTTGGTATTTATGTTATATAGCATCATGAGCATGTTTTTAGTTGGCTTTGGCATTGATTAAAAATTTTAAAATTCCGTTGCGTACTCGATGTCGTTTTTTAAATAATATACACTCTTATGTAATACATGTTTTATATATGTGTGCGCTACATTTTATAAAAAAAATCCTAAATGACATATATAATTATTAGTAATTATAAAGGATTGGAAATATTAAATGAGATATATATTTATAAGATATTAGTGGTTATATTGCCACATTTTATAATAAGTTTAATGAGTATAATAATATTACAATTTTTTTAAACTCTTAATTCTTAATGGGTAAATGGATAGAATATAGGAATTTTTTTCCCGGTGAATCTCTAACCCCGACCCTGTCTTAAATTAAGCGATATGAAGGCAAAAAGGAGTAAATAATTTTTTAGTACTTTAAGGCTCCTTTTGAGATGTAAAATGTCATTTCCATTCTCTTAATTAGTTTTTCAAGAATTTAAATATTTTTAAAATGTTATTTCTACCCTCATTTTTTATTTTGTTTTAAAAATAAAAAAATTCTTGAAAATGCATTCTGATATGATTTTAAATATTTTGAAAAAAATACATTGTGGCAAATTAAGTATGAGGGCAAAAATGGCATTTTACATTAAAAAAGACTTTAGGGTACTAATAATAATTTCTTAAAACGTTAAGGTATCAATTTAAAATTATAAAAAATAAAATATTAAGAAACGGTTATGCTAAAACACACAGTATAATAAAAAATTTTCTCAAAAAATAGTACACATTAATGAATAGCGATCATTATAGTAAGATTAAAGTGTTCATCACATGGATAAGATCATTATTGCCTTTAATGTTAGTTGTGGTAATTTTTCTTTTAAATGGGTTAGTTGTGGTAATTATAACGATATTAATATCATTTTTTAATTAAATTAGTTATCAAATTCTTTCACAGAAAATTTTAACTTTAGTTTTCAACCGAAAGATAAAAATGGTCATTTGCATATTCTTTTTTTCTTTTTAATTTAAGGCTTTTAATTATACAACCGAATTATGTTATACACAAAAATGCCAATTAATCAGCCGTCTTCGATATAGCAAATTAAAGTCTCTCTTCTACATTTCAATGTAATTAAGGAGCAAACGGTATAAACAATTTCATAATTATACCATTTAATCAAATGAATATTTTTGACAAATAATGATAATTATTTACACTTTTAAATTTAATTAGAATGGTTTAGGAGGAGGGAGCAACCAGGTGGAAGCCTTGATGTAGCCAAGGGTGATGAAAGGCTTCACTTGGTCAAAGGTCAGCTGCTTGGAGAATTTTGCTCTCTTACCCTTGCTTGAACCTGGTCCAACACTCTTGTACTCTCCATAGTAAAAATTCCTGCAAATGTATCATTTCATATATATCACGTAAAATAACAATACAAATTACCACAAAATAATTAATACAAAAACTAGAACAGCCTTATTTGACACGGATGGTGAAGGATGCGTCCCACAACACAAGGCTTATAAATGGGCTCTTGATGGTGTTTAATAATAACGGTGCTACCAAGCATTTTTTTAAGGAATAAACTAATGGTCGGCTGGCTTACTTTGACGTTTGGGAATTGTCGCTCCATCCGCCGGGTTGGACGACATTGCTCATGTAAGTGTAGGTGTAGACGACTTTAGTCTTGTCACCCCAAGGCCTGCCCAAGAAAGTGGTGGAATTGCCGGTTCCCTCTATTCTACTGTGCACAAATGAGTATCCAGTGCTATCTCTATCGCCCCTTCCTTGAGCTGTGATCACTGTCAGTCCTTTGTCACCAATCACAAATAAATCTGCGTTCTGCATCCCCACAAAACCAATAACACATGTAACCAAAACCATATAATAATAATAATAATAATAATAATAATAATAATAATAATAACTACTATTATTATTTTGTTTTCGAATGTATCATGCAGCTCAAGTTAATCGTTAAAGAAAATATCCAGCAGGGAACATTTCTTCAGCTAAATTAGGCCACATTTTGTTTCACGAGCTGAGATCATTTTTTACTGTCATTTTGGGCTGTATATATGTGAACACATAGATATATTGACAGATAGAGGTAGCAGATATACTGTTTTTTGTGTGTGTGTGAGGTCTATTGTATCGGATATATGAACAATGTCTATATATATATGTGTGTGTACCAAATAAAGAGATGTTCCCCTGCCGAAGATGAAATCAACAGTGCCCTCAATGTAGCAATCCTTGAAGAAGTGATATCCCCTGTCATCACATAACGTGTCCTGAAATCCGATAAATTTGCTGTTGAAGAAGGCTGCCTTGTCCCCGTTTATCCTTAACGCCAATGCCTGACCATCCTTTTTGTATGGATCCGGCCTTGGTGCAGAATTCTGCCCAAAATAAAAAATAAAAAAAAAACTAACCATGTAAATATCCATGAAACAAAATAAAATCTCCTCTCTGTTTAACCCTCCTAAGTTTGCATTCAAAAAAATAGTAACAACGTTCATACACATACATACAAGTAGTACTATGTTTATAATATTGGTAGTCACTTGATAATTAACGACAAGTGTACTCAAATACTAATCAAGATTAAAGTACGTACCTTAAAGATAAGATTAGCGGCGACGAAGTAGGGTGCCAAGACAATGACGGTGGCGCTATCCACCGTCCCATACTGTTTCGCCGTGGCGCCATAAGAAATGGTTGGCCGGTCTTTAGGCGATGAGCCAACAAGGCTAACGTAGGGCTGATTGTAGTCTATCAACACCTTCTCGTGGTACTCTCCGGGTCCTATATCGATGATGACACGCTTGGTGTTCCAGGAGGGGATGGTCTTGACGGCGTCGGCGATCTTCTTGAAATCTCCGCTGCCGTCTTTCCTAACCCTAATGATCTTAACGCCTTCCTCGGCCTTCACCAGGTTCGGGTCTAGCGTGCCCTTCCTCTCTCCAAACGGCCTAATATTCTGGTTAAACCACGTGTTCACTTGAGCCTCATTCTCCGGGATTGGAACGTCGCCGTTTGCCAATACGACGGTGGCGGTGGCGACGAGGATCGTCAATAGAGCCGCTTGTACGGCCATACTTCCTATTTTTTTACAACTTGATTAGTTCTATATTTTTGTCGTTTCCCTCTATGGTAATAGGAATATGATTGAGCCGCGTACTTCTGGGATAGGGAAATTAAGGACACGATATAGTGCATTTTTTATATGCTAGAGATGTGTGTTGAAAAATGTGGGACTTAGAGAGTTTCCCGGGTGTTTTAGTTTCTACTTTGTGGTTCAGATCTGTTGTTATGGAAAAACCTTGAAACATCTAATAATTGTTTTTTTTTTTTTTTCCAATAATGATGGCTGTGCTATTTCTTTTCCCCTAGTTTTTTGGGGAAGGAAAAGTGAGATTTGTTGGGGACGGAGATAGTACAGGAATTTGTTGTGAAGAAAAACGAATTAAATTGGACGTATGGAATTGAAAAGTACTGGCAAGATCGTAATTATGTGTATTTATACAATCCAGCCTGTGTACTTCTTAATTTTATCCAGCCTGTGATGCGTTAAATTCTAAGAAATAATACGAGTCTATGACGGACCAGTCACCTTTTGGTCTTCAAATTCTGATCAGAACTTATAAACCTTATAGCTAAGTCGTTATTATTATTTTTTTTTAGGAGTTGAGGATTCAAACCCTTTACTTTATAATAGAGTAAAGTGTGAAACTACCGGTAAATTATGTGTGTAACCATCTATTAGTTAAGTTAACTACAAGGTGATTCTAAAATAATTCTACATAAAAAAAAAAAAAAAGCTAGGTGTTTATAAACTGGATGATGTATCAATATGTAATATAACTAGCTTTTCGAAAAGAAAAAAAAAATGTAGTATAACTAGATGAGATATAGAAAGAGAAGAAGTTTTCTTTTTATTTTTATTTTTATTTTTAAAGAATAAGTACTCTAGATACGTGAGTGCGAGAGTGGGTGCGCGTGTATATCCGTTTTATGCGAATATATAAATACGTGTAAGATGTGCGCATATATTTCCACACTGAAGTACTCTTAAATGGTAAATAAATATGTATTCCGTTCATTTTACCGATTTAAATTTTATTATAGTAAAAAAATTTAAAAAATAATTATATTTAATTTTTTAATAAATTTAAACTCCGTTTATTTTACTTTTTTAATAACTTTTTTAAAAATAACTTTTTTAATAAATTTGGACTCCGTTTCTAAAAAATAATAACTTTTTTAATAGATTTTTAGGTTAATCTATTGAACCACTGAGTCGTTTAAAATTATTTTTTAAACAATTTTAAATAAAAATTAATTCAAATAAGAATATAATTTTATATGCTATTATTAAGAAAAAAAACAAAAAGAAAAAAAAATTGTAACAATAACATAAAATTATTAATAAAAAAATTATATTTATTATGTCAACCCATCATGTTTAATAAATCGTGTCATATTAATGTCGTGTACGTACTCGTGCTTATCGTCATACCTTATCATGCTAAACTCACATGTCAAAAACTTTGAGCTTAATACGGCTTACCACCTCGTACCGTACTTCACGTAACCCATTATAATCTCGTGTCATTCCGTGTTCAGCTTAAAAATTTTTGTATTGCGTTGTCGTGCTTGATACTCAATTGATATCTCTATAATCTTTTAACATCCTACTAAAGAAGAACCCGTTTTATAGGGTAGGGTGGGGCGGACGAAAATGTTTCGTTCGTTTCTCTCCTCCAAAATAAGCCACGTTGTCTTTTTTTTTTTTCTTTCTGGCGCTTCCTTTTGCGCCAATAGAGAGAGAGAGCTGCGTGGGAAAGTTTGAAAGAGAGAGGGAGTGGTGGGCCTGCTGGGAAGAGAGAGTGAACTGTCTGGGAAAGAGCGAGAGAGAGAGGGAGTGGTGGGCCCCGCCTGGAAATAATAGAGAAAGAGAGCGTAGAAATGAGACCATCCGATCCGTTACTTTTTAATCCAACGGTCATAAAAAATTTCTGATTTTATTAATTAATTATTATTATTTTTATATTTATTTAGTAATTTTGAGTTTATTTATAGTTTAATTTTGTCTGTTTTTATACTATTTTGCGCTAAACTTTTGAATTGCTTAAAGTATTATTTACTTCGTGAATTTAAATTTTTAATTAAATTGAGATATAATATTTTTTTAAAGTTTTTAATTATAATAAAATTATATATGTGATATTTTTAAAAAAAATTTAACTGTAAAGATTTAAAATTAAAATTTAAATTAATAAAATGAATAATAAAAATCAATAAAAATAAATTTGAATTAAAAATTATCATTGTTCCTTTTTTTTTCTTTTAAAATTTGTTATGAACTGGACGTCGTTGATAGTCGTTGTTAATTAAAGTTTGGTTTTTCCAAATACACTTATCCATAAAAAAAAAAAAAAAAAAATGGTGCAGATCTTTCAAAAGCTTCTGAAGTGAACAAGTTGCTATGTGTCATGACTCGTCATTTGTGAGAAGTTAAGGATCCGTTTGGTTCAGAGATTCGAATTATGTGATTTAAACTATTTTTAATTTACGTGTATTTTTTATGAGAGAAATTATTATAACAAATTATGAATTATGATTCGAATCGAGAGACGAATCCCCCAACTAAACATTCCCTAAGTCGCCTGTATGGTTATTTTGCGTTTCTCATATTGTTGTCTCATGACTTTTACGAGTCGAGTAGAGTGATTTTCATACTTAAAAAAAAAAAAAAAAAATGGAAACGACTATTCCAAACCATATCCCCGTGTTTCGTGGACCGAGTCAACGGTTAAGTTTTTATTTTTATTTTTATTTATTTTTAAGTAAAACATGAACATCTCTCTTTCAATACATCACGGTAATGAAATGACATGATAAGAACAACAACTGTGAAATAAAAAGACATCCTTATTCGATATGCCCAAATGGTAGGAGTCTTTATATATATATATATATATATATATATGTATGTATGTATATATATCATTGCTCCTTAATATTCTCTCATGGAGTAGTGATACCTGCAGAAAAATTAATTCACCGTAAGCTGCAAATACTTGAAATATATATAATCCTTGGACAATGTTGAACAACTCAACTGAGGTCAAAACAAAATTTTCAAATCCTTAAATACTAATCCAAGTCAGGCTATAAAGCACAACATATATAATTTTTTTTTTAGGAAAGCAAAACTATATTAATATTGTGAAATTATTAAGGTCTTATTCACTTTATCAATTCAAATTTTTATAATAAAAAATTTTAAAAAAATATCACATTAAAATTTTTTATTACAATAAAATTTTTTTTAAAAATATCACATTTTAATTTAAATTTATAAAATAAACGGTGTCTAATATTATTAAGTTCGTGGAACCTAATTCTTATACAAAAAGTATGAAATAGTGAGGCATGAGAATTTTTTTTTCCACATGCCATGTGGAGACGAGAAATTCGCTTTGAAAAGTCTATTTCATCAATCTCAAATGTCACGTTGATGTGTCTGATATCTACTTCAGACAATGAAAAAACTATTTAAGAACACGCTTAATTTATAAAATTAAATTATTTTTTATTTACGTATAATTTTTATAAAAAAAAATTATTATAATAAATTATAAATTATAATTTAAATTAAAAACTGAATTTTTTTTCTAAACGTCTTCTGCGTACTTAACAGCTCATCAAAATCACGATGGAAATCACTATTTTCAAAACCCCAGTCATTAAATTTTAATTTTTTAAAATTTTTATATATAGTTTTCTTCTTAAGAAATTTATAAACATAATTTTTTAAAAACAATTATCATTAAAGTTTAGATGTAGTTTTCTTCTTCATCATAGTAAATTTTTACGGTTATTTGAAAATAAACGTAATTTTTATAAAATGTGAGAATGAATCATTATAAATTTTACGTGTGATTTCTTGTTTGTAATTAGAGCTTTAATCCATCAAAAAAAATATATTATATCGTTATGTCTTATTCCGCTCAGGCTTTTAAAGGTATTGTAATGTTATTTCTGATAACAATCAGCTCATGACAGCAATTTAACGATCTGAAGACTGAGCCTGTTATTTGGGAGCTGAACACATAACAATTAATCTTTTGCTTCAACACGAAGCTCAAGGGTTCAACCCAGGAAGAAAAAGTCCGTCAGTAGTAGTAGATACATACACAAATTTTTCATGATGCACATAAACCATACAAATTAATCACGTATTAATGTGTATGTAAATATATTTACAAACACATTTATACATGTATATCCCACCCATAAAAACATATGTAAGATTAAATTTATTCTCACATGTGTCTCCAAATTTAGGGGTTATTTTGAGGGAGTTAAGTATAGCCATCATGTGATATTTTTCCATTTGTTTTAAACAAAAATTCTATAAAAAATAAAAGTAAATAAGACAAATTCAAAATTTAAGACATATATAAACTGAGAACTTTTAAAATTTTAAGATGCAAATGATGAGAAGTTTAATCATAAAAATAAACTCATTGCAATCACAAAATTAATCATATATATATATATATATATATATAGTGTGTGTGTGTGTGTGTGTGTGTGTGATTAATAGAGAGAATTAATAGAGAAATAACACTCACTGCCACACTTGAAGTTGTGGGGGACGGTCCTTCCACATGCCTGAATTTGCTTGATGGTACGTTCGACGTTGATAAGATTAGCAACCTTTGGGGTGACATAGGGGCAGACGCACTCCACATGAGTTACCCTTATGCGTTGGCAGCAATTGGCCGACGGATTTCGCCCGAAAATCACCGACCGGCACGCGTTAACCAGCTGGTCCTTCTCCTGCGTGCACTGGCTAGGACTCGTCTCTCCCCTCGCCGCCGCCACGAGCACCACCACCATGATCATTAGCATCGCCCCCAATAACGACGTCCCTTCCCTCCTCATCTTTGATGATTTCTAGCAAGTACTATTTATTTTTTTTTAGTATAGTACTTTTTTTTTTTTTTTTTTTTCGTAAAGTGCTCTATCTTGTGGTGTTATTAAATTAGACGCAAGCTATCCCTTTATAGTACAGGAGACTTGGAAAATTATGGTTATGACGAAAAGTAAGGGATACGCTATGCACCTTCATACTGACTGACTTGTCAGAGGTGGTCATTGATGCGTTCAGACCATGGACGAAAATTTCGTCGAAATTTCAGAAATTTCGGAAAATGCCAGTGGAAATTTGAGATTTTTGAGGTTTCGGATTTTTTTCTACCATAATATCAATATCGATAAAATATTAAAAAAATATGAAAAATATCGGTAAATATCAATTAAAATGTTGATATTAATTTACATATAATGCAATTGAGACAGAATATTAAAAAATTTTCGTAGAAATTTTTGTAACTTTAGAAACATAAATTTTAAAGTTTTTCTTTTTTTTTTTGCTTTTTTTAGTAAAAAATTGCTTTATAATATCAATTTTTTTATTATTTCTTTTTTTATCTATTAAGGAGATAGTTAGGAATATTAAGAATGTAAATAAATGATGAAGATAATATTTTTATGAGTTTATAATTGATGAATTTGGGTTCCTATTATTACAGCGATTTCAACAAGACTTTTAAGGTTCATTATCCATAAAATAATAATTTTAAAAATATGATGGATATGAAATTTTCAATTATTCTCATCCGAACATACCACTATCATATTAGATAAATGATTAAGAGAATTTACAATTTTCAATTCATGGAAATACGGTGGGAAGAGATCAACAAATCTACATGTGACATGTTCATAACTACGTTCAACATTATCAAGTAACATGTTATGATACTAATATTGTTTGAATCAAGTTAGAATTCAGACCACATTTGAACCTCATAGAACTTTCTTTTAGTATTAAGAAATATAATATGTATGAGATTTTTATGTAAAATTTATTTATTTATGTATCTTTTTAATATTTATACTATCAAAAAGTTTTAAAATATGTTTAATCTAAATTTCTATATTTATGTGAATTTTTTTTATATTTGTATTGATATTAATATTCTTCGACATTTTTAGAAAATTAGACTATCCATATTTTCATTTTTGGATTAGACTGATGAGTATTTTTCTTGCAAGCATTTTTTAAGGAAGGTGGACGAAATTGTCTTTTCACACACTTGTCGCAATATTTTAGCCTAAGACCTCTCGGTCTGGGCTTGGAGAGAGATGCCACGTTCGAATGTTAAAATAAAAAATAAAAAAAAAATAAATCAAGAAGATATTTTAGCCTAAGATCTCTTGGTCTGAGCTTGGAGAGAGATTCCACGTTCGAATGTTAAAAAAAAAAAAAAAATCAAGATATTTTATGTATAATTTAAAAAGTTTAGGAACATTATATAAGAAGGCATGAAAAATACGGTATAACATAATTTTTAATAGTCACGTGATATTAGAATTGGGAGTAATATAACATATTTTAAAACTATTTGAAGTAAATAATAATAAATACATAAATATTTCTTTTATTAATCATAAAAAGAAAATTTATGTAGTAAAAAATACATAAAATTCTCAAAACTTTAGAACTACTAGGGGCCTACAATGTAATATTACTCAATGTATAGTGCATTTGCCATTGCACAATTAGTAAAGTAATTAGTTCATAATCTCGTAATATTGTTTTTGAAGTTTCTCAGAGAGAAAAAAAATACATATATGTATATAGGCAAAATTTAAGTCCGACACCCATATAATCTGATAAATTAATAGAATTCTTTTTCATATTCTCATATAACATCATCATTAATATATGTGTGTAACATTCGTTTGTTTAAATATAGACTCAATGTTATATATGTTAAGACTATATATATTTTATTAAGTGTTACACTTAAAGAAACAGAGTGTTATACACACAAGTGAACAATGTTATGCAAAAATACGAAAAAAGTTACATTTTCTGGTCTTGAGGTATTCCTTATATATATAGACACACTACAAGAAATTTCATTTTTAGTTGTCGCGCTGAAAGTGTCAATGCTATCGCTAAAAAGTAATTCACGGCGACATTTTGTCACTAAATAATTGTCGTTGCATATTTGTCGTTGAAAATCTATTTAGTCGAGTCGTCGCTAAAAAGACGCATACAATGACAAACATATAGTCACTATAAATGTTCATTTTCGTCCCTAATTTTGTTTTTGAACCTGCAGCGATGTCAAAATTTAAAATTGTTGTCGCTTATAGTTATTAATAGCGACGACTTTATTAAAATTGTCAACGCTAAAGGTTTTTAAAGTTCCAAAATTTTCATATGTTTTTTTATTTATAGCGACGACAAAAATTTATTAAATAATTTGTTTAAAGTTTATTATATAATTTTTTATTTTTGAATAAATTTTTTGTTTCTTTGTTTATTTCAATAATTAGATTTGATATGAAATGGTTAATAAAATATGTTTTGTAATAATAAAATTTAATATAACAAATAAAAATAACAAATAATCACATACTACATGAATTAATAAAAGCAAATGCTAAACATAAGTCATAAGTAATAATATTATAAGTTCAAATAACGTACTAAACATGAAAAGAAAGGTCTGATAATATTACATCTAATACCCTAAAATAAAATAGGTTGTCTCTAACAATGATAACTAACATCTAATGGGCTCTTAAATCTGCGGCATCGTTGTCGTCGGCCGATGGTGGTGGTTGAAATGTACGTGGTGGGAGAGGGACATGGATGTTGGCTTAGTTGAGATGCTTGCAGACCTGCTGAAGAATTTGACCTAATTATTGAGCTCCTCATAATTGGGTTGCAGGTGCTGAAGAATGTGAAATATGTTCCTCTGAGATAACATTAGGCAAACTCCCTTCTTGTATCCTTATCGTTGCCCAAGTACCTCTGCCACTATGTCCTCCTGAGTCGAAGCTGCAGAGGATGAACTCTCATCCGTATCCATAGCTGCCGCCTGCCTGTGTGGGCAGATTGTACTGACTCTCCATCTCAAGCTAGACATATATCTAAAAAACGATAATATGTTTCAATGAAGTGTTATAGACAAAACTTATGTAAAAACATAAATTACGAATCCCAAACTGTTCAAAACGGGACAATTTAAGATTTAGTGAGCCACTCACTTACATTATTATCGTACACACGGGTAGTAAGATAAAACATGTAACATAACAAAGAAAAAATATTGTACACACGTACGAAATTCTGTGACTACATAAGTAGTCACGTAAAAAATTAGAGTTAGTAAGGTAAAGGTAGAGTTAGTGTTAATAATTTACTCTTTTATTTGTTATTACATTATTATACTATTATTTCACATTTTATTTTTATTACTCAATTTTTATGTAAATATCAATTCCTTACTTTCTTTTTGAATTTATTTGTTCTTATTTTTTATATCAATTATTTTATTTTTTATTTAATAATTATATCAATTATTTGTTCTATTTTTTTATTTCTTATTCAATTTTAATGTAAATATCATTTCTTTACTTTTTTATTTGTTCTAATTTTTTCTTTTTTTATTCCACTTTAAGTATATCAATTATTTTTTTCTTTTTTTTTTTATCAATTCTTTACTAAACCTCCTAATATTTTTTCTTTTAATGCATGTTTTCTATTCTTTTTTCACATAACCTAAAACCTAAACAAAAATATACACCAAAAGTTAATTCAATACCAAATTAACTAATAAAATCACTACTAACACGAACTTATGTAAAAATCAAGACTAACATAACAAATTTCACTAAAAAAAAAATCCCCATTAATATAACCAATTTAACAATGCCAATTTCATTTAAAAGATCCTAAGCTAATCACAACAACAAACGACGACGACACCAACAACACCACTACCACCATCAACAACACCAACAACAACAAGAAGAACAACACAGCAGCAAAATCAACAAAATTTAAAAATATAAAAAACTCACAATTAATCATCACAAGAACGGGGTGATTTTTTTTGGGCCGCGCCAGCTACCAACAATGGTGACAAATTCAGGCAACGGTGTCACAATTAACAGCCAAACAAGATTTTAGGAATTTTGGGAATTTTGGAATTTTGGGTTGAAATTAGGAGAAATTTTTTTTTTTTTTTTTAAAAGTTGTTGGGGCTGATTTGATTGAGAAATGTGGAGGAAATTATGGTGTATTGGAGTTATGGAGGCGGAGGAGGATTTGGAGAGGGAGGAAAGCCCCACAGTCGCCGCTAATGAGTTGCCATGTCATTAAAATTCTGGCGTGTCAAGGCAAACTTTTAACGATGACAAGTCATCACTAAAAGTCTCTTGAAAAATGTAATCATGTCGTCGCTAAAAAGCTAAAAATTTCTGGGAAATTTGTAAGTCCGCCAAATAAATTTTGAGGGATTTATTGTCGCTAAAAGCGATAAGAATATTAGATTTTTTCCCCAAAATTTCTAAGTCCACTGAATAATTTTGGCAATTGTTAGCGACAACATTCGTCATCGCTAAAACTTTGATTAATACGCGTAAATCTTAAGCTACATTTCCCAAGGTACAGATAAATTTTTAGCGACGACAAGTTGTCGCTAAAAGTTTGCCAACTGGCGTGCAAATTTCTCAAAATTTTCCAATTGACGTGCAAAAACATATATCATCGCTAAAATGTTGACCGTTCTGATTGTCTTTATAGCGATGAATTCTCGCACAATAAATCTTATGCAATTGTCACCAAAAATAAATGATGGTATGGTAACGACTACCACTTTCAGTGAAAACCTTTCGTTGATGTAGGTGTCTTTTAATGATGATAGATGTCATCACTAAAAAATTCGTTGCTAAAGGCTACAATTCTTGTAGTGATATTGCGTTTGTTTTTGTTTTTGTTTTTGTTTTTCACGTTTTTCGAGAAGAAAATTTGAAAACGGTTTATGAAAACGCGTTTGGAAGAAATTCGTACGAAAACCAAAAACAAAAACGTTTTTGGATTTTACTGAAAAATTCAAGAAAAATGAAAACGGATTTTTTCCGTTTTCATTTTCTTGTTTCCATTTTCATTTTCCGGTTCTTCTTCTTCTTCTTCGTTCTGGCTTTCATTTTTTTTTTTTTCTTTTCTTCTCTCTTCTCCGGCCGAAGAAGAGGCGGCAGATCCGGCGAACACCACCGTCTTCTCCGACTGCCCCCGCCCGCCCCCCCCCCCCCCCCCCCCCCCCCCCCCCCCCCCGCGACTGCGCCTCCCCCCCCGGACGCCTGCGACTACGACCCCCCCTCTCCCACGTCTGCGCAGGCCGCCACCCCACCGCCACCCACCACCGGCGTCTGCGACTGCACGGCCCCTCGCCGCCCCGCCGCCCCCATCTGCGCGGGCGCCACCCCATTTCCTTCGACTTCTTCTCTAATATATATATATATATATATACGAAAATGTCGTTTTCGTATATATATATATATGAAAATGTCGTTTTCGTATATATATATATACGAAAACGACATATATATACGAAAACGATTTGTTTTCGTGTATATATATATATATATATTTAATAATAATATGTTTAATAATAATATTTATTTAATATATTTAATATATTATTATTTAATATATTTAATAATAATATTTATTTAATATATTTAATATTATTATTTATTTAATATTTAATATTTTAAATATTATTATATGTTTTCAGAAATTAAACCACCAAACACGATTTCAGTTTTTTTAAAACTGAAAACAATCTCAGAATAAAACTACCAAACGCATTTTCAGAAATGATTCCAAAATGAAAATAAAAACGTTTTCATTTTCATTTTCATACAGAAAACAAAAACGTTTTGGGACCAATTCCAAACGCACCCATTGTTTTCAAAACGTTTTCTAGTGTGGAAATTTTCTTGTGCATATAGGGTTGAAGTTAGGCCGATTATTGAAGAACATTCTCACTATGTACGAGTTACCCTTTGTTTGTACATAATACAGCTAAACATGCTTTTATTATTCTAAGAGTAGGAATATTATGTCACTAAGGGATTGTTTGGAAGGTATATTTAAATCATAATTTGGATTTATTGGTAGGAACTTTATGAGAGAGGAAATTTTAGAATTTAAACTCTTTGTGAGATAAAAAAACATTGTAACAGAATCATAATTTAGGTTTGAGTATAACTTTTAAAGACACTGAGAATGTGCACAGAACAATGTATTTTCTCTTGTTTGTGGACTTCCTCAGTAATTTTTTTCTTCTTTTCTTTAACTTGTTTAAGTTTTTAACCCTTCTTCCAACAATATTATGTATTGCTCCAAAAAATATTGTCCAAATTAGTTGCAACTACGTTATACGAAAATGGGTATGCGTCCCAAATGAATAGTAAGTACGTATAAGTTGACAGAAGAGTAGAAATAAATTATGAGTGTGTTTAAAATCTATTTTAAAATAATTTTATTTTTTGGATGAAAATAAAAATAAAAATATTTTCATGCTCAGACATGAATTATTTTTAAAAATGCGTTTAGTAGTTTTATTCAGAACTTATTTTTAATATAAAAAAAAATTAAAACTGCGTTTTGTTTTACATTTTTATAAATATTTAATAGTATTTAAAATAAACTATTTTTATTTTCATATCTCAATGTGCAGAAATATTTTAAAATAATTTAAAATTAATTCTAAACGCACGAGAGTTTTTTTTTTTCTTTTTTGTGAGCTTCTTTTCTCCTTAACGAGTAAGCGACTATCAAAAAGCAGACCTATATTTACGCTTATATATAAACAATTATATATCCGTGTATCTATATATATAACATCTTTAAATCTAGCGAGTTAAGAAGAATCAACGACACCTATCTATACAACATTCAATCTTCTGTTAAGAAAAAAAAATGGATTTTATTGCGCATCTGGGTTTTCTCCTCCTTCTTTTTCTTCTTTTTCGTTTGGGAATTTCGTCGAAAAGGTTAAGAATTCTTCAACTTCGCAGTCTCTGCGATAATTGGCAACATATGCTCTGCGATCTTCACCTTCTTCTTTGATTTAGGTTTGTATTTTTCTCATTTCAAGGTTTTATTTTGTTTATGTCATTGTTCATCAATTATTGAATGATTTTTCTTTGTCTTGCTCTGTTTCGAAATCATCGAGAAGAGAACGGAGAAGAGGTGAACTGGTGAAGGAAAGAAAATAGGCCAAAAAAAAAATAAAAACGGTCAAATTATTTTCAAAAATACCTCACTTTTTAGGATAAAGACAAAAACGTTTTCTTTTTATGTTTCTGTACAGTATTTTCTTAAACACAATTTTTATTTAGAAGGAAAGAAAATAGCCCAGGAAAAAATAAAAACGGAAAAAGGGAAAACGTTTTCAGATTATTTTCAAAAATATCTCACTTTTTAAGGTAACAACAAAAACATTTTTATTTTATGTTTCTGTATGGCGTTCTCTTAAACATAATTTTTATTTTTTCTCTTTAAAAAATGTAAAAAATATTTTTAACATAAGTTTTAAACGCGCTCTCTATTTAATTTTATTAATTAGTACAATACATTAATTTTCGTCATTCTAGAGAGAAAATAAAAAAGGCAAAAATAGAACGTTAAAAAGTACTGCTACCAAAAAATGAGGAATTAGTTTTGAGTTCTGATTTGCGCCTTTTATTTTTACAATGATCTAATCCCCAATAAGAATCATAAAAACTATATATATAAAGAAGTAAATACATAAGTTTGTAACATATTTTACACATTTGGAGGAGGAAGCAACCAACTAGAACCCTTGATGAAGCCAAGCGTCATGTAAGGCTTCGCTTGGTCATAAGTTAGCTCCTTTGAGTATTTCACTCGTTTAACCATGTTCGCTCCCGATCCACTGTTCTTGTACTCTCCATAGAAAACAGTGCTGCATATACAATAAATAATACAGTAATCAGCAAAATTTTTAATTGAATACTATATACTTCAATTATTGAGCATGCATGAATACAATACATACTTTTTTATATATATAAAATAGAGATATAACTGATCAAAACTTTTTAAAAATAAATTAGGCACAAAAATCATTTTTTTTTTTAAATTTGGGAACATAAATTAAAAGTTCTCATACTAACTAATTATATAAATGTGGCTCCATCACTGACCGTAAATTACATAGAACAGATGGACAAGACGATACTAGGAGGATGGTGCCAACATCATCTAGCATTTTGTTGTTTAGTAGTGATATGGTTGCTCTATTTTTATAATAATTAATCTGAATTAATTTAAAATGGTAATGTTTAACTACGAAATGTTGGAAATCACATTTGATTTCCTAAAGTGGTCCACAAATCAAATATTTATGTACTTGATATTCAATGATTCAACTGTAAAATAGATAATGGTCAAGTGGTATTTGGTAAATACAAATAAGTTTTGGACATTTTTTTGTAAACATTTATCTAACCTTTTTCTCGATTTGAGAAAAGTGATAAGAGTGTTTAAAAATTTTGAAGGTCTCTAGCATAATCCTGATACAAATTTTCTCCCTTCGTATATTTTCCATCATTAAAGGGCTCTAACGAGAGTAGAATTGAAAACTTAAATTGATCTGGACCTTTTATTCTTCTTGGAGAAACAATGGCCGGAGATTAGTAAAATCTATTTATTTGTGCTCTATATATTAAATTTATTTAACACACGAATTAGGTGGAGAAAAGAAATTAGAAAGAAATATTCAGCAAATATGTATAACACACACACACACACACGTACCCGTCGCGTTCAGGGTGGAAATTATCGCTCCATCCCTGAGGGTTGATGGCATTGCCCATGTTGGTGTAGATATAAACCACTTTGGGTCTGCTCATCCAAGCTCTCCCGAGGAAGGTGTTACTGCCGGTGCCGGTTACTGCGCAGTGCAAGAACGAGTATCCGGTATTATCGTTTGATTGTCTTGCTTGCGCCGCGATCACTTCTATTCCACTGTCTTGCACAACATGTAACTCTGTGTTCTGCACATGCATTTGTAATATATATATATATATTGCCTTAATCATCATGATCATTGTAAATATATAGTTCTTGTGAATTGGATCACTAGCGGTTCTGATCATCGTATATATAAAGGAAAAAACAAAAATCAGCTTGTTTAATATAATTTAGAACAAGAAAAATACGAAAATCAACATCCAAACCAGTCTTTCTTTTCGTATGCCTGGATAATATTGTTCGTACGTGTGTGTAACACTCAGTTTACTTTAATGTAACATGTTTAATATACGTAATATTGAGTGTTACCAAAGATGTGACAAGAGAATATCAAAAAGAAAATTATAATATTTGCCGGATTGTAGCCAAACTTAACACTCTGCATATACATATACGTTTATATATATACATACCAAGTAAATAGAGGTTCCACTTCCGAAGATGAAATCAACAGTGCCTTCAATATAGCAGTCCTTAAAAAAGTGATAGCCCCTGTCATCGCAAATGGTGTCCTGAAACCCAAGGATTCTGCAGTTATATACGGCTGACTTATCACCAGATATCCTCAATGCCGATGCCTGAGCTCCCTTTCTTTTCCCATCCGGCTTTGGTGCAGTATTCTTTTTTTTTTTTTTTAATATAGAGAAATTAAAAGGAAAAGGGAAAGGTGTGTTAGAAAGGAGAGGATGGAATAAGAAATGAGATATTGATTGCCTTTCTAATTTATGTTTATTGGACGTGCGTTATCTATTAAGAATAGTGGAGCGAAAAATAATCCAATAAATGTCCCTATTATAATGTTTACTAATTTAAGGATAGAAAACCTGATATATGGCTTATTAAAATCTCTTCTGTGTGTAATTATTGTAGTTAAATGTTAATAAAAGTACTGAAAAAAAAAGAAGATAAATAACGCCTGAAGATTCCCCCCTTTTCTTATTTCCTACAGTTGACACCACCAAAAATTAATATTTGTCCTATTTTTTTTTTTAACTAAACAAATAATAACACTACTCGCTCATTCATGACAAGGAAACTTCCCCAGCAAATGATTGTCATCACATTAATTTAGCCAATCACATATTAATGTATTAACTCCAAGATCAATACAATTCTAACTTTTAAATTTCTAATTGATTCAAAAATGAATAGTGAGAATCATTACTTGTGATGTTAATATTTTTTTATTAGTCTCCAACGATTTTCAGCACCAATATTATACATATTTTATCGTCAAATACCTACAACTTATGTGGCAATTGATGATCGGATGGAAACACAATATAGCTAGCAGTAACATAGGGTCCGTTTGGTTCAGGGATTCGAATCATGTGATTTGAACCATTTTCGATTTACGTGTATTTTTTGTGAGAGAAATTACTGTAGCGAACCACGAATCATGATTCAAATCGGGGGACGAATCCCCCAACCAAACATCCCCTGTATTTTTTAGTTGCATGCAAAATTAGTCATTACCTTAATAATAAGATTAGCAGCGACGAAATAGTCGGCCAAGGCAATCAAGGTGCCGCTGTCGACGGTGCCATACTGCGCGGCGGTGCCGCCGTATGACAAGGTGGGCTTGGCATTGGGATTGCCGTACAAGGTGACGAACCTCTTGGTCCTATCAATGGTTATTTTCTCGCGGTACTCACCAGGTCCAATTTTGATGATGACACGCTTATTGTTGTTGCTAGGGACGCTGTTGATGGCGTCCGTTATCCTCTTGAAGTTTCCCGTCCCGTCCTTTCGCACCGTTATCACTCTCCTGCCTTGCTCCGCCGCCACCAGCGCCGGGTCCAGCGTTGACTTCCGCTCGTTGACCGGCCTCACATTCTGGTTGAACCAGCTGCCTAGCTGGGCCTTGTTCGGAGGCACCGCGGAGTAGTCGCTTCCCAACACGGCGGCGACGGAGAGGAGAATCGTTAACAGAGCGGCTCGTACGGCCATATTGCATGAAAAGTTTACGTGCATGTTTTATTTTGTATTTTTCCTTTTTCTTGCTAGCTTTGTTGTGATTAATTTTGAGGAATTTTGAAATGTATTTATGTGCAAGGATGTGCTAAAAATATACGTGAGACTTGGAGAGCTCCTCGCGCGCTGTACTTTGCTATTTGCGGTTTCGGTTTCTTTTCTGTCGATAAAAGACGTTAAAACGATTAATTTTTGTTTTTGTGTAATTTGTGAGGTACCAATCCACGCAGCTATATTAATTGTTGGGAAGTTAAAACAGTGATCAACCTTGTGGTTTTAATATCATTAGTTTTTCTTTCAGTTTTTTCTTTGTTGAGAAAAAAAAAAAAAAAAGACAAAGAAAGAAAGAATTACATCGGCCGCTTAAATATGATGCTAAAATTTACTGATCCATGATTTAGTTGTATATATGACACATATCTCTTATAATAGTGACTATTACGCAGTACTAAATTAAGAAGAAATATGTGTTTTTTTTTTTTTTTTTTTTTTAGAAAAAGAAGAAGAATGATTTATGGAATAATCTAATGGCATAATGGTAAAATACTCGAAGGTTTGGGGAGGGGGTTTTATGTTACCTTCCGTTAAATAAATTTCATTCTATGCTCACTAACAGGAAATTGAAGCGATTTAAAGTCTAACTTTTGATCTCGTCAAAATGACATAAGACGACCACTAATCGCTCAAGACGACTCAGTTGCTGCGAAGCTTCAGAACAATGTCTTTGACTTTAATTCCATTCAAGAATTTAAAGTTTCCCACTTTATTTTTTCTTTAAACAAAAAGCCTAATATCTATATATATTGTAAATTAATGAAGGAATTTTGTTTTTCCATTTCTTATTTTGTTATAGACTGGAGATGATCTTCAGCGTCATGCCTAGCCATATAATTAAGCTAGCTAGAAAATTTATTATTTGCTTGCTAAGGGCAGAGCTAAGTCGGCAATACGTCGCTCCACTTGATTTTTTTTTTTTTTTATCTTGTATAAATCCAATGAAGTTTTAGTTCCTCCTCCGAAATTATGAAATTCTATATTTTCCACTCTTCATAATATGTGAATCTCTTACTCGACTTATATGTGAAATTTGAAAAAAAAACTTAGTTGACTCCAATCTCTTACTCGACTTATATGTGAAATTTGAAAAAATTTTAGTTGACACCCTCGCCCTCTCTAATGTTAAGAGTAAAATATCCGAGTCTCACATCATTTAAACATAAATATAACTACAATCATATAAAAATATTGGGTCACCCCACTTAAACAGGTTAACCTTTTAAGATGAAAACCCAATACTTTATAAAGTGTAATTCTTCTCCTTCAATTTTCTTCTCATCTCTTCTCAAAAATTATAATATGATATCAAAACTTGTTATTCAAACGAGTTGGTTGATCCGTCAATATACAAAATTGGTGACTCTTAATAGAACATCATCTTGCATGAGCATGTTAAAAGAGTAAAATATCTGAGTCCTATATCGTCTAAACATAAACATAATCACAGCCATATAAAGATATTCGACCACCCCACTTAAACAGGTTAAGATTTTAAGATGAAAGCCTAATACTTTATAAAATGCAATTCTTCCCCCTCACTTTTCTTTTCATTTCTCCTGAAAAACTCTAATCTAATTTATTTTGTTGGCTCCTCCCTGGGTAGATGTATTGTTCAGACTTCTTTGACAATATAAAAACAAAATGAGAAGATTCTAAAAAAGAAATAATAACATAGTAAACCCAAAAGAAAAAAAAAATTACAAGTCTAGCAACAATATTTTTTTTGTTTATTTGTTTGTTTTTTTTTTTTTTTGGGGGGGGGGGGGGGGGGCGTGAGAGATCGATAGAGGACTCAATAATAATAATAATAATTTATATTATTATTATTAATTTTTTTTTTTTTGTAAAAGACTCAATAAATTTAGTATACGCTACGTACATAAAAATAAAAAATGAGAAGATAAATATCTTATAAAATTCTCTCTTGGATTCAAGGTTCGACTTCGCATTTTTAAGATTACAGAAGCATTCTTTCAAATTGTTAATTCCTTATCACACGTATATCATAAAATTAGACAAAAACTTAACCTTTAACGTTGCGCATACTTAGATATCGTTTTAAAATTGAGGTCATTAATGGTATTCTTATCTTATTTTGGATAAACCTCACATCGAGGAGTGGAATTTTTTAATGAACATTACATTTCACATGAGCTTGAAAAAGGAGAATTTCTATTATTTTCCCCAAATATTAATATTGTAATTAATTACTCCAGGAATGAATGCATGCTATGTGCTTAGACCAATCCCGAATCACAGCCGTGAGATCCGCCACCTTGGCGTCGATCGTACGGCAGCAGTTTGCATGAACGGACGTGACTGCCCTAAAGTCCTTACTATCTTCACAAAACCCACTGAAGTAGAGAGTGTCCAAAGCCCTTAACGTGAGCTTCAACTCTCCAAAAATGCCTTCCTCAATCATTCCCTGCAAAACATCTTGCTCTTTCATGCCTTCGGAACTGTTTTTTCTTGCGTACCAAGCATCAAACAATGAGATGGTCTTGTTGTTGGACCTCACCATGTAAAAGCCTGTGTTGATAGGGTTGGTTTTGGAACGTGGATCACCGTTGAATTTGTCGGCGCTGATCTGAAGATCTATGCTTTGGTTGTTGCTCAGCCTGTGAAATGGGTTTCTTAGCCATAGCACATCTGTGTCCTGTGTGCGTGAAAAGAAAATTAAATTAAATGAAGTAGTGTAATGTGATTACAATACTTATGAAATTGAAATTAGATAGGTGATTTGAGTTCGTCTCCATTTATAGGATATGAGTAAATTACTAAGATTGATCTTGATTTATGAAGCAGTAATTGTTTGTTTGCCATGATAAGAAAGAAAATGTTTGGGACTTTAAATAAAATGGCCATGTCTAGGTTAATAATTAAGACACTCTTGGAGTTCCACATTTATCATAATTAGTACTACAATTAATCATTTTTTGCTAATTATCCTACAAATTAATCATTTACTACTAATTAAATGGACCAATTCTTGGGCAAAAGGAAAAAAGAAAACAAATTAGAGAATTTCTATAATTAAGTGCTTGCAAATAAGAGATTTCGTATTTTAAAAAAAAAAAAAAACAGAGACAATTTGTAACTTATTAGTTATACCCACAAATTAAAATAAAACGAGAGGATAAATTGATTATATAAATATATATATATATATAATAATAAAATCATCACTTTTATGGAATCGAAATCTTTTTAAGGACTAGATTTCTGCATGGTCAAAAAATTAGGGTTACTAATTAATTAAATTACCGTAAAAATGAAACTATATCCACGCTTGAGAACCTCTCCTAGAAAGAGGGTTCTCCTCCACATCATGTTGATAAAATCTCGGGACATGTACACTTTCTCGCCGGTGAAATCTACACCGTCGGTTTCGAGCTTGTAGCAATTAAGCCAGAGAAACTTGCACCGCTCGAACGACGTCTGATCGACGGCAACAAGTAGTAGGTGACTGCTCAAGCCTTGTGTGTCTTCTCCAACCCGAAAACCCTCCAAAAACAAGTCAAGCATTCGCTTCCCATCATCGCCTTCTACGTAAGCTTTGTTCACAACTGCAATTATTACAGTCTTGTTGTCCATCGAAGCCTTCGATAGAGCTGATTCAAGCAGTACTGTATGATCTTCGTTGATGGTTTTGTTATTCATTCTCTGTGCATTATGAAATTTTGAAGAGAATAATAAATAGTCTCATCATAATTATCGCTAACAAAAAAGGGAAAAAAAATAAATAAATTTGGTTGTGTGAATGATAAAATATGTAAATGGCTAATTATTACCTTGTTTGAGATTGTTTGATCATTTGGGTGCCTGAAAGATGGCTTAAAGCGTCCCTCTGGATTTGTGAACTGAATGTACGCATATAGAGATGCAATGAACAAAAGGCATAGCAAAATGACATGGCTGCTTATTTCCATATTATATTGTTTGCATTTATACTAATATTTTGTTTTATAGGCTAAAATATGGGGAATATTCTTCTATAATTACTAACGCTAGCTGTTGACATTGTGTTAATAGGTGAGGATAGTTAGTTCAATTAATATTGCTTAATTATTGAACTTTAATGGAACTAAAGGGCACTTTTACCAAAATCTGAATATAACTATTAGTCTAAATATGGCCGTATTACTAGAACTAAAAGTTTAAACTTACAAGAAACCCAAAGGCCAAAAAAATTTCCTTTGTTCAGATGTTGACATACAAGTGAACCTAATTTGAGTTAGGTTTTAATTGGAAATCCATATACCAGTTATAAATAAAATTTGGTAATAATTACTAAAGAACATCATTTCTTTTTATATATTGTAATTATAGAAAAACGCTAATGAAAGAACTTTAATTTTCTAGATCACCACGTCTATATTCATAAACTCTAATTCAAAGTAGCAATTAAATATATATTGTCAACAGTCCTAGAGTCATTACTTTTGATAGCACACTATAAAAAAAAAAAAAAAAAAAAAAGAAGAAGAAGAAGAAAGGATGCAATTGTAAAACTGCGAGAACGGTTATAATTGGAACAAGAAGTAATTAAGGATTATAACTAGTTATGTTCTTTAAATTAACTCATGAGCCACACATGGTATTTACAATATTTAGTTTTCTTCTGTTTTGAACGACGATACAATGTTAAATTGTTAGCATCACAATATATATATATATATATATTAAGGTCACATATTTCACCTTTGTAGTTTTATATTTCTTTAAAATTTGCCCCCCATAATCTATTTCTATTATACATTTAAATTTTTGTTTCAATGTTATCCTTTGTTAACCAACTGATCACCCAAAAAAAAAAAAAAAAAAAAAACTAGGGAGAAAATTGTTCTAATTGAAACATTCCATTTCTTATAATATATATCTATGAGTTTGGAGTACATATCTATTGTTTTCATTTTCCTAGTTGACTGTCCCACCACTTCTTATTTTACATATCATCTAAATTTAGCAATCTCACCACATGAATGGGAACTAAATGCAAAAGTTACTTAAATAATTCATGAAGTGTCAAAATTTAATTGGAGGGGCAACCAATAAGATAAGAAAATAAGATAGCAAATATTGATTTATGAGTTTGCAAGCGTGAAGTATCTACAGTAAAAAGATCTCAGAAAATATCACATTAACTTTTGTTGTTACAGTGAAAAACTCTCAAAAAATATCACATTTAAGCTCGAATTGAAAACTCAAATTTGCAAAATAAATGAGGCCTCAATGAATTTGAACTTGGAAAATTTAAACTCTACTGACCTTCAGCAGTGGAGTTAGGTGCGAATTATTGTTTTTCTTTTCTTAACTTGCTTTTATTCCTTTTGTAATTTTTTATGGAATTTTTATGTAACTTTTGTGCTTCACAAAACTTAATCGTAAACGAAATCATTTGAAAATGTAGTGATTGTACGTATAAAGAAAAACATGCGCACACATGTTTTTATTTCTTTCTTTGTTAAAAAAAATACAAAAATTAAAAGAGAGAAATTAAAAAGAGAACCCAAGACAAAACACAAGAATTAACGTGGTACGATATTATGTTTACATTTAGAATTAGGAGAAAAGAGTCACTAGCTTCTGATATTCTTTTTAAGCTTTATTTAGTTTAGAAGAAAAAAATATTCAAAACAAAGAAATTAAATTAAAAAAAGAAGAAGAAGAAGAAATTTCATTATTCCAAAAAATATGAGAAAATAATTTTCAAATTTCAAAAACAAAAAATAACAGGATAATTTAGTTTGTTTTGAGGATACAAGTACAAATCTCAAATAAATTTCCGATCTGAACACCGTAAGAAGTAGATTAATTTACCTTAATCTGTCTACATAAAAGAAGTAAATAAATAAATAACTAAAATCCCACAAATTAAACATCATCTGATTAATTTCTATTCTACAGTTTTTTTTTTTTTAATTTCAGTGCTATTTTCTATGATCAATATCTCAGTGCAGCGTCAATTGAAGCGTAATTTTTCTTTACCATGGTGTTGATCAAGGCCCGTTCACTTCGCTGATTCAAATTTTTAATTCGAGTTAAGATTTGATTTTATGTAAGAGCTTTTTACTGTAGCAAAAAAGTTAGATGTGATTGTTTGTGAGAATTTTTTACTGTAGCAAAACTCGAATTCTAAATTCGAATAAGCGAAATGAACGAAGCCTATAGAGTACGAAATACTGAATATATAAAAATAAAAAAAGAGCCAAACCTTTAAATGTATAATGAAAAAAAGAAAAGAAAAGAAGATGCAATTGTAAAACTGCGACAATGGTTATAATTGGAACGAGAAGTAATTACGGATTATAACTAGTTATATTCTTTAAAGCTTGTTTAGTTTGTAAATTTAAATTTTAATGTGAATTTATATGAAAATTTTTAGTACAATAAAAAATTAAATATAATTATTTATGAGAGTATTTTATTATAATAAAATTTAAAATTTTAATTTAAATTGATAAAATAAACGGAATTTAAATTAACTCATGAGCCACACATAATATTTATAATAGAGTAAATTGCACGTATAATTTCTAAACTCTTTAATAAAAATGACAGCTTAATTTTTAATTTTTTTTAATAAAATGACTTCTAAACTCTTTAAAACTTTTTTTTGACAAATTTGGTTAAATTTTTAACAAGACATGCCAGGTGATTTATCATATAATTTTTTAATAAAATGACTTAAATGCCCCCGTTAGAAAAGTCGTCTTCTTCTTTCTCTTTTTTTCCCCAAATTTCCCTCTCAAGATCTACCAAATCTGACTCCGATCTTCACTCCTGGAGATTTCTTTGATCTTCACTCATGAATGGGAATCTTTGAACGATCATCCAGATCTGAGTTCTTTTACCCGTTGCCGATGAAAACTTCATCGGCCGGCAGTCCGCTTAGGAGGAAAACCTCACCCCTGGGCCGCTCTCTCCCACCGCACCAAACGGGTGTGAAAATAGATTTGCCCCACCACCCAATACCAGATCTGTTGTGCCACTCGTCGATCTCCGTCGCCGCAAGGCTCCGTTGTTCTTCTCCATTGTTTTGAGTTTTGTTCTCCGTCGATCTGGGTCGTCTTCTTCTTTTTTTTTTTTTTTGGTAATGAAATATGGGTTTTCTTCTTCTTGTTTGGCAGTCGAGAATGTTAAGGAAAGTTGAAAACAAAAAAAAACAAAAAAAACAAAAAAATTCAATTTGAGAAAGCTTTGAATTTCATGCATTTGTTGGATTTTATCCATTTTTGAGTGATTTGTAGTTAATGTTAGATAGTGCTCAGTTAATGATTATTTATGTTCTTGAATGATTAATCATCATGGGTCTGAATATTTGATTGGTTGAGAATCAACTTCTTCTTTGAAGTCTTTGAAGTCTCTGCTTGTCTCAGATTCATGGGCGTCATCTTTAGTTACAGAACACCAATTTAGAAATGAGAAGATTATTGGGAAAAATCGAATGGTCCCATCAATAGAAATCAATCTCAGATTTGGTCGATCTGAGAGGGAAATTTCTCGCGGGGGGGGGGGTGGGGGGGGGGGGGGGAGAGAAGAAGGCTTTTCTGAGGACATTTAAGTCATTTTATTGAAAAAAGTGACGTGATGGTCAGTCACATGTTTTGATCAAAATTTAACGGAATTTAATGAAAATGATGTAATTGTCACTCTTTAAAAAGTTTAAAAATCATCTTGTTAAAATAATAATAATAATAATAATAATAAGAGAATTAAACTCTCACTCTTTAAGAAATCTGTGCAATTTACCCTTTACAAATTTTTTGTTTTGAACGACGATGCAATATTAAATTGTTAGCATCACAATATATATATATATATTTAAAAGTCACATATTTCAACTTTGTAGTTTATATATCTTTAAAATTTGCCCACATAATCTATTTATATTATACATTTAAATTTTTGTTTCAATGTTATCCTTCGTAACCAACTGATGACCCAAAAAAAAAAAAAAACTAGGAGAAAATTGTTATAATTGAAACATCAATTTTTATAATATATATATATGAGTTTGGAATCTAGAATTATTATTCTCATTTTTCTATCACGTTAATTTTCTCTCCACTATTTATTTTACATATCATTTAAATTTAACAATCTTACCACATAAATAGGAACTAAATACAAAAATTACTTAAATAATTCGTAAAGTGTCAAAATTTGATTCGAGGGACAACTAATAAGACAAGAAAATAAGATAACATATCTTGATTTATGAGTTTGCAAGCGTTAAGTATGAAAAGCCCTACTTTCAACCTGAATTTGAATGAATTCAATTATCATATTAAGCAACAGGGTTAAATGTTTAGTATCTAAAAATAGAAAATAAATTTTACTAAAATCTAAAAATTCAAGAGTGACTACATCATGTTTTCTTACTCTTCTTATTCTTTTAAAAGAATTTCATTTATTTGTTTCTATTAATTTCTTGCAATTATTTACAAATTTGAGTAAGTGAAAGTATTTAAAATATAACGACGTGTCGTCTTGTTTATTAAATGAAGAAGTTACAGCAAGTTGACCAAACATTATAGATGTTTGTTTACTTAAGTATTGTAGTAAATTTGAGTTAAAACGAGATGTCGTTTTTATATTAGACAACAAGACACCATTTAAAATAATTAATACACGACATTCCTTTTTTAAAAAAACAAAGACGAACTTCACGTCGAAGGGCAATAAAATTTAAGCAAAACCGCTATTACGATAGCGACGAAAGGCTTTCCTAAGAAAACGACATGTCATTCATTTAGGCCAAGCGGCAAATGCTTTTGTATTGAAATATTCATACTTTTTAATTAATGATGAATTTGAACACAATAGCTCGAGTCTGTATTGGTATAAAATTATTGTTAGGTTAATATGCATCCATGATAAACCTTATTTCATAATGATACACCATCAAATTTTGATGCAAAATTACGGTGTGGTTTAGAACGTATACTTAAATTATAATTTTTAATTCTAACGTTTGAGATTCAAATTTTTTGTTAGAGAAAAAATCTGTAATATAATCAATAATTTGAGTTTGAGTACTCTACATATTTTTTTTATTTTATTTTTTTAGGTCTTGTTCATTTTATAACTCAAGTCATATTGCTACAATATTTTCTCTCACAAAAAATTTAAATTCAATATTTTACTATAGTATTTTTCTCTTACATACACAACTCAAGTCATGACTTGAGTTGTATAAACTTGAGTTGTATAAATGAACATGCCCTTAATGAATTTGAATTGGGAAAATTTAGGCCGCGTTCATTTTACCAATTCAATATTAGAATTCGAGTTTTGCTACAGTAAAAAGCTCTCAGAAACAGTTATATCTAATTTTTTTTGCTACAATATAAAGCTCTCCAATAAAGTCACATCTTAACTCAAATTAAAAACTCGAATCAGCGAACTAAACTGGCCCAAACTCTATTCACCTTAGCGATGGAGTTAGGTGCGAAATTATTCTTTTTTTCTTTTCTTAATTTGCTTTTATTTCTTTTGTAATTTTTTTAAGGAATTTTTTATGTAACTTTTGTGCTTCACAAAACTTGGTCGTAAACGAAATCATTTGAAAATGTAGTGATTGTACGTATATAGAAACACATGCGCACACAAGTTTTTATTTCTTTCTTTATTAAAAAGAAAAAAAAACTACTAAAAATCCGAAGACAAAATACAAGAATTAATGTGGTACGATATTATGTCTACATTTAGAATTAGGAGAAAATAGAAGATTCACTAGTTTTTTGTATTCTTTTTAAATGAAGAAAAAAAAATTCAAAACAAAAAAAAAATTAAAAACAGAAAGAAGAAGTTTCATTATTCCCAAAAAATAAGATAAACTAATTTTCAAATTTCAAAAACGAAAAATAACAAGATAATTTAGTTTGTTTTGAGGATACAAGTGGAAGTCTTGAATAAATCTCTGATCTGAATACCGTAAGAAGTGGATTAATTTGCCTCAATCTCTCTCCATAAAAGAAGGAAATAAATAAATGAATAAAATCCCACAAATTAACATCATCTGATTAACTTCTATTCTACATTTTTTTTTCTTTTTCATTTCAGTGCTATTTTCTATGATCAATATCTCAGTGCAGGGTTAATTGAAGCTTAATTTTTCTGTACATGGTGTTGATCAACACTACTTATTAGTTAGAGTACGAAATACTGAATAATTAAAGAGAAAAAAAAAAAAAGCCAAACCTTGTTAATCAGATCGAATTCTATTCAACCATGATCAGCGATTCAGTTCCCTCCACGTCCTCTCCCACCAAGGACGTCAATGACACAACCTACGAAGGCCAGTTCTTCTGCCATGTTCAATATTATATGTATAGTATACTTGTCGTCTTTATATATATATATATATACATATATATATATATATATATACACACACACACACACAAACACACAATATATATTGTATATATGCTGGTAATACATGATGGATATATTCACGTTAATCTGATTCAGTTGAATGCACATATTATTACTTGGCTTTTACATGATATGCATCATTTTATGTATATATCATTTTTTTTTTTTTTTTTTTTTTTACTTTTTCAAGTTTAGACGATCAGTTCTCGTTGGGGGATTTTCAATATTAAAAATAACAACAATAATCATTAATTTCCTGTTTTTATTTATTTGGTATCTATTTTTTGTTCCATTACTGAAACCAAGTTAAAATCATAGAAAAATGAATCATATTAAAATAAGAGAGATTGGAGCGAGGATATAATTCACCAATTCTATATTGATGGTGTATGATCTTGAATGTTCACTAATTAATTGCAGAGGAATCAGAAAGAAGCAGCAAAAATTTGGAGGTTTCGGATGGAGATCGCGACAACGAAGACGAGGATGAAGAAGTGAGTTGGGTAACATGGTTATGCAATCAGAAGGGAAATGAATTCTTTTGTCAAGTTGATGATGGCTACCTCCTTGATGACTCCAACCTTTCTGGCTTAAGCAGTCAAGTACCCTGCTATGATTATGCTCTTGATTTGATTTTGGACGTTGAATCTTCTCATGGTAACTACCATATGCTTACTTCTAATTAATCTGCCAGGACTAATTCTTTGATCAAGTTTAATTCAATTTTAAGGGAATTCTTTGTAGATTATGGGAAAATAGTAACACCCTATCTACAAAGAATCTCTTAACCATTGTATTTTCATAATTTCCCATTATATGTGCTTACTGTTTTTTTTTTTTTTTTTTTTTTTTCAATATGATTACTTTTTCTCTCTATGATCAATCTATTATATGGTGTTTGTACAGATGAGTTCACTGATGAGCAGAATGATCTGGTTGAATGGGCGGCCGAGATGCTTTATGGTCTTATTCATGCTAGATACATATTGACAAGCCAAGGGATGGCTGCAATGGTGAGGAATTTAACCTTTTTTGAGCTTCTTAGTATACGATATCCTAATAGTCATGCATGTTTTAAGATGCTGAATCTAGTAAAAATCCCATCAAAATAAAAAAAGTATGAAAAACTTGAAAAACTTTAATACACGTTGCGAAACAGAAACCAGTAGAAATTCTCTCTTTTTTACAGGCATAATCTCATAAAAGTAGGATATGCATATAAAAAACTTGTTTTCAGCTGGAGAAATACAGGAGCTATGACTTTGGTACATGCCCAAGATTTCACTGCAATAAACAAAGGTGCCTACCTGTTGGCGAGTCAGACACCCCACGGTCAAGAACTGTGAAAATCTACTGCCCCAAATGTGAAGATATATATGCACCAGAATCCAAGCACCAAGAGAGTATCCTTATATTTGTAGTTGCTTTTACACACCAATTATTGCTTGCATTTAATTTCAGCTTTTTGCATTTAATCGAAGGGAGTTGATTAAGAACATTGCTATGCAGCACCGCGGAGCTGCAACTCCTCAAGACACACAGGTAGACCCCACACACCACTTTATTTTAACGGAGTTGTGCCTCCGCGGAGCCGTTTATTTATTGTTTTAGAACCACACTTTCATTTAACTTGGTACTAGACATTGATGGAGCATATTTTGGAACCACGTTTCCTCATCTGTTCTTTATGAACAATCCGCACCTCAGGCCAGAGAAGGCAAATGAAAACTACGTCCCAAGAATATATGGCTTCAAAATCAGCAAATAGCTTGCAAATTAAGCTACCTGCCTTTGTTTTTACTTGTGACATGGATGGTCAGATTGAACTAATTTACTTATGAAAAGTTCTCATTCTTTTTCTTCCTTTCTTTTTTCTCGACTAAGAATATGTAATAGGTTTTGATACCCCTTGATTTTGTTATTGGCATCTGATCACAAGCACTGGATATCTGGCATTGTTAATGTTCTACTACATTTCTTGAAGTTGGCGTCGCCAGTGTTTAACACAGTTGTATATATTTCTTCCACTTTTTTTTTTTTAATTATTACACTTTTTCGTTGTTCATCATATTAGGATTTACATAATCCGTAATTGCAACTCACAATAGAAGGGGAAAAACAAGATTGAAACATAGCTAGAATTAAGCATAAAAGAAAGTGGGAATGGAAATGGATAAACCGATTCAAGTAGCAAAATGTATTAACCAGTTTGAGATTTCATGATTACATGTACTAGCGGTAGGTTATGTTGTCTACTACGGGACAAAAGTGCAAAACATATGTATATAGAACCTCAAAACACCCAAAGATGAAATTCTTCACTGTATGAAGACGAATTTGTGCATGTTAAACTCAATGGTCAAGCACCAAAAGGTGTCACAACTAGGCTTCTGAATCTTTCCCTTCTTGTTGAAATGCCTATGTTGATATCATTGGCTTCTGAAATCAACTTAAACTCTTCGGAATCTTTGTCCATCCTTTCCGACATTAGCTTTGCCCGTTTTTCCCCTAATCTCTTCAGCTCCTTGTCAATATCAGCAACCTCTCCATCAATCTTGGTCTTCTCAATGCTGCACTTTTCGATCTGAGTTTCAACTCCATTCGACTTGTGCATAAGTTTTTCCAACTCAACTTTAACCTGAACCAACTCAGTAACACGACCCCGAATGACCTTGACGTCAAATCCCATCTCTTCCAGCTCAGCCAGTTCTTCCATTATACTCTCCAAGTCTTGTCTAGAATCATTTTCTTGGAGCTTGGAAATCTTTTCGACCACATAGACAAAGTTCATCATGTGTGCAATAGCTGCTCCTTCTCGTTTCAACTCTTTACACTTCATTAAAGGTTGAAAATTGGGATTTTGTGGCAGTTTTTTGAAGACTTCCATCGATTCAATTATTTCCCAAATTTGACAGCTTTTCACAAAAGGAAAATTTTGCACATTTGTTCTCCCAATATTACCTGTTAAAGTAGTTCCAACTATTACTAACAAAATAGCTATTAATAATATGGATTCTTGGCGCTTTCATTCAATAAACTTTTCATTAATTTGACAAATTTCCCTCAGAACTTCTAATTTGGCAAATTACTCTCTAAATTTAATAAAGTATTGCAGAATGCCCCAAATTAATAATGGCTACTAAAATTTAGACAAAAACGCTCTCATGAACGCAACATGACGTGCTCGGTCATCATTTGAATCATCAATTTATGCCCTTCAAATGAGCTCAAGGCTGTGCAAGAGAGCATTTTCATCTAATAGCCATCATCAATTTGAAACACTCTACAATGCTTCATTAAAACAAAGGGTAATTTTCCAAAATTAAAAGTCAAGGGGGAAAAAGGTCAAATACCCTAGGAATAATGGTGGTAATTTAGCTAGAAAACTATAGCCACATATTCCACTGATTTTTTTTCGTACTTAAAACTTACCTGACTCGCTTACATTTGTTGGAGCATGTGTTTCCACAATGTGCATTAATGAAGCTTGATCATCAGAGGAAATTTTCATAGGCTTTGGAAAGACTAGAGTTGTTCCTTCTTCTAGTGTATCTTCACAACAACAACAACAACAAAATAAGATAAAATAAAATAAAATCAGAAAGACTCCAATTTCAAACAAGCAGAGCAAGGGGGGAAATTTTCCATCCCAGCAAGAACGTGTAACAACTGCACCCTTGTGATTCTTTCTTCTACTAGACAACTTGTATCGCTCTAACATGTGCTCTTAATAATTTCCCTTATTAGTTCCATCATGCGGCTCATTCAGAAGGTTCCATTCACATGACCTTTAGGAAGGATCAAAAGTTGCCAGATGCTGAAAAATTTTCTAGCGTTCTTATACCTGTTAAAATAACCTCTGTGGTCACAGGTAATTCAGATTTTTCAGTTGCACAATCTGCAAAAACACCACTAGCTGCACTAAGTTCTTTGCCTACAAATGTTGGCAGAGATTAATTAATGAACAAGATCTTTGAGTCAACAGATGATGGTGCTATATCAAGCAAATACCTGCTCTCGCGGTTTGCAATTCTGCAACTGGTAGTTTAGGGTGTTCAGGATGTTCTCCATTCCCCTTTATTTCGCTGCTTGTTTCAGCATCACCCTTTTGTCCATTCTCCAAAAAGCAATAAAGAACCAACACAATTATCAGTAACAGTGAAATCTGGGATCAACATGTAGGGAAAATAAATTACTATAGAACGAGTCACCATAACAATAACTATAAACTAGTTTTCACAGTTTATCTAAAACTTTTAAAAGGGATAGAGTTTTCTCAATATGCCTACTAGAGTCTTCTTCACGTAATTGAAGAGAAAGCCTGAACGAACTATGGCTAAGGTAATCATGAAAGTCCCAGTTAATTTTGAAGCACAGTAAGAATATGCAGAACAAACATCAATGAATAAACCAAGGAACCAATGTGGTTGCTGTGCCCGTTATATATTGCAGACCTCAAACCCACTGTCAGGAAGAAATATCTCATAATATGATAGGAACCTGATAATTTTCCTCAAACAAACAGCCAAACACTCACTCACACACACACACACACACACACACACACACACACCAAGCAGCCAACACCAGATTTTATGCAACAGAAGAGTTTTTATTGAAATTTACTTCAACACCAGCTCATACAAACCAAAACCGGCTAGAGAAATTAAAGAAAATGAAATAGATGACTGGAGTACTCTAGAACTCCGGAGAACTCCTAACTTGGTGGTATTCAAGAGACCACCAGCTCCCCTAATTCACTAGACCTAACAGACACAATTCAACATTCAACATAATGAATAACTCTCCCTAGCCAAACACTAATAACCTCCCTAATTCTCCTCTCTGCCCCTCGACACACACACAATAACCACTAATTATTCAAATTACTTTAAGGCCCCAGCCCCCTTACTCTGCTCATTTTTGCCCCTCATAGCATTCACCCTCCTAAGACTTAAAATAACAATCAGCCTATCACAAATGCAGAGGATGCTAACTGAAGTAAACTTTGAAATTCAGCAATGGTTTTCTTTTTTTCCAGACATCTTTGCCATGACGTTTGTGATGTGAACAATTTATAGATTACTTATCAAACAAACAAATGTTTATTTTTTGGTAAGTGTCTAACTCAAGCACAATGGAATGAATCAAAGAATGAATCTTTATTGATGTGAATTGAAGAATTACGAAAGAAAACTCACACATCCCAACGTTGGGTTTTGGTGTTACAAACCCACCAATTTCAAGTCTGCCATTTGCAGACTTCCTAATTTGAACTCCAAGCACACCAATTTCTGCATACCCAGCCCCAAACTCACTGAAATTTCCAGGCCCCACTCCAATTGCACCCATTTCTCCTGATCCAGCCTTAATCGTAACATAACCAGCAGTAATCTTACTGAAATTTTGAGGGCGAACTCCAATTGTACCAAAATTAGCCTCAATCTTGCTGGAATTAGGAAGTCCAGCCCCAATTGCGTGGATATCAACCCCAATCGCGCCAGAATCACGGCACCCAATCCAAATCCGGCCGGAATTTCGGAACCCAGCCCAAATCTCACCGGAGTTTGCACTGAAAATCCCTGACCCAGCCCCAGAAATGCCGGCAGACTAAGACTCAGTCCAAATCGTTCCAAAATCAGCCCCTAATGCGCTTAGTTCCAACATCCAACCCTAAAATCACGAGACCCAGCCCCCAAATCGCTGAAATCGAACCCTATCTCGCCGGAGTTTTGAACTCCAGCCCTAATCGCGTGGGGATTGGAACCAATCGGACCGAAATCGCGAAACCCAACCCGTCGACGCTCGATTCCGCTCTAACTCCGTGCGAATCTTCTGGTATAGTCGTCTAACCGCCGCACTTCTCCAGTATCGACAGACCCAGCAAAGGATCTTTAAGATCGACTCTTAAATCAGGTTGCGTCAATACCGTCGGTGATTTCTGACGTTGCTCCGCCGCGATTCCCCATTAAGGCGACGAGGTTCCTTCTCTGACCACCCCCAACGATGATTTTTCTCTTTCTGACGCTGAAAAGAATCACCTTTCTTCCATCATCTTTTGAATCTGGGCAAAAGCTTCCCTAACTTCTCTAACTTCCCCAATTCCCTTCATCACCGATTCACGAACTTCTTCGATTCCTTTCTTTAACTCGTCCAACTTTCCGTCAAATTCCTCCCCAGCCATAGCCAGAAAAATATGCTCTGATACCAAAATGATAAGTATCTAACTCAAGCACAGTGAAGTGAATCAAAGAATGAATCTTTATTGATGTGAATTGAAGAATTACAAAAGAACCACTTTTACTAAACCATTTATTTATACTACTTACTCACTCTAACCAATTGCTAACCCAATTCTAACAAACTACTAACTTCTCTAACCAACCAACTAACAAGTTCCTATAACAAATCTATTTCAAACAGATTCGTTGTCCTAGAATTAGATATGTTTGAATTTGAATGTTATTAGGATAGATGTTATTGAGTGGATAGGATTTTATCCGTGGCACTCCTAGGGCTATTTATACCTATTCTTTTCCGATTAAATCAATAATAATAGAAGAGTTTTTCCCTTCAAAACTTACATTATCCAATAAAGAGCCTGAACTTTCACAGGATTTTCGTTGTCTTCCTCTCTTTTTAGCAGATTTGATAGCTTGACTTTCTGTTTCTCCAGCCTCTTGTTCCTTAGTCTTCTGCAGAAGAAAAGACAATGCATAGTAATTCTGCAATCACCCATAACATCTCAATTTCAATTCTCTCAATCGAAAACATAGAAAATGTTTCTCTTTCTAAGTAGTGTAACCTTGACCAATGAGCTTTATTTGACAATGCACTAGAGGCCACTTGAATCAGCGAGTAAGATATGCTTTTCTAGTGTCAATAAACTTTAACTTGTGTTAGGCATGATACCAACACAAGCTAAAAAGAGCCAGAATTGTCAGCATGTTAAATCCCGACTCTTATCGGAATATGATACCAAACAAAGATTGCTTTGGAAGTTGAATTACCTTATCATCTCCATTTGGAATTACTTCAACTAGTTTATCACGATTAGAAATGTAAGCCTCTTTCTCCATATTCAAGCTTCTGAAATAAGGCAATTTCTCAACATGTTGAGGACTCAACTCCTTTCGATTGTCTTGTTTGTCACTCAAACAACGTCTCCCCTTTTTAGTGTTATCCAATAAAGAGCCTGAACTTTCATGGGATTTTCGTGGTCTTCCTCTCTTTCTAGCAGATTTGACAACTTGATTTTCTGTTTCTCCAGCCTCTTGTTGCTTAGTTTTCTGCAAGAGAAAAAAAACAATGCCTTGTAATTTCTGAGATCACCCATAACACTCCATTCTCATTTCTCTCTAACTTTCTAAGAGTAATCTGACCAAGGAGCTTTATTTCACAATGCACTAGGGGCCACTTGAATCAGAATGGAAGATATACTTTTCTAAAGACAATAAACGTTGAACTTGTGTTGGGCACAATACCAACCACAAGTTAATAAGAGCTAGTACTGTAGCATGTTAACTCACAACTTTGTGTTAACCACGAGGACTCTTATCGGAATTTGATACCCAACAAGCGTTTCTTTAGAAGTTGAATTACCATGTCATCTCCTGATGGAATTATTTCAACTGGTTTATCATCAGTAATAATGGGATTTTCTTTCCCCATATTCAAGCTTCCCAAATAAGGTGATTTCTCAACACAAGTACTCAACTCCTTTTGATGGTCTTCTTTGTCACCCAAATAAGGTCTTTCTTTTCCAGTGTTGTCCACTGTAGAACAAGAATTTTCATGGAGAGCACACTCGGTCTGTTCTTGGCTATCAGAAGTGAATGTCACTCCCTGAAACAAAACCAAAATGCATTTTAAGCCACCAATACTGATTATAGTTTTTCAACATTTGTCTAACTTCAGCAACTTAAACTCACAAACAACAACATATTAGGATATTCCCAAGAACAAAACGAAAAAGAAAAAAGATTTTGACTTGAAGAACACCAAGAAAAAACTCCTAAATAAGAACCAAAGAGAGTTGAATTAAATTTGTTGCAGTCCAATGATTCAGTTGGTAATTAAATACAACTCCAGGTTAACTCGTGGTTGTGGATAAGGAGTCTATCTATTACATATACTCAATTAGAGTAAAAAACATGGATCTTTTTGTGGAAAGTACAGCTTAATCATGGAAGACCGTGACAATCCCTGGTAGAAATATCATATAAGCCATTTTTTCCAATGCCGTATTCACATGGCCCCACATGAGACAACACTAATTAAAAGGGTGACATACTTTGATCTCTCTAGCAACAGAACTTTCCCAAGGATAAAAATCAGCAAAATGACTTTTAAGACGAGAATAAAAAGCCAAAATAACCCAACATGAAATAAGTTCATTCCAACATACTAACAGTAGGGAAGCCAACTCATAAACATAAAAGTGACCAATCAACCTTTATCTCATCCCCTACCCTCCTCCCAAGACAATACAAAAGGAGAAAAAGTTAAAAGTAAACAATAGAACTACCTTTGAATTAGTGACCCATTGTCCATCAATCCATTCCAAGTGAGGCCTGAGTTCTGAGTTACTAAATTCCATCTCCTTCTTATGCCTTAAAGTGACAATGTACCTCTTCCCTTCAAGTAATTTAGTGATGAGACCCACCACCCAACCTGAACCATGAAAAACATCCACCCTTTCCAGCAAATAAAAGTTCTTACCCTCCATTTCTGGAGGACGGGGTCGAATCTGATCGCAATTTACAGTTTCTTGTTGAAGACCTTCCTCTCCATCACTATGTGAGCTCTTGTACCTCACCAAGAAAGAAGTATACCCAACTTGCCCAACAACAGTTGCTGGCAACCAAGCACGGCAGGGAACTTCATCGTGACGATTTACTTCTACTTCTGTACCCGGAGTGTAGATCAATGCCTTTGTATCCTTCAAAGGATAAATTGATGAAAACAAAAAGAAAGTAATTATTTTCTCTCCGATTGAAAAGAATTTGAAAAGTCTACTAATGACAAAAGAGAATGCATATGAAAAGATGCCTACTTTGCTAAAGAGGTACAGGATAAAGATTCAAAATCGTAAAGAAAAAGAAAACAAAAGTAGAAGGAAAAAAAGGAATTTTGGAGAGCCCTGTCACCTATGGCATCTGCACAGAGTTAACTAGTAACTTGTAACTTCAAAGTTCATAACAGAAACTAAATATGGTAAAATGCATGCTTAAAAATTTCATATTGGGAGCAAATACATTATTACGAGTACAACAAAAGCATACAAAACTCTTTTAATAACAAATATCACAGCAAGCTAACATCTTTTCACTAAATTGAAATTTATATGCAAGCTCAATCATACTGTGAAACCCATAGTTAGCTATATGTAGGGGGGGAAGGAACCATAGTTCATTAAGAGAACTTCAACAAAAGAAGGTCCAAACTCCAAAGTAAAGACCATGCGAGTACATTTAACATGATATTTAAGGAGGGACCAGAGCAAGCCAAAATTGCATAATTTAAAAAAAAAAACAAAAAAAAAATCCAACAATGGTAGTCAAACAGCGAACACATTTTTAGTCTATCAGAGAAAAGCCATCACCTTAGCATACTACCAAGCCCACAAGTAATATCATCTATTAAAACCTCGTAAAAATGAAAACTTTAAACTAAAACAAACAAAAACAAAAAAAAAAAAAACCAAAATGCAAACAAGAAGAAAAGCATTTTATGGCAAAGTACCTCCTTCTCGGGTCGAACCCATTTGGAGCCGACCCAGTCCCAGTGAGGCCTCATATCAGCGCGCCCAAACTCGAGCAAATCAAGCGGCCACTTAAACGCAACGGTGTACCTATCGTTCACGACCTTGACGACGAACCCAGTCCACCAGATGTCCCGATGGAAAGCGTCGACAACCTCGTTAAGCTCAAACGGCCGGTCGGGGATGTCGGGAGGAGGAATGGGTCTGAGGAAGCGGGTCTCGACAGTCTCGACGAGAGGTTCGCCGTCTTCGGCGGAGACCATGCGGTCGTACTTCACCACGGCCGTCGTCTTCTTCCGCTTCCTGCCGGTGGGGCTGTACGGCGGCCGAGTTGGCGGGCGGAGGATTTCGGCGGAGAACAAGGCGTTGGTGAAGCCTTCTTCTTCGGACCAGACCTCGACCTTCGAGCCTTCGTAGAGGAATGGGGGCTGATCATTGTACTCCATTCTTTTCGAGTTATGAGTAGTAAAGTCGAAGAGGGACGGTTGGGAGTGAAATTACGGTGACAAGCAAGGGAGAGAGAGAGTCGTGAATTTATGCATTTCTTGGGGGTTGGACCGTGGGAAGAAGGTGGAGTTGATCTTTTCACAAACAAATTGGGTGTATTACAACAATTCGTGATTTGAGTTCAGTGTATGGATTAGAGTTAAAATTAAGATTAGAATTGAAATTAAAATAGGAGTTAAACTTCATTTATTTTATTAATTTAAATTTTATTATAGTAAAATTTTTTTAAAAATTATTATATTTAATTTTTTTATTACAATAAAATATTCTCACATAAAATTATATTTTAACTTAAATTAATAAATAAATAGTGTTTAAAAGTGCATAATAGTTTTTCCTCTCAATTCAAGTTTATAACTCACAAGTTCTGTTGTGAACCTTTTTTTTTTTACAAAAATTTAAAATTAATTTTTTAGGAGTTTATTTAATATTTTTTTAAGAAGATAGGTGTTTTTTATTAATCCACCATTAAATATGTATTAAATCTAATTAAAAGTTAAATTAAATTAAAAAAATAATATAAATTTAATAATTAATAATTAAATAACACCGATATATTTAAAAAAATACTAAATAAATTCTTTTTTTATAATTTTTTTTTTACATACACAATTTTAAGTGTGTTTTTTGGGAAGAGGGGAGTTTTGAAAGAGCAGAGCAGAGTCTAGCTCCCACGCTCTTTTTCTTTTTGAAAAAAAGAAAAAATTGCAAAAGAATGTAGATGAAGAGTTTGGGTTATTTTCACTTTTGACCTGTTGACCCTGAACTATAGTTGGTATAATAGAGTAGAAGAGCGGAAGAGAGGAATTTTTTTAGGGATTTAACGTGTAAAATGAAATATTGAGTTGTTTGGTGGGGAGGAACTTCTTTTTGAAAAAGGAAATTGCATTTCAAATTATTGATATTAGAGAGATATAAATGTCAATTGAGACGTGAAAGATCACAGCACATTTAGCGACTAATCCTGATAATAGACCAGAATCACTGGTAAATTCGATTGAAACACTCAAAAAAATAACAATACAACTAATAGAATATACAAATAGTTCTTTCAAACACATCACTACAATAAGCGGATATAAGATCGGCTCTACTTATAGGTTACAAAGTGGTTATATTTACACTTTTGAAATTGATAGATACCCACTAATTATAATTATAAGATTTGAATAATATATCTTTTATAAATATTATTTTTATATACCTATTTTAATTCTCTCATGCCCCTAATCTAATTTTAATTTTCATTTAATTTATAAAATAATATAATCTCTTTTAACTATTAATATTATATTTCCTTTTAAAAGTTATTGTGGCCCTTTTGGATTGGTTTAAAATTTGCTGCTTTTGGCTTATTTAGTCTAAAAATCACTTTTGAATCTATTTAGATGGACAATTTTAAAGTATTTTTGGATTTTTTAAGCACTTTTAGAACAAATCATCTTCTTAGTGCTTATAAAAAGCTTTTATTTACATTTTTAACCTTTTATTTGTGAACAATAAATTAAATATCTCATCTATATCCTTTTATTACGTTACTTTGTATAACAATAAGTGTTTTTGATTTTTTTAACCAAGCAGGTTCAAAAACTCTTCTTAGATACAAAAGCATTTTTCCATGCACTATCCAAACACTAATAAAAAAGTTTCAACTTATGTTTATCTTTTACTACTTAAAAGCATAAGCACGAATTATCCCAAACAGACCTTAATTCATTAATCATTTTTATTTTTTATTTTAATTGGTGAATTTTCATGCTATAACACAAAAATTCATCCTAATAATGAGATGGATGGCTAAACATTAAAAACGCTTTTGGATCACACAAGTCTCTCTATTGCTCCCTCACAATGCACTCTTCATAAGCTATAACAAGTTGCATTTCAATCCTTACATTTATTTATGGACAAATTACACGGATGCCTCCGAACTATAGCATGTGTAACAAAATGCCTCCTAAATTTCAATTTGTAACATCCATCATCTCTAAACTTTAAAATGTTGTAAATTTTCCCCTTCCATTAAATTATAGACAGAAGTTGACACGTGGCGCGAATTCGTAGCAAGAATGAGGGTATTAAGTGTGCAATTACAAAATTACCCTTAAAATAAGTGTAATATGGAATTAAGTTGTCGTTTTTTTTTTTCTTTTTTTTTGGACAAATCTATCATATTTCTTCTTATTTGCTCGGACCTAAGAAGCTTTTGTGGTACAACAATGGTAGCCAATAGTAGCAACAGAGATAGGAAATTTTTATTAGCAATAATATGGATAATACAAAGAAGAACAATAACTTATGGAATAAAAAAATAACGAAATTGTACAACACTAATTCAACTTTTCTACCAAACTCGGAAATGAAATTGCAAGGATGTTTGAGGCACATGAATCACGCTTATCAAAAACAGATTTGTCCCCTCCGGCGAGTGGTTGAGACAACGTTGGACGTCCGTCTCCCAAGATACAACGACAACGACGGTAGCTCGAAGCACTATCAGAATCGTCCGGCGAACTAGAACTCAGACCTTCCCTTTATCACCAAAACGGAACTACAAACACAAGAGAGACTCGAAAACACAAGAGACAGAACTCAAGAGAGAGAGAGGAGAGTGCTCTGTGCAAGTGAATGCCCTTGTTCATGTGGAGTAGGACCTTTATATAGGCTCCAAATTCGACCATGACATTATGGTGTTTTAAAACACACATTAATTTGCATTGTAATGGAGCAAAAACGTTTGATTTTCTCATGATGAATCCGGCCACACTTTGCATATAGGTTCGGACATTGATGATAAAAGCTAATTGCATTAAGCTTATTAACCATGGCAAATTTCGGTTTACCTTCAATTGCAAAAATGAGCTCACATGGAGCGGGTTTTCCAGGCCGACATATGTGTCTGCACACATTAGGCCCCTAACCCATTAGGACTGTGATTTGCACCCCTCCTACGCGTAAGAAAGCCTCTTTGGTATACATGCTTACCTAAGCTTCAAAGTGCAATCACTTATAAACACCACAAAGGCTTCATTTCTAGCCAATGTGGGATTTTTACAATTTCCATCTACATTTACCATTACAAGTGACATACTTAAAACATCAATTTATTATTCACCCGATATCCAATTTGTGTGTATGAATAATCAATTTCAATTTTCTCGCGACGGAGAACGTAAATCCATTGAGACCCGTCCCAAAATTCAATTAGGCCCCGTTGCAAAATGAGTCTCAAAATGGGCCTTTAACATGGCTTACAAGCCATTTTCCAACAGTTTTTTTTGCTACTCAACGAGCTTTGGGCACAAAGGTAAAAGCTAGGATGAAGAGATTGGTGGAGAAGTTGAAAATAAGGCTCACTCAAGGATGGAAATATCTACATTTTTATTGATATTTTTGTGGAAATTTCCGCATTTTGAAAGTACCGATATAGAAATAAGGGTGTAATATTTTTTTCTGCATAATATCTTAAAATTTTCATGGATATTTTTGTAAATATTGTTATTTTCACATAAATTTCCATTTAAATAACCAAATATCGTGAAAATTTTACGGAAACATTGCGAAAATATCGGTAAATTTCTACATAAATTTTCACAACTTTATATATATATATTATTTTACTTTTCAAAAAAATCTAAAAAATATGACATGTCCAAAATTATATAAGAAACTATTCAAATTCTATATCTTGGTATTAATATTATTTAAACTAAGAATGTGTTCAAAATACCTTCCAACCTTTTAAAAGTTCCTTTTGATATTGATAATTTATCATCATATATGAAACTATATATGTATGATATATGTATTATGTTGACTTTTAACTAATTTGTAAACGTGTACTTAATATTTATGATATTATGATCACACTTTATTTTACATATTTATTAAATAATTAGTATTTTTGTTGAAAGCTTCATCTAATTAATATATTATTATTTATTTTAAAATTTTTAACATCTCATTCAAAAATAAAGTGTTTTAATATAAATCCTCCACCGATATGAATATTTCTATAAATTTAAAAATACTTATATTTCCGTAAATATCGTGGCTCTCCGCTCGCTAATATATCCTTATCGCGGCTCTCCGCTCGCTTAGGCTTCCGTGCATCCATGATCTATTTCAGAAATTCGTGCGCTTCTTCTTTGCTCACAGTCAGAAGACATTGTTACTACAGTTTTAAAGCAGCAATTATATATATTCCTGGTTAGATTCTTTCTTATGATTGTACATTATTGATGCCGTAAAAATATTTCATTTTCGAAAGGATTTGATAAAATAAGTCCCGTTTATTTTACTGATTCGAGTTTAAAATTTAAATTTTATTATAGTAAAAAGTTTTCATAAATAATTACATTTAATTTTTTTATTACAGTAAAAAATTTTCACATAAAATCACATCTCAACTCAAATTAAAATGAATCAGCGAACTAAACAGAAATTTCACCCATTTCTTTGGCAACCAATACTCATTGAGATCAAAGCTAAAACACACCGTGGCTCTTTTTTTTTTTTTTTGCTCTAGTTCTTTTTTACTTCTAGGGTTTTGATCGAATTGGGAAAAAAGGAATTAAAACGTTATAAAAACCTCAATAACAAGTTTATTAATGTATTTACTAAAATATTCTTAAAATTGACAGCATGTACATGTCACGTGTCAATTTCCATCCATAATTTAATAAAGGAAGAAAATTTGTAACATTTCTAAAATTCAAAAAGAAAGAATATTACAAATTAAAATTCAGAAAACTTTTTGTTATTTGGGTTAAAGTTTGAGGGCATCCGGGTAATTTGTCCTTTATTTATTTATTTCAAGGTGAGACTAAAAGTTAGAAGGCCTTTATTTATTTATTTTGGAGGGAAACTAAAAGTTAGAAGGAAAATAACTGCTTTGAGTTCTAAATATTTTGTTGGAAGCGTAGTGTAACACCCTGAAGAATTAATTGAGATTAATTAAGGTAATTGAGATTATTAGTATGCCTAATCTGATTTAATTAATTGAGTTTAAATGATTCCAAGGTATTTAAATTATTTACAGTAAATTATTTTAATCCAGAAGTGTGTATGGGCGCATTTCTGGACTGTTATATTTTTGTACATGTCATTTTCTTTTATTTTTCTTTTTTTTTTCTTTTTCCTTCCTTTTCTTTCCTTTTTCCCTTTTCCCGTGCATTCTCTCTCTCCTTCACTCTCACTCTCCCGCGCACTCACTCTCTCTCTTTCTCTCTCATTTCTGTCCCAAATCGAACGGGTTTTGAGCCAAAGAGTGATTTCAAAGAGTTTTCAACATCAAGAGAAGGATTCAAGGTAAGATTACTGAAAGAACCTCTCTTGGATTTCAACTTTTTCGGATTTAAAACTTACTTTTGGTTCAAAACGGATTTTGATGGATTTTGAGTAAAACTAGAGTAGAAATTGGAGATCTTGGGTTCTTTGGACTTGTTTTAGGACCTAGAACCCGGATCTAGTGGTTGTCCCTTGAGATTTTGTGAATTGTGACTGGATTTGCAGGTTTTTGAACTGATTTCCGCGAGTTTTCGCGAACTGGAGTTCTCCACCGGTCGACCGCATCGGTCGACCGGATCTCGTTATGGCCACCGGCCGACCGGACCGGTCGACTGGATGCACAACACCGGCCGACTGGTGGTGATGCACTCCTCTGTCTCCGGTCGACCGGTGTACACGGGGTTTGACCCTGTTTGGCCTGAAATTGTTGTTTTGGCCCCTGTTTTCGGGGAGAACCCAAATTAGCTTCATTTGGGGACTTGGGATGAAAGGATTAGTATTTTTAATCCCTGATTTGATATTTAAAACCTTTGGAATGGAATTTGAAACATGAAAATTGATTAGGGCACACTAATTGAAAATCTTGGTATATGATTGAGATTTGATTACTTTAGGACTGAGGATTGATCCTAAAGTGTTATCTTGTATCAGTGATCGCTGAGGATTCAGACTGAAGGGGCTTGAGGAAGCGGAAGCCGGAAAAGGCAACGCTAGTCCCAGGTTTGATTGTGCGAGGTAGGATTTCTATCCCTTTTCCTTGTGAGCCTGTTTTTAAAGAAGATTTTGGCCTTGAAAATGTTTTAAAGAAAGGGATTGGTTTGCGAAAGAAAAATGTTTTAAAAACCATGGCTTGTTAGTTTATGGAATTCCCTGGCTTGTCCTGTCCTTGGAATCCATAGCTTGTCTAGTCATGGAACCTCATGGCTTGTCCAGTCATGGGGCCCGCGGCTTGAGTAGTTCGTGGGGTCTTATGAACGATTTCATAATGTTAAACGGATGATTTCTTAAGATAAGAGATCTTGTGAACTGGTAATAGAGTCTATTGCTGTAAGCCTAGATAGGATGCGAAGAGTGCATCCTCGGGGACAGAACCCGAAACCGGTCCGGTAGGCGAGGCACTTGGTGAGGTAAGTAATTTGCACTAATTACTTACTGAAGCCTGTAATATGGTTAGTTTATGTTATATTCCTTTGCGAAAAAGGATGTGAGGTTCCGGCTGTTCCGTCGGGACTGAATGTCTTACTTTATTCATTTACGCGCGTATTTATTTATTCATTTATTTTAATTATTTCAAATTATATCCTGTTGGGCCTTTCGCTCATGTTTCAAATGTTTAAACCCCTCCCAGGAGATTCGAGGAGCGGTGCATCGTAGCTGAGCGGTGCTACGGATTGATCAAGTGAGGATCGCGTTCATCCTCTGATATAAAGTGTAAGGAATTGAGAAATTCTGTAAACTTATTAATATTTGGATTTACTAGACTGTGGTTGATGTCTGCTGTAATTGATTATTTACATGAACATGTATGTACGATACTGTATGTCCTGTGGGGTGGAGCCCTGTGTGTCAGAGGCTCCTGGATTATGTAATTTATTTATATTTAAATGCAGCTAAGTGTGGGACCCGGTTGGGGATCTGCTTTATTAATCCCTAATCGAGCTCCACGTCACCCACCCCATTTGGGGGGCGTGACATGTAGGTCTATAGAAATATTGTGATTGATGACACTATAGACAGAGATGAATATTAGCTGAAAAATATTTTCTAATGTGGAGTATATTAATAGGTTTTAATGGAATTTTAATACATGTAAATTTTGTAATAAATAAATTATAATTTGGTGAGGGTATTAATAAATTTAGTGGGTGTAAATATAATTACTCTAAGTTAATTAGGTAATTAGCTAAAGCCCTAAATAATTAAGACCCCTAAATAATTAATTTTCTTAATTACTTATATGTATTATCGTTTTTTTCCCATAAAACTTTAAAAAAAGGGTTTTATAGGAGATATCAAAAGCCTTATTTATAGGAGAGAGAGATAATAGCTTTTTTTTTTAGAAGGGAGAGATAATAGCCTTAATAGTGGCACCACTGATCATATGACCAATTGCTGCTTTTTTCCATAAAAATAAAAAATAAATAAATAAATAAATAACAACAACAAAAACGGCTTTTTTTTTTTAATTGCTCACTTTTAAATATAAAGTCACAAATATCCATTTCACACACAGCAAAAAGAATAAGAAAAAGAAAAGAAGAAAAGACTCTAAATAATTTTTCCCAATTTCCTTACTCATCAACATTCTATCAAATTCTTTTCTTACTCATTTCTTGCCAATTTATTGCTTAGAAATAGATATGTGAACCAGAAAATACGAATCAAGATATGACAAACTTTTAAAATATATATATATATATATATCTCTTAGAGTGTATAAGTCTAGATTTTTACCGTTTACTCTTGATTAAGTCAAAAAATTATATCACTCAAGAGGATAATCTTAATAAATATTATTCAAAAGTGCATGGATCATAATTTTTACCATTTACTCTTGATTCGTAACATTTTTAGTTAAATAATTATACTAACAAAATGGTATTTATTAAGAATAAAGAGTAAAAGTCCAGATTCATACATTCTTAAGGATAAATTCTGTAATTTTCTCTACTCAAAAAGGTATTAATAAAAAATAAAGGGTAAAAATTCAAAACTATGCACTACAAAAATGAGTTCAATAATTTCTAAAAAAAAAAAAGGAAGAGATAGATTGCATACCAAAAATGAGCTATTGAAAAGTTTCCTATAAGTAATAAGAGAGATGCGGATAACTCAAGTAAATAATTATTCTTTTGTATTTTTGAGTTATGGTGATTTGAGTGATGATCTTGAGTTGAATTTGAATTATAACTTGAGTTGAAGTTGTAACTTGAGTTTATGTTTGGATGTGCACATTTGAATTATGATTTGAATTGAGAATCTTTTTGAGTTTGCATTTGGATAGGTTAAAACTTAAATTTATATTTAGATAGTATTTTAATAAAAACTCAATTGTGATGAAAAATTTTAATAAGGTATATGGGTGAGATTTTATTTGTCTTTTTGTTGTGAATGCATAGAAAAAAATCATCTCAATCAGCATTAAAACAAAAAAGTTATAGCATCTTTAAGAATAGAAAAACTATTGTTTATTAACTTGAGTTTGAGTTTATAAACTCGAGTTGAAAGGAAAATTTGAACTTGAGTTTCGCCCCAAACTCGAGTTCAAACTCAAATTTTACAAAAGAACATGTACTTAAATAAAATTATAACTCGAGTTCAAACTTTTTTCTGAGTCTTGTTACAAAAGAACAACCAAACAATGTAAAAACTAATTTAAATGAATGGAGAGATAATGAAATTATATGACAAAAAAAATAAGAAACTGATATTGATGAAATTAATGAAGAATGTCAAGAAAACAATGAAGAACCTAGAGATAATAATAATAATAATAATAATAACCTAGAGATAATAATAATAATAATAATAATAATAATAATAATAATAATAATTTGCTTATAGAATATTGTTAACAATTTCGATGACAGTTGCTTTTGCAAGGAGTTTTCCAAAATCAAAATTGATAAAATCTTAAATGGATTAGCGATGTTGTCTATTGAAAAAATTTTATATCGATATAAAGATATAAAGATTTGATTAGTGATTTTGGCTATATTTGGAGTTATTTTTTTTTCATGTTTTCGAGAAAAAATGAAAAACGGGAGAGAAACGGTATTTGGCACAATAAGATAAAAAATAAAAATAAAAATGATTTTTTAATTTAGTGTAAAATATGAGAGAAATAAAAAATAATTTTAGTCGTTTTCATTTTTTGTTTATGTTTTCTCCTCTCGAACAAAGAGAGAGACATTAATGAATTTTTTTTACATTGAAAATAATCTCTTGATAAAACTACTAAACGTATTTTCAAAAATAATTTCTGTCTAAGATTAAAACCGTTTTCATTTCTATTTTCATACAAACAAATAAAATAAAATTATTTTAGAACGAATTTCAAACGCACTCTTTGTATCTCAAAATGGAAATTCATTTTTTTTATTGGCATTTTTGAACTTTTGTGTAAGATCTCAAGCTTGGTTGAGACAGCACGCACAAGGTGGATAACTCTAATTGATTCAGGGTCCGTTTGGTTCATAGATTCAAATCATGTGATTTGAATCATTTTCGATTTACGTGTATTTTTTGTGAGAGAAAATACTGTAGCGAATCACGAATCAGGAAGTGAATCTAGGAACCAAACGGAGATTAAAAACCTCTCATCACACTGTAAAAGAAGAATTGTGGACTAGACAATTACAACACCAGAAAATGGAGATATCACCTCCGTTATTTTAATAAAAAACAACTGATACACACTAAAACTAACCAGCAAAAACAACAATGCTTTTATTTAATAAATACATGAATCAAAACAAAAAGACAAAACCTAAATAACACTAGTCAGATCTTCGATGACAAGTTGACCATTGTTATGGATGATCAAAGAGCTGCAATGCTACAAAAGCAAGCCAAAGAAATGCCCAAAAAAAGTCGAGCCAATCGCCACCACATGTTATCATCAACTAGGAACATGTTTCAGATTAGAAAGGAAAGAAATATTGTGCTGTGTTTATAAATATTTTTGAAAACAGTTTTCACATATTTTAAGAAATAAAAAATGAAAATGAAAATAAAATTACATTATATTTATTAACAATATTATAATATATTAATTAATAAACACGATTTCACTTTTTTATTATACTCAAAATAATCTCTTAAAAAATTTACCTAACGTAATTTCAGAATCGGTCTCAAAATGATTCTCAAAAAAATCTTATTTTTAGTTTTTATTAAAAACAAAATTATCTTGAAATCAATTCCAAATGCACCCATAAAGTTCAAGGTTCACTATTTTTGAATCCTTTTACCTCTCAAAAACAATGGCCCTTAATCACATCATTTATCCATCATGTAGTAAAATGGTAAAATATACATTTGTATAGATAATTTCTATGTATTATCTTGCTCTTCTACCAAATACAGTGAGAAAAATTCTTTCCATTTTGCTTTTTTTACTCGGATTTTTTAGCTCCTCTTTCCTTTCTATTTCAAATTTAACTTTCAGATTAGGAAGGAAATAAATATTAAAGTTCAAGGCTCACTATTTTTTAACCCTTTTACCTCTCAAGAACAATGGTCCTTAATCACATATCATTTTCCATCACGTAGTATAATGTTAAAATATTTATATTGCTTCGAACAAATACGGTGAGAAAAATTATTTTTATTTTGTTTCATTCACTTGGATTTTTTAGCTTCTATTTCCTTTCTATTTCAAATTTCCTTATATTTTTCTAATCTGACATAGTGTAAAACTTTAAAGATAGTCTCATTATGGTTTTGAGGTTTCCAATGTTTCTTATTGTTAATGTAAATTATAGTTATACATATTGAATTTTTTATCGTTTGCAAATTAAATCCTAAACTTTTAATTTTAGTATTTAATCAATAGCAAACAACGATTGAGGTCCAAAATTACAAATAAATAAATAAATAAATAAAACTTATCAACTAATAAAAAACTTGGATATTCTGCGCAATTTTTTTCCCTGGGCATTTTCTTTCGTTTGTTAGCTATTAAACCACAATTGCTAATTTTCAATAGATTTTCAAACATTCATTTGTCCAAATAAAAACATTTAAGAGTCCAAGTTGCATTATGCCATCACTCATTGTTTCATCACTCTTACTAGATCTAACTCTAATTAATCGGTTCAAATTTTTCAACAGTAAATGCTAATTGACGTTAATTATGTCATCAATGTCAAGTCATTCAAGATTTATTAAGAACAAATGTCTTGATGTGTAAAGTTAAAAGTAGTATTTTAGTAGGTTACGAATTTTAGATAATGTCGTATAAACTCTTTGAAAGGGAAAGTAAGATATTAAAATAATTTAATAAGAATTTGAGTTCCATCTCAAAAATTGGTTAGCGAATCGTTGATAATGGTTCTTAGCATTGAGATGATGACATGCAATATGCTTTCTACAATTATACTCATTTATTTCGTTAATTCAAGTTTTTAATTTAAGTTGAAGTAAAATCTATTCAAGAAAAGTAATATAACATAAAAGTTAAATTTAAATTTTTGTGAAAGAAAATACTATAATAAAAATTTGAGCTGTGATTTAAATCAAAATGTACTAGTACGAGGTAACCATTGAGTCTTATAAATACACAACAGTGCTTAAGGTAAATATATATTGATGTGTGTGTATATATATGCGCATTTCTCTCGCAAAATTACATGTCATGTAAAATATTTTTACATTTTCGTTGAAACTTTTTGGCTGCAAAAAGTTATCCATTGTAATATTTTGTTTAGTAAGGGAATTCGAACCATGATTTGAATCATGATTCATAGTTTGTTATAGTATTTTTTTCACAAGAAAAAAATACACGTAAATTGAGAATGATTATGAATCATGGTTCTGAATTCATAAACCAAACGTTCACGTACGTTCTTTTGTTTTTGGCAACACACATTAGAACATTTTTAATGCAATGCTATAATTAATGTGTCAATTATAAATTTAACATTTGAGTGTAAAAAATACTTTCTAATGCAATGTTATTTGTTGTGCTAAATTTCTCATATGTTATACTCTATGACAAATTTCTCACAAAGTATAGCATATGAAAATTTTAACATTTGATTATTGTTGGTTGAAATGTTTACTTTTTTCATGTAATTAATGCAACTTTTGCATTTTCTAATTATTGCGTATCGGTAGGCTAGGTTTTTATAACTGTTAGATCTACGTAATTTTTTACTTTTACGGGATTTTATGCACAAATTTGACAGACAAAAAACTTGACCTATCAGTATGTTGACGTACTGAAAAAGGTCCCTTATTTTAAAAATAAAAGTTTACTTTTATAACTTTCAAAGCTTAATAATTGGGGAGTTTCTCTCGTAGGGCAACAAAATGGAACTACCGCTAGTTATATTTTTTAGTTATTTTCAACCGTCAGATCTGTATCAGAAACTATTTGTTCTGTATATATTTTTAATCTCATTTGATTTTAATAAGATCTAAAGATCAGAAAATTAATCCTACTGATAAGACGGCCTACCAGAGGCATTCCCTAATAATCATAAGAAAAAGTAAATTTAGTATTTTAAATAGCATTATCTATTAGAATAAAAATAAAAATAACATATCATATCATAATTTTTTATGTTAAATATATAATTCAAATTAATATTTATATTGAAGATTGTCGTTTCATTCGTGACAACAACTCCACATACAACAAACTTTTTTTTTAAGGGGCATACAATAAAACAGTTACTTTAATATTCTTTAGTTTACTTTTTTTTTTAGCCTAAATAATACGATTATTGTAATTATCGTTGTTATGATCGTTATTATGGTGGGTGAATAGGGGTCTGTGGGTGACTTCTGCAGTTTTGGTGCTTTTTACAGGAGGAAAAAGTTGACTCCAAATTTTGAGAGCACAAAGTTTTGGAGATTGGATGGGAGAGTTGTTCACCTCCGCGTACTTCAGCCTTTTGTATTTAAAACAAAAAAAAAAAAAACAAAAAAAAACTCAAATTGAGCAACTACTTAAGTTGACCATTGTCTTTTATTGTTTGTCTTTTCCGCTTGCAGTCAACCACTATAATTTATTTTCTAATGTGAGTAATGGACCCAGTTTAAATCAACCACATTTTGAGAAAGTAACCTCATTTTTAAATTGATTAACACATGATAAATTGTTTGGATAATAGAGATTAGGAATAATTCACATGTTTTAATATTGCCCAATTGCATGAAGTTAAGGTGTGCCTGGTTGGGAGGAATAGAAAATAATGGAAATGAATAGAAAGGAATTAAAGTTCATTATTATGTTTAGTTAGTTTTAAGAAAAAGAATGGTCATTCAAAATGGAATGACTTTTCTATCAAATTAGTGAATCATTATTCTTTCCTCATATGAGAGGAATGCCCATTCTAAGCACTTTTAATTTTTTTTTCATTATTACCCTTAAATATTATAATTATTATATTAATATTTATAATATAATTAATATTATATTATAATAATTTATATTATAATGTAATTATATCTTATAACATATAAATTAATACATTATAATTATATACGTATATTATATCATATTTAATATTATACTAATATCTTATATTACGTATTATACATTGTAATTATATTTATCATTATAAATATAATATAATATACAATATAATTGTGATATTGTAATTAATAATAATTATATTTATCATTATAATATAATATAATATTATATATAGTTGTAATGTTGTAATTAATAATAATTATTATAATTATATTTGTCATTATAATATAATATAATATAGTTGTGATATTGTGATTAATAATTATAATAATAATTGGGATAGTAGTATTTTTTATAAAATTAAATATAATAATTGTATTATATAAATAATAAATATAATATTATATTATAATTAGATATTATATTTTATAATATTATAATTAAGTATTTATATAATTATAATATAAATTTATATTATAATATTTAATAGATAATATACTATAATTAGAAATGATAAATACTATAAGTATAATATGTTATATTATATTAACTAATATTATTATATTTTACAATTATACTATATTTCTAATAATATAATATAGTATAGTTGTAATATTATAATATAAAATAATCACAATATTATTATTTTATTATATTATATATCATTTTATATTATGATTGTATTATAATAATAAATAATTATATAACGATAATTATAATTATATGTATTATATTCTTATAATTTTTTATATATAATATTAGTTATTAAATAATTATATTAATATATATGATATTAGTTATATTAATATGAGAGTAATTTTATCAAAATAAAAATATTCATATCTCATTCAATTATATTTATAAAAATATAACTAAATAAATTAATCATTTTTTATTTTTATTCTATTTCATTATTATTCTCACTACTATTTCTATTACTATTCTCCCGCTGCACTCAAACACACCCTTACAACTATTGTATACATTTCCCGCTAGTAGTGCAACAAAATGTAGAAAAGTCAAAGTCTTCTTCTTTCTCTCTCTCTTTCTCTTTCTCCTTCCGACATCTTTCCCTCTCCTCTTCCTCTTCACCTTCCTCTTCATTCCCCTTATAATTCTTCAACCCAATCACTCGTTTTCTCCTGCTCTTTTTCCTCACCAAAAAGAAAAAAAAAAAAAAACCAAGAGTACGAGGATGTTCATGCTCGTGGATTGCTCCAACTGCCGCACGGCGCTGCAGCTGCCGCCGGGCGCCACCTCCATTCGCTGCGCCATATGCCACGTCGTCACGCGCGTGGCCCAGCCACGCGCCCTCGAGCACTGCGGCCACATCAGCGGCCACCACCACCAGTATCGTCATGCTCCACCGCCTCCAGCGCCGTCTCCGTACAATCACGCGCCGGCGGGGGCGCTGCCGCCGGTGCACGGCAGGAAGCGGGCGGTGATATGCGCCGTTTCGTATAAGAACACGAGGCGGGAGCTCAAGGGATGCATCAACGACGCCAAATGCATGAAGTATTTGTTGGTCAACAAGTTCAAATTTCCTGAGTCCTCCGTTCTTGTGCTCACCGGTAATTTCTCACTCTCTCTCTTTTTTTTTTTGGTTAAATAAAGTTAAAGATTAGATTTTTCATGTTATTAACTTTAACGGTAGGTGAAATGATCTTTGGTAATGACTATATGATTAGAAATTCCTTCTCACGAAATGATCTTTAGGGTATAAATACGCTTTTTTTTTTGTCTTACTTCATCTGGGAATTTTTATTAGCTTGATCTAATCTTAATTTTGATGGAAACATATGAGTGTGGAGTCCATCCATATTAGAGTTCCATTGCTTCTTATAGTAAGATATCTACAAGGAAACCTTGAAAATTGAAAATGTGTTGTTTCTAGGCTTCTCTTCGCTTATAAGTTTTGGCACAGAAGTCAATTGACAATGTCATCGTAAAAGAAATATGATTTGCATTAGTTAGCCTTGCTTGAAAATTTCCTTCTTAATTTATAAATTGCTACCCCTGACATTATAGAAAAACTGGCACTAGTTTTGACCAGGGCTAGCTTTTGTTGTTCGCTATAACATTCTGACATTGATTTCTTCTTGCAAGTTACTTGCAGAAGAAGAAAGTGATCCGTATAGACGTCCGACAAAACACAACATGAGGATGGCGCTGTATTGGCTAGTGCAAGGTGTTCAGCCAGGAGACTCCTTGGTATTCCATTACTCTGGCCATGGATCACAACAGAGGAACTACAACGGGGATGAGGTCGACGGCTATGACGAGACCCTTTGTCCCTTGGATTTTGAGACTCAGGGCATGATTGTCGACGATGAGATCAATGCAACAATCGTCAGGCCTCTCCCTGCTGGTGTCAAGCTTCACGCGATCATAGATGCTTGCCATAGTGGAACCGTTTTGGATTTGCCTTATCTTTGTAGGATGGACAGGTTAGTATGTTTTTGTCAATCAAAATCTTGAGCCTTTAGTACAAGCAATTTATCAGGCGTTCCGTGATAGAGAAATCAATCTATACCATTAAAATTTAAAATGATTTTATCAAGTGAAACCCAACAATGAAAATTTTCAATTTTTATGTATTTTTACCTTCATTCAACTTATGAAAAAGAGCTGCACGGTACGACTAGATGTTGATTTTTCTTACGATTTTCTTTCATTTTTATGTATTCATGTAGAAATGGGAGGTATATGTGGGAGGATCATAGGCCTAGATCAGGTGTTTGGAAGGGAACCAATGGTGGGGAAGTCATTTCCTTCAGTGGCTGTGATGATGATCAGACCTCTGCTGATACCTCAGTAAGTTCAATGTCTTGAGAGAACATTTTAACTTTCTATTCATTTAAAACATGGTCAATAACTCTTTCAAAGTCTTAATATTCTTTTCTATGTGCACTTGTGCAGGCTCTGTCTAAGATCACTTCAACTGGTGCCATGACTTATTCATTCATCCAAGCGATCGAGCGGGGCCATGCGACGACGTACGGGAATATACTAAATTCAATGCGATCTACAATCCGAAACACGGATAATGATCTTGGGGGTGGTATTGTGACGTTTCTTCTCACTATGCTTTTGTCAGGAGGAAGTCTTTCTGGCGGGTTGAGACAGGTATATATACGTGTCTTAGTAGTTACTGCACATAAATCTTGGCATATATGTTGAATAAAATGCTATCACAAAATAAATTAGATTTAATTCTTATTATGTGTTAATGTTGCAGGAACCACAATTGACTGCTAATGTGCCTTTCGATGTGTATGCAAAAACTTTCTCCCTTTAAGTATTGAAGTGGTCTCTCCATCATGCGGGTCATTACACTCTAACGTTTACAGTTACCAAAAAAATCCATTTTTTAAATATCTTTGTTTCTTCAGTTTGCTGTAATTAAATAAATTGTCTTTGTGCTTCACTTGGTTGATAATTCTTCTTCTCATTACTCTGCTATAGCCTTGTATGCATTCTCTTCACACATCAATGTATAAAAGTTACAAACAAACAAGAAGCAAATTACTTATAAAAATTCTCATTACAATTAGTACAATCATTATCTCAGCATATATATATATATATCAAAAAAACAGAAGAACACAAAGTAAACTAGAAAAGAATAATGGTAAACCTATCCTCTTATCTTCTTTGTGTCGTTTAGGCAGCTTTGCTATTAAACAACTTGGATTGCCTCTTGTACCTTGCATTGTCCTTGACAGCCATTTCTTCATATAACTACACCCACATGAGAGATTTTTATATATTTTAAAAAGGAAAAAAAAATGATTGTAAAGGACTATTTATAATTGAGATAGAGCGCCGCAAACCTTTTTGTCTTTCTGAGGTAGTCTGCACCACAGTTGACCAAGTTTCTTACTGGTTTCGCCAAATGAAGACGACTTGACATCACCCCAAGTTGCCATTACAAATAAAGCGTAAGAAGTGCACGGTCTTATAGGACAACTATGTCTCCTAAACAGCCTCTCAAACACATCAATCTTCTTCTTCTTCCTTGACTTCACCACTTTCTCACAACAAGACAGCGATACCCGGGGATAATATGTCACCGGAGATATGACCCCGCTTCGCAGCCTCGTCACGACACACGACTCCCTTCTGATCTCCGTCGTCCGATCAGAAGTACAACAATTCTCGTCCATTAGTTGCTCCGAGGCAATCGGGGTTACATAGGAAGAAGCAGGACTAAATAAATCTTCTGTTGAAAACTTTTCCCGGGTGTATTCAACTGTCTCAAGAGACTGAAAGGAGCCAACTTTTTCGGGGAAAAGTGTCTTGTTGATGTTGAGTTGAACCGAGAATTGCAAATTCCCCGCGTCGCCTTGGACTTGGATGGTGTCTCCGCTGAGAAAACCGGACAGTTGGAGAGGAGTTGGAGATGCTAAGGTTGTTGGTACTACTATTGTTGGACTTCTTGGTGGTGGTGGTGGTGGTGGTGTGTTTGACGATGATTGTCTTGGTTGCTGGAAATCCATGCTTGACATTGAAGAAGGAAGGAAGCCGTACAAGAGAAAGTGAGTGATTGCAGTTAATGGAATTGTAAGAAAGGGCGGTTTTTGAGTTTATGGACATGACTGGTTGTGAAAGGTTCGACCGTTGCATTGCACCTTTTGGTGTTCGTCACCAGTGTTCAAATGGCGGTTATAAATTGGTGGTTGGTCCTTTGTAGTTTGCATCATATTCTTACTCTTTAACCAGAAGAAGTCACAAGCACCTTCTCAAAATAAATTAAAAAGAAAAAAAGAAAAAAGACAAGATACGATTGTCAAAAAAAAAAATAAAAAAAGAAAAAAAAAGACAAGTTGTGAAATGGGATTTTACAAGAAAAAAAAGGATTTTAAAATTCCTCAAAAAATGAAATTGGGATTTTTTTTTTTTTTTTGAAGAAAAAGGAACTATTCTATGGAAAAAATCATAAAAAAAGTATATTTAACAAGAATTGATATAAATAATGATTCGAAACTCATTTATTCTTTTTTTTTTTTTCTTTTTGTGGGGTATTCTTGCGATATATGTCTCAAAGAATATATAATCTTTTGGCGTATGTTTTTCCTTGTTTACTAAGAAGAAAGATTTTTCCTTATGAGAAATATCTCAAAAAGAAAAAAGGAAAAAAAAAAAAAAAAGAAAGAAAAGGTAATTGGCTATTTGGCCAAATTAATAGTTTTTTTTAATAAAAAAAAAAAAATTCAGACCAATCGTGTTAGTACGAGTAGTACACATATTTAAGTAACGGCAGTACATGGCAGTACCAAAAGTGACGACATTCTCTTGTGTTTGGCTTGAAACAATGACGACATTTTGAACGTAGAATTTGATAACACAAGAACCCCAAAACACCGTGAATCTCTCGTTGTCCATTTGAGCTCTCTCTCAAAAAATCACACAACAGTTTGGAAATGGTGGCATTAAATATACCAGTAGCAACAACCAAGCCCGTTTCGCTACCCTGCGCGTTTGTTCCATCAACGGGACTTCATGGGAATCTGGGCTCACCTCGTACCTTGAAATGGCCAAAGAAAATGGTGAATTTGCCTCTTCTTTCTTTTTTCTTTTTTTTTTTTTCCGTGCTTGAATTAGTTTGGTGTTCTATGTTTGTAACTTTTAATGTTGCACCCTTTTGGGTTTCTGAGAAAAATGCAAGAAAACTGAAAAGAAGTTATGGGAAATGTCAAAAATTGATTGTTTTATTGTTGTAAGCAGAGACAATGCACTAGAAAGGATGGTCCCACTAAAGTGAGTGCCAAGTTTGAGCTAAAGCCTCCTCCATATCCACTGGTAAGGACTGCTTTCATGCTTGTTATTATCTGGTTAGGAATCAGGTGTTCAATATTGTCATTTTGTGGATGTAGATCTATTTTGGTTTCTACAAGAATTTAATGGTGTACACAGTATCAATTTAAGTTTGATCATGTTTTTGCCGACCATGTGTATGTTATATGTCTTCAGTGTGAAGTTCTGTTGCAGAAACTGAAAAAGTAAAGATTTTTAAGTTACTTTCCACCGTAGAAATTGGTTGTTAAACTTCAAGGTTGCTTAATGAAATTATGTAATAATGTTGAGTAAAGCAACTAAAACTGTTATTCTATGTTCTGTTGTAATGTATCATTGTGTGGTAGAATGCTTTGGAGCCGCATATGAGCAAGGAAACTTTCGAGTACCACTGGGGGAAGCACCACAGAACTTACGTGGAAAACTTAAATAAGCAAATTGCTGGAACAGAACTGGACGGGTTGTCGTTGGAAGAAATTGTTGTCGCTACATACAACAAGGGGGATCTTCTCCCTCCATTCAACAATGCAGCACAAGTATGTTGATTATAATAGACTTGTGTGGATGTTTTGAATTATTGGAGTGGGTAATCTATTGAAGTGCTTTGTGGAAAAACCAAATTAGTAATTTCACTTTTTTTTGGTAAGTTCGTACCGATGTGATTGGATGTTGAAGTATTTAAGCACTTTTGATGATAGCAATATGAAAAGATCGCCGGTGTTAAGATTCATTTTCTCGCTCCCAATTGCGGGCAAGACATGCCCAAAAACTGGAGTGTCTACTTTACTTTAATTAACCTCATTCCTAAAAGCTTCTTTATTGTTTCGTTTTAACCTATTCTCAGGTTTGGAACCATGACTTCTTCTGGGAATCCATGAAACCGGGTGGGGGAGGAAAGCCGTCCGGGGAGCTTCTAGAACTAATTGAGAGAGATTTTGGTTCTTTCGATAAATTTGTTGGAGAGTTCAAGACGGCTGCAGCTACACAGTTTGGTTCTGGTTGGGCTTGGCTTGCATGTGAGTTGTATAACCAATTCTGGTTTCATATTAGTAGGTGGATTCAGTCGAACACTCACATTCCTTGTTTCATTTCTCTTTTAATATAGACAAAGCAAATAGACTCAACGTTGGAAATGCAGTAAATCCTAATCCATCAGAGGAAGACAAAAAGCTTGTAGTTGTGAAGAGCCCCAATGCTGTAAACCCACTTGTTTGGGATTATTATGTGAGTACTATGCTTGGTTAACTCTTTCTTTCTAATTCATGTTATAGCATATATTTCGATAGCAGTTGCTTCTCTCTGTTTAACGACGTTTGTTTTTTACTTTTATGCAGCCCCTCCTTACCATTGACGTCTGGGAGGTAATTGGCAGTTTTATGTTTATCTCTGATTGAATCAAATGAGTTCAATTTAATATTTTTCGAGGGAAAAATGCTAATTACCAGTTACTAACTTCATTTTATGAACTTGGTTCTCAACAGCATGCTTACTACCTTGACTTTCAGGTGAGTTTGGTTATGATAAACGCCATAGTCCTCACTTTTGCATGAAGCCATTCATGCAGATCATCTAATACGATTATACAATAATTGCATCTTTGGCTCTTTGTGCAGAACCGGCGACCAGATTACATATCTCTCTTTATGGAGAAACTCGTGTCATGGGATGCAGTCAGCGCTAGGCTTGAAGCTGCAAAGGCTGAAGTTGCTGAAAGAGAGAGGGAAGAAGAGAGGAAAAGTGTGGAAGAGGATAAAACATCAGATAGCGAGGGTGAGGGGTACTTGGACAACAATAGTGACGAATCTGAAGCTGAATGAGTTTGAATTTATTTTGTAATGACAGTAAAGTAGGAAAGAATTTTGGTCTCTCTCTCTCTCTGTTTGTTTGTTTTGGTTTTTTTTTTTTTTTTTAGAGGTCAGTGTACTAAAGTGGCTTTTGCAAGGATTTTGCTGTATACCAGAAATTTTATTATGTATTCCAAATGTTTCTCTGCTGATTAAAGTAATAAATCTCTAGTCTCTACTGATTCATTTCATAGAAAGTGTGGCAAGGCGTTCCATCCACTGAATATGTGTACAAATAACATGAAGACCCTATTACAACATCTAATATACATCCTAATAATCACAAGAAAACAAACACCTCCCTGTTTCCTTTGTATTCACGAGAAAACCAAAACCAATGCCATGAAGCATTTCATTATCTTATGGGAGAAGTTTTGAGGGACAAAAGGCCGTCCAGTTCCGAGAGTCTCGAATTATCAGCGGAGGGTGGTCCAAACACCTCCCAAAGGCGAAGAGTCTCGTCTGCACCCGCTGATGCCACAGTTAAACCATCAGGGCTCTGCAACAAATCAACAAAATAGACTAAAGTTGTAAGCTTCGAAAATATGTCTCCCAACTAGATTTTAGAACACTATCAATCTTGAGATAACTAAACCTGTGAAAGGTGGAGAACTCTGGATGAATGACGCTTCAAGTCTCCAACTTTAGCCATTGAAGGGTACCTCCACAAACATAGCTGGTTCGGATGCTCACCACTGCTAAAGCCATGTCCACTTAGTAACTCCTTGTGATGCCTGTTCCACTCCAGTCCGCAAATCTGAAACCACAAGAATCACAAGCACAAAAGACATCGGTTTAAGAACAAATGATTCAGTGCATTAGCATATTCTAAGTGGTTAATGTCATTTTATTTAACTGATTAGAATATGACAGAAACGGCAAAAATATTGTATAACTTGCCTGCGCTTTGGTCTCTATGCTACTAATGCAGGTGCCCTTTTGCGTATTCCATAACTTAATGCTTCCGTCATTGGTGCCTCCTCCAGAAGCAAGCACCTCGGACTGATACGGGCACCAAGCAAGTGCCTTCACTGCTGCACGGTGGTCTTTGAAACGGTACAAGAATTTTGAGGAACTCAATTTGGCAGATTCCCAAATGAAAATGTGATTTTCATTGCCACCACTCGCCAAGATATTGCCTGTTTCCGACCATTTCAAACCGCAGACTTCGTCGGCATGTGCCTCTACTCGGCAAACCACATTGCTCGCTGCCCTGACTACAATGTGAAAACAAAGCAGATCATTAAAAAAGAGAGAATAATATAATTCCATTTACAAATCTATAGACAGAGAGAAATTGCATAAAAGGATAGAATATGATTTACCATCATGGTTAATGATGGACTTGTCTTGGCTTCCTGATGTAAGAATGTGACCGTTCCATGCAATGGTTGCTACCCTTTTCTTATGATCTTCTAAGGTTCTAACCTGTGCACAAATACAAGCTTCAAATCAAACCAAAGTGGCTAGACCAAAGAATAGTATTATCATTTAAAAAAACGCTAAGAGATTTACAAGTTTGGAAGTCTCAGCGTCCCAAAGTTGGAGCTTTGAGCCCATATATCCAACTGCCAAAGTTTTGGCATCTTTAGACCAGACTACACTTGTGGGATAATCATTCTCACCAACTGCCAACAGCTTCTCTACCTTCCTGTTCTCCGAATTCCAAAGATACAATTCTGATCCCAACGCGACCGCGATGAGGCTGTTGTTCCCCCAATCCAATATGTTCATGTAGAAGTCATTCTTGATATTTGGTGCATCCAAAATCCTGGCTTCTACCTGTGTGTTTACATGGACTAAAAAATTTTTAAGGCAAAACACAAAAGAGAGACTTTATTTGGTGATTACACCTTTCAAAAGAAAAGGCACCTTTGGCAATCTTCTTAAGTTATAGTGCTTGGTATGTTTTTGCAGTTCCTCTTCCTCATCCTGTCGCATCTCGTCCACGCAACGAATCGATTTCCGACTCGATTTCGGGCTTCCTCTGAAGACCAACATCCTAAACGGCTTCCCTTCCGAGTCCAACGTCAGTTTCGCCTCCACTTTTCGTCTGTACATTTCCTGTCGCAAACCAAATAAAGAAACCCAAGAACCCGAATTAAACTCTACAAATTTATAAATCCTTAAAATGGAATTTCACTCGTGAAGAAACCAGTTCGCAACATACATTGAAACTGGAGTTGCGTTGTGATTTGGTCCGGTTTGTCAACAAACTGTGGGCTTGATCTAGATCCATCAAACTCCTATTTGGTATAAACCGATCTCCCTAGTAATCAAATCCCCAAAAACAGTTCAAATAAAAACACAAAATAACAAAGAAAAAAAGGCATAGAAAATCAAAGAAGAAAAGAATTTGACTACTTTCTCGTACCGGAAAATCGTATTGGGTGGCCGGATTACTACGTAGACGAGTCGGCGAGTACCAATCGCATTGAAGCTCTGACATGTTTTCGGCAATGGGGTTGACTTCTGTTTTTTTTTTTTCTTCCCTAAGCTTCAATATTGAACAATTTATCGGGGAAAACTTTCTTGCTTCAATTTTTCTTTTTCTTTACGATTCTCTGCAGACAAAGAAAGTAAAGAAAGGAAAAAGGAAACATTGGAGAAGAAGAAACATTCAAGGTTAGGCTTGGGGAGGCGTCGATTTCTCCCGCCAAATTTAGTTATTTATGGAAAGGGCATTGTTAGCTCAACGGACACTTTTAGGACCGACTCGGCGTTCGGCACCGGTTCGGGTTCCGGTGGGCCTCTCGGGCCCAGACATCACGTTCAAATGTCGGTCTAACACTCCAACTAAACAAGTGAATATATTTTTTGTTTTTTTAATCTATTTTAATTTTAAAAAAAGTTTTACGAGAAGTTAAAAAAAAATGTAAAACTTACAAAGGACTGTAAAGCTCAATCTAGGAGTGTTCACATAAGAGTCAATTTGTAACCCAATTTAAAAACTTTAAATTAAAAAATCTTAATCTATTTTCGATCTAAAATATTTTTAGATCCAATCGAATTCAATTCAAAACCTATCAGATTTTACGGATTTCACATATTATAACTTTTAAAATTAATAAATTATTAAACATCTATATAAAATAAAACACAACACGAAATCTTCATTTATCAGTGACATTTTAAAGTTAAAAATTTGCAACGTACATGACCCACATAAACATATCATAACATAAAATCCTTCAACAAATCACAAAAAGAAAATAAAACTTAACCTAAAAAAATTATATATTATACATATAATATGTTTCGGATTTACATATTTCGAGGATTGAGAAATGCTCAATCCAAAACTTCATATTGAGAAAATCTCAATCCAAAAATCTCATATTGGATTAAATTTGACATATCAATCAAATTGACGGATTTTGTGAACACCCTATTTAATCATACACCCTGAAAAATGTTGATTTTAAATGAAGTTTTCTTGTTGTTGGTTGCTACTTTCTTGAATTGCTTTCCCCCCTTCATTTTACACCCACTTTTTTTGTTTTAAGATTGTTGGTTTTAAGAATGAGTGATTTCTTTTCTCTGACCCTTCTTACCCAACTTGATATATATTATTTTAATCTCATATTAGTAGATATAATTAAAAATTTGTTGTTATTGTTCCCTTTTCTCTTCTCATAGTCATTGTAGGTTCTAGTCATGGCTTCTTATTTTTATGTTCTCATGTCATTCTAATATGATTTGATGGTCAAAATAGTATAATACTACAAAAGGCTATTATTTATATTTGTCTGCATGAACATTTTGGGTTCTAACAATTTATGGCCCCAATTTACTAAACTATAGTAATGGTACTCATTTTGATAATAATTATGTTAAATTATAAGCGAAAAAACATATTTGATTAAAAATTTTTAAAATTAAATCTCTCGAACCCAAATATAAATTTCTCAATTTTCTAATTCTTAGTCCCTCAAATCCAACCAAAATTCCTTACAAAATTGCTAAACTGAGACATTGTAATAACTTAGCAAGTTCGATGAGTAACAAAATTAAAAGTTCAACAATCAGTTACTGAAGTTTAAAAAATTTATCCGTTTGGTTGGGGGATTCGTCCCCCGATTCGAATCATGATTCGTGGTTCGCTACAGTAGTTTTTCTCACAAAAAATACACGTAAATCGAAAATGGTTCAAATCACATGATTTGAATCCCTGAACTAAACGGACCCGTAAAATTGCCAAAAACAAATTAGATTATAAAAAGGAAAACTATTTGAATTAATTTAATTAACTTTTTATTCCCGGTCACAATAAGATTTTTTTTTTTTAAACAAAAAGTGTTGACAATAAGGGTTTACTACAGTAACACTCTATGTGTTTTATTAATATTACAATGACACCTCTTAATTGAAATTAATCACATCAACATCCTGTAATTTTTTTAAAAAATTACACTGACACCCCTTCCATTAATTGACGATGAGTTGATGTTAATTTGTTTCATAATGCCATAAATGCCCCTCTAGAGTTTTCTAAGCTATATATAATGTTGAAAATGTCGGTTTTATCCTTATTTAACACTAATGATGGATTTTTTAAACCATGAAAAAATGTATTCTCTTGTTCCATTGTTCTTCAAAAAACATTTTTTAATGATAAGGATTATTCTCATAAATATCGCTTAAACTATAGACCCTTCTTCAATTTGCCCTCTATTTGTTCAAAACCGTTCGCCTGCCTCCTAATATACACAACATCATTCAAAATGGTCCTTCTTAATCTGCCATCTATTATGTTAACAGAACACTGACGTGGCATATTATTAAAAACTAATCAAAGATATTTTAAAATATAAATCATAGTTATTATAAAATGTTAATAAAAAATTAATTAACCTTTATTGGATTTTTTAATTAAAAAAAAAAAAAACACTCTCCCTTTCTATTCTCCCTCTCAACCGATCCTACGGCATCTCCCGTCACTATGAATCTGAGAAAATATTTCTTATGGGAAGCTTACTTCTCGTCATCACCACATGGCAATTTAATTCAAATTTTTTTTTTTTTTTTTTAAATAATTCACACACCAAATGATAATTTGAAACAGATAGTGGAGGATTGCATACCTCCTTCCCTCCTTCAATCCAAAATTAAATTCAACTGAGGATATGTTTATTATAACTTGAGTTGTGCTACGTATGTGAAAAAAAATACTGTAATAAAAAAATTTAAATTTAAATTTTTATAAAAAATACTATAGTATAAAATAAGTTTTGAGTTGAGTTGAGTTGTGGATGTACTCTCTCTCTAATGTGTCCCAAGCATAATTTTTACTTGTTGGAGATTTAAGTCTTGTTTATTTTGTAGATTTAAATTTTTAATTTGAGTTAAAATTTAATATTTTTAAGAGCTTTTAACTATAATAAAAAAAATTAATGTGACATTTTAAAAAAAAATTAATTATAAAAACTTAAAATAAAAAACTCAAATTAATAAAATAAAACCTTAAATTAAAAGGCAAAATCTATTTTCCATTAGTCCAATACATTACAATGGTCCCAGTTCCTCAGCAAGAAATTCCAAAACACAATGTTGGGCATCGGGGTTGGGTAGGTGTCGTCGGCATGGGTTGGCTTGCGGGGTAGGCTTGCCGTCGGCACAGCTGTGACGGCATGGGTTGGCTTGCGGGGGCGGCTTGCCATCGGCAGTTGGTGACGCGGGTGGGAGGGATCAGCAGGAGCCCGGAGGGGGGCTGGTAATGTGATGTTAGGTTTTTATTTTTATTTTTTTTCCTTAAAGGAAAAGGTTGAATGGACGGTTGGGATTAGGTTTCTACTGGTCAATGGTTAATATTAAAAGTGGTAATTTTGGCATTTCACAAATAAATTACTAAATTTAACAGAATTCAGATTATTTTATGGGGTGCTGTTGCGATTAATTTTGATTGAGAGGGGTGTAAGCTATAATATTGATAAAACACACTGTAATAAGCGCGGACATAAATACAATAATCTCAAGTGAAACCGAAATCTCAAAATTATCCCCACTAATTTACGAAATTTCAAAAGTCACCCCTTCTTCTTCAACCCCAATTCCCTAACTCCCAACCCCGCAGCATCTAGGTCCCCAAATATATTTGCCCCAAAGGCAAAAAAAAAAGAAGACAAAAAAAAAAAAAAAAACATTGAAGTTGATTTAAGGACATTCACTAGAGAGAGGGATATGGATGAACACGAGGTCTACGGCGGAGAGATCCCCGGCGACGACGCAGACATGGACGCCGACATCGACAGGCACGACGACGACGGCCAAGACTACGAGGACGACTCCAACTCCAAGGCACCGCCGCCTATTTTTCTTTTCTTTCCTCGCTTGCTCGATCTGTTTTCGCTACTTAGGGTTAACATTCGATTTGCTTTGGTTTGGTTTGGCAGGAGTTGGAGGACATGAAGAAGAGGCTTAAGGAGATGGAAGACGAGGCCGGCGCTCTCCGCGAGATGCAGGCGAAGGTCGAGAAGGAAATGGGTGCTGTTCCAGGTTCTCTCTCTCTTCAACTTCTTTACTGTAGTCGTATGTCTTTTCATATAGATGTATCTATTGGTGGTTATTTGAGCTGTATCGTGAGTTTTATACTTGTCATTTGGTGGATTCAGCTTTACGTTAGTTCCTTTTGGGTTATAAAGAAAAAAGGTTTCTGAATCTGGAGAATCTTATTTGAAAGATTTGAGGTTGTTAATCTTGTATTAATGTACTCTTCGAACTATTTTGTTTTATTGCATTTAGTATGGACTTTTTTCAAATTACCTAGCGTGTTTATTCAAGTATGCTTTTTAATTTTAGTTGCATTGTAAAAAAAAAAAAGAAAAAAGAATAGAACTTTACATATCCCCATCATGTCTTAGCTGTGCTTTCTTTATCCGACTTAAATCTGTTGCAAAAACATTATGGTGGTGCGAGCAGTCCGGTTGAAAGCAATATTTTTAATTTGCTCAACCTTTTTCGAGGGGCATTTGATTTTATGGTACGGGCTTAAAGGGGCTTTTGATTTTATGGTACGGGTTATTATTTGTAGAGAGGTGTAGAATTATGATTTGGGACTAGGATATTTGTAGATGAGGTATATAGGAAATTTGGGACTAGAGAAGGAGAGAAGGATATATATAAACTAACTAGGATAAGAGAAAGGAAGTGTCGGGACCTAAATCAAGTGAGGTGTGTTAAGGTTGATACAGATCAGGTTCTGACAAAAGATAAAGACATTAGGAAAAGGTGGAGGAGTTGCGTTGAGAAGTTTTATAAAGATGATCATGTGATAGAGTTTGAAGATCTTAGGTCACAAGGAGAACCTAATGTGATATATACAAGAGGAATTAGAGTCTCGGAAGTTAAAACTGCATTACGGAAAATGTAAAAGAAGAAGGTGTGTGGGCCAGATAAATATTCTAATAGAGGTTTGGATGGCGTTAGGAGATGTTAGAATTGTGTGGCTCACTAAGTTTTTTAATGAGATACTAAAGAATAAGCATATGTTGATGCATGGAGGAAAAATACTCTTGTCCCCATCTTAAGAATAAAGGAGATGTGTTGAATTGTAACAATTATAGGGGCATAAAGTTAATAAGTCACACTATGAAACTTTGGGAGAGAGTTATTGAAAGGAGAGTAAGGACCACAACTACCATCTTAGGTAACCAATTTGGCTTCATGCCAGGCAGATCAACCACGGAAGTCATTTTTCTTCTTAGGATGCTGATAGAAAGGTATAGAGAAGCTAAGATGGGCCTACATATGGTCTTTTTAGATTTAGAAAAAGTATATGATAGGGTACCGAGGAAAGTTTTTTAGTGGGTGCTAGAAAAGAGAGGAGTGCATGTGAGGTATATCAAGGTAATTAAGGACATGTATGATGGGGTGGTCACAACTGTGATAATTGCTGGAGGCTACACGGTAGAGTTCCCCATTCAGATCGGCCTTCATCAAAGATCTACTCTTAGTCCTTATCTTTTCACCATTGTGATGGATGAGCTGACAAGAGAAATCCAAAATAAAGTTCCTTGGTGTATGCTTTTTGCAAACGATATAGTTTTAGTTGATGAACATAAGGAAGGAGTTAACCATAAGTTAGAATTGTGGAGACAGATTCTCGAGGTGAAGAGATTTAAGTTAAGTATGATGAAAGCTGAATACATGCATTGTAGGTTTAGTAATACAAATAATCAGAGTGATGGAATTTTTTTAGATGGTGTGGAGATTGGTGCTTCTAGGAAGTTTAAGTACCTTGGGTCTATAGTGCAGTACGAAGGAGATATAGAAGAGGATATTTAACATATGATTAAGGCATGGTAGGTTAAGTGGAAGAATGCTACGAGAGTTTTATGTGATGGCAAGATCCCTATTAAGTTCAAAGGAAAGTTCTATAGGATTGCAATCCGCCCAGTTATGTTATATGGCAGTGAATGTTGGGCCATTAAGAGACAATATATATGTAAGATGAGTGTGACAGAAATGCGTATGTTAAGATAGATGAATGACCATACGAGAATGGATCGCATAAGGAATAAAGTTATTCGTAGCAAAGTATAGGTGTAGCACTAATAGAAGATAAGGTGTGCGAAGGTCGCTTGAGGTGGTACGGGCATGTCCAACGTAGACCGCTAGAAGCACCAGTTCGTGCTTGGGAGGACATTCTTATACCTAATACTAGAAGAGGGAGGGGTAACTAAGAATTTTGTGGACCGAAATAGTTAGAAAAAATATTCTAGATTTAGGCCTTTAGGAAAGTCTAATTTCGAACAGAGTTGTGTGAAAAAGTGAAATCTATATAGCCGACCCTAATTAAATTGAGATTAAGGCTTGTTGTTGTTGTTGTAGAATTATGATTTGAATGAAGAAATGAACTGAATTATATGCAAATTGTTCACAGTATATTTTGTTGGATGTTTCGGATCTTAGTTTCACTTCTAGGATTCGTGCCTTTAGAACATTTATCGTCTTTTGTTGATATTTTTACATCTTTTGAATATGTATGAAGATTCCTCGAGTGCCACTGCAACTCAAGCTGAAAAGGAGGAGGTGGATTCCCGCTCTATTTATGTTGGTAATGTGAGGCCTCTATCCTTTTTCTATACTATTTGAAATTTGGATTCTGTTTGGTCTTTCTATATATATATATAAAATAAATGATATACATACATACATACATACATATATATATATATATATATGTATGTATGTATGTATGTATGTATATCATTTATTTTACAAAACTGATATAGGAAGTTGAAATCTATTTTGGTCATAGTATTTGAGCCTGGTGCATATAGGGTTATTCTATCGGATAGTTTTTTGCTTTGGTGTGCCCCTGCCTGGTAGTTTTCTTATGTTTGATCATGCCTCTAATTTTACTTAGTTTTCGTGCGGAATAATTGTCTCAGACACATTACTCTGATGCCCCTATGGAAAAGGAAAAAAAGAAAGGGAAATTTTTTTTTTTTTTTTTTGATATCTCAGGAGTCAGGAGGTCCAAGCCTCTTAGAGCACTTGGCAACTCCTGAGGGGGATTTAGACCCTCCTATCCGGACACCCTTGACAAACTATGGGAGGTGGCCGTGGCCCCAAGGGGATTTGAATCCAAGACCTCCCTATTGATGTTTGATGTTAAAAGCAAGAGCATGTAAGCTCAGTTTAGTTTGTTTCTTGAATTCAGGTTGACTATGCATGTACACCTGAGGAAGTCCAGCAGCATTTTCAATCTTGCGGAACTGTCAACAGAGTTACAATTTTGACAGACAAGTTTGGCCAACCAAAAGGATTTGCTTACGTCGAGTTTGTTGAAATCGACGCTGTTCAGAATGCTCTCCTGTTAAATGAATCAGAATTGCATGGTCGTCAATTGAAGGTCTTTAATTTGATCTTTATGTGCAATATTTTTTTCTAGGTTTACTCATTTGATTATAGTGGTTTGATATAATGATATGTTTAGGTCTCTGCTAAGCGGACAAACATTCCGGGAATGAAGCAGTATCGAGGAAGGCGACCTGGTTCATTCCCCCGCTCCCGAAGACCATTCGTGCCCGCCCCATTTTATCCTTCGTATAGTTATGGGTGAGCACTGCAATGTTTATACTGTTTGTCTTCTTTTTCATATGAAGGTGTTTTTTTGCTACTGATATGAAGGTGTTTATAGTGTACTGTAGATTTTTTAGAGTACTGTTTAGCGTCTTAAAAGAACTATTGAAAGTAATAGTTAGGTGTGAATATGTGCGGAAAGGTGATAGAGTGCAATCATTTTGCAAAATTTGTTAAAGCTTATTACTTTTTCTTCTTTTCTGTGGTATATTATAAACAAATTCCGTGATGTCTTCATCTCATATTCTGTAGTTTTACTCCACATTGTGAAGATAAACAACTCAACTTTATCCATGCTCCCAATTACTTTGCTTGTCATCTAATCCTATGTTAGGCTATTGCTTGGGACACAAACCACTGATTGAACTATGTAGCGCTCAAATCAGTAGGATATTGCATAGCCACCCTAAGATAATAAAGTTACACTTGGACGTTAATGGCGCTGTTTCTGCTTTGCTTCACTTCAGGTCCTTAAAATTATATTTTGTTTCCTTCACATCACAAAAGTGTCTATATAAGTAGAATTCTTCACTGGGTTGCCCTATCCAAATAACTATATGGTATGTTGTGATCCCGTTGTTGTAGAAGAAAGCACCCGAGGCCGAGCGCTTCCCCCTTGAGGAAGGGGTGGCGTGGTATACCACGAGAGAGGTTTTCATTACAATTCGTGGCGCACATTAGTGTGTTGGGCGCACATTAACAACTTCCTGTTGGGGGCTACTTGGCCGCTTTGCTGCCCTAGTTTTTGCAGCCCGAGCGAGGAGTTTGCCCTACATCTTTTCCTTTTCTTTTTTCCTTTTCAAAAGCTTCGATTTTTCATCTTGTACTCTTGGTTCCGTTGTTTGGAAACCAGTAGCTTGCCGGTTGGTTCAATTTTGGTCGCACTCCCTGAGATATAATATGCGATATTTCCAACTTTGCATCATATATCTAATCTTTCTCATTTGCAGGAGGGTTCCGAGGTTCAGGCGGCCAACGCGGTACAGGCCATACTGATGATGAGTTTTACATTGTTAAGGGTGGACACCATTATGGAAAGACCAATAATTAGAATGTTTTTACATTGGTCGAAATTCCGTTCTGTAATCTGGATGAAAGAAGTTTTATCGCCGTTTGCGTTGGCCAGGGCCAACTTGATCCTTTCTCGAATCAGAAGCATGCGGAGGAGAGATTGTGTTTATGTTTCGTCCAAATCATGCATTTACTTGCTTTTCAGGGGGTATGAGAAGATGCAACTACATGCTTTAGATGATAGAATATTCAGTTGTATGCGTTGGAAATAATTCCCTTGTTACATTTGTAACGTTATTAAGTTGAACGCGGAGACGTTTTTAACATGAAGGCTTTGAATCTATATTTATTAATGAAGTTGGTGCATTGAGTATGAACTCCGAAGTCTTTGTCAAAAAATGCCAGGATCTTGGCCAAAAAAAAAAAATTAGAGGAAAAAAAAGTTGGAATTGAACTTTTGAGAATAAAAGAATGACAGTAGTTAATTTTTTAGAGGGTGCTATTTTTTAAGGATATCATTTTTACTTTTCATTGTCATTCGTTTTATGTGCTTAAATATATGGTATTTCATTCAGCAAAAATTCATCCGGTATTTACTTTATTCTTCTTTCATGATATTCCTCTCGTTTACAGATACTGACGTTTACCTGCCTAATTTATTGACGTTCTATAGATTTGTTCTTTAAAGTCAATCGCTTCACAGTTGATGTTTAATGCCATCCCATGAAATTATGTGTGCATTTTTCTTTTCTCTCTTTCTTTTTGGCAAAAAAAAAAAAAAAAATTTGTGGTTGTCGTCTAAAGGATTGACGACGCGAGATCAACGGTCAGAGGATCGATGGTGCTCTTCTTTTTCACCCTCTGAGATTTGAGCTTTTTTGTTTATTTTTGTTGTTGTGATTTTTGTAATCTTCTAAAATATCAGTTTTTGTGGATTTTGTGTTATTTCATGATTTTTGGTTGTATTTTTACTGTGATTTGGGAACGAGAACCATGGAGTTTATCGTTGAGTTTTTTATTTTGTTTTTCTTTTGCGGAGAAATGACGTAATCTGGACAATGTACTTTTTTTTTCAGATGTGGTACAGTTTTTGATTTTGAGGTTGATTGTTTGTTGTGTTTTTTTACCTGAAAAATACTATAATAGTAATAAATTTGAACCCGGCAACTATTGTATTTTTTAAAAACATTTTATTAATTACAAATTTGAATGTCAATAAATATTGTATTTACTTATAAATATTTTAGAAGTTTAAATTTGGTAAATACATTAATTATTACAATTTTTAATATGATAAATATGATTTTTACGAGTAATATATTGATAATTACAATTTTAATTATGATAAATACTGTATTTACTAATAAATACAGTATTAAACGGTCGTGAGAGTTGGTTATCAGATTTTCGAATAAATATGACATTTTACTGGTAAATACTGTATTTACCAGTAAATACAGTGTTTTATGGTCACCAGAGTCGACGGTCAAATTTTTAATAAATATGATATTTACTAGCCAATACAGTATCTATTGGTAAATACAGTGTTAATTGGTCATCGGAGTCAATGGCTGAATTTTCAAGTAAATATGATATTTACTAGTAAATACAACATTTACCCGTAAGTACAGTGTTAAACCGTTGTCGGAGTCAGTGACCGAATTTTTAGATAAATATAATAATGGTATTTACCGATAAATATAGTGGTAAACAATCGTTGAAAAAATAGTCAGTCAAATGTTTGGATAAATATGATATTTACTAGTAAATGCGATATTTATTGGTAAATACAATATTTACTTGTAAATATAGTGTTAAACGGTCGTCGGAGTCGGTGGCTAACTTTTCGGATAAATATAGTATTTACTAGTAAATACGGTAATAAATGGTAAATACGATATTTACTTGTAACTATAGTGTTAAACAGTCGCCGGAAAAATAGTCGTCAGAAAATGGTCGTCGCTCACCGGAAAACGGAAGTTGGTCATCATAATTGATCACTGGAGCCACCTATTGGCCGCCGTTCCCGATCATGGTGGACTTGACTATGATCTACCTATTATAAAAATATGTTATAATTTACTGTTTTTTTTAAATAGATATTTTGGAGGGAGAAGTGAAGTAAAAAAAGAGATTTAAGAGTATTTTTGAGTTTTTAATAATATTTAAAACTTAAAATATTAAATTATGTTATAATTTATTATTTTTAAAAAATATTTTTTAAATTACTAATCACTCTACTAATTATGGTATTTCTCTCTTTATTTATTTATTTTTTTCTGTTATTGTCGTCTTCTTGGGTTGGTGTCCAATTTTTTTTTAAAGGGATAAGGAGATGATTGTCGTTTTCCCATTTCTAACTCGAGGTCTAACAGTGATGGGCCTGGATAAGCCCAAAGTCAAACAAATTCACGTTGGGCTTCGTCAAGTGTAGTCTCTGTTTGGTTTGGTCTTGCAGGTTTCTCAGACGTTCGATGATCGCTCCGACTAGTGTATCATCAGCGAGTTAGTGAGGGCACTGGGCACATATCTGCTCCTTCAATCAATATTTCGAATTTCTCTCTCTCTCTCTCTCTCTCTGATTATAAACTTGGTAGAAAAATTATTTGTGGGTTTTTTCTCTTTGGGGGAGGGGGTTTAAAATGGCGTCTGGCAAAGAAAGTGATGAATCCGCAGATTCTCCATCCTCGTAAGAACGGACTGCTCTCTCTCTCTCTCTCTCTATATGTTTCTTATTCCTTATTTTTATATTTTTATATTTTGGGGGCTGAGAAAATGTAGGAAAACGAAAGGTTCGAAAGATGGTATTTATAGTAGAAATACATGATATCTCAGTGTTATGCTGCTTTCTCTATTCTTTGTCGATTCTTTAATTACATTTCATTTTGCAAAATTTTGTCGGAATCCAAATCCAGACTATTGAGAGAACTCGAGGAAGAAGGAAGGGGGTCGCATTGTAACTCTTAAAAGTGTTTTCCTCAAATTGATTTTTAAGAATGACTGAAAGGTTGTGTGAACGAATGATTTGCAGGCCAAAGAACATATACAAGGATCCAGATGATGGACGCCAACGGTTCTTGCTTGAATTGGAGTTCGTTCAATGCCTTGCTAATCCCACATACATCCACTGTAGGTTCTTTCTTGTTTCAATTCCTTAAGATTCTATGAATTCTGTATGTTAAATGATGTTTATGTGAATATTAGTTAAGTCATTTATTTTTTTCAATTGAATATTTTAACCTCGTTTGTTTTGCTTATTTGGGTCGAGAACTCAGAGTTAAAAAGTGAATTTATGTTAGAGAAAATATTATAGCATAAAAAGTTGAATTTGAATTTTGGTGAGAGAAAACACTGTAGTAGAAAGTTGAGTTATGATTCGAACTAGTGAAACGAAGTAATGAACGGGGCAATTATCCTCTACAGGCAATGATTATGATTTCTCAATCTCTCCTTTTTTTTTGTTTTTTTTCCTTTTGTTATGTGGCACATCCTTTCTTATAAAAAAAAATGTGGCACGTCCTTGTATGCTGATGGTTTGAATAGAATCGGCTATAAAAACTATTGGTCTTAAATTAATACATTAAAATGGCGTGTATTGTGGATTTGAATGCACCAGTGATGCCCAACGCTACAACTAATAGAATTTGAGTCTCAGAGATGTGGTTCATACCATAGGACTTACTTTCTCTTAGTGTATGTCGTTAATCACCACTGTTTCATAGATTAAGGCCTGTAATTAATATGAGAGTGTACTCTTGGATAATAGTATGAAAGGGTTAAGGCCTATTATTGGCAATCAATTATCACTCTTTTTTGCGCTAGTTTTTACATTGTTCTTTCGTTTTGCACACACAGATTTGGCTCAGAATAGATATTTTGAGGATGAAGCTTTCATTGGCTACTTGAAGTACCTGCTGTATTGGCAACAGCCTGAGTACATAAAGTTTATAATGTGAGCTTATGCGTTGAACTCTTGTCAGCTAATGATTTTATGTTAATTGTTAAAGTTAAAAGAAGGGTAGATTTTCTCAATTTTCTGTTTTTCAACTATCCCTTTTCCGTTTCTTGAAATTTTTTTTCCATCAATTTCCGTTATTTTAGGTATCCTCATTCCCTATTTTTCCTTGAGCTGCTCCAAAATGCAAACTTCCGTCAAGCAATGGCACATCCTGGCAACAAGGTAAATTTCTAGTGATTCTATTTCCTTTCAATTGCTATTCAATGTCGCTCATCTAGTGATTGGACCGTTGGATAAACAGTTGAAAATTTTAAAATTGTTGTAGCCTGTGGAAGTTGTATTTCTTTGTAGCTTATTTTGTAACAACACTCTTTAGTTTTCTTTCTTTAATAGATCTGAAATTATTTGTACTTCTTGTAAACCTTAGGAATTGGCACATAGACAACAATTCTATTATTGGAAGAACTACAGAAACAACCGATTAAAACACATATTACCAAGACCACTTCCTGAACCTCCTGTCGCGCCACCAGCTCCTGCTCCACCTCAGCAACCCATGCTGCCTGTGACTGCCCCGACTATTGCAATGCCTGCAGCTCCTGCTTCTGTTCTTTCTCCCATGCAATATGCGAACCCCCAGGGATCTTCTCTTGCAAAAACTGATATGAGGAATAGTGCGGTTGATCGAAGAAAGAGAAAGTATGTGCATTTAATTAAGGATTCAATTCTTTGTGGTTGTAGAATCATATATTGTTGGCAGCTATTGCATAAAAGAAAAAAATGTGCGGAAAAAAAAAAAAAACATGTTGGCAAGTATTTTGAGGGACATGTTCTTTAATTGCTACAGGAAAGAAGGTTGAGCTGACCTATCAAGTATCGACACTAGAAGACTGTGGATGAGGTAATTCATACTTTCGTTAAATATATTAAAGAAAATTGTGGAGTGGGGAATGTGGAAAGCTCAAGTGAAAGCTGTGATCAGGAATTATCTGGCAAATGGCTTGCCTGTGTGCTGAGCATCGTCTCAGAGACACTTTACTAAAAATCCCGTTTTCCTGTTCTGCAAGGTGAGATGTGACTCAGAATTGGAAGTTGCGATGGAAGTGTAAGGGCCCTTTGATTTGTATAGGCCTGCACATCTGGAAATTGTAGTTGTTATGTGATGCAGAATCCCCAAATAGATACCATAATGTTTTCTGCTTATAGTTTTATTTTGTACTTTCCCGCTTAGCCATCATACGAGCATAAACAACATTCTGCCTTTAATGATAGTGAAATCCTGTAGTTGTTCTCTTTCATGTGTAGAATCATTTAAAGTTTCACTGTAGGGAAATCTTGGTTCAAATGGGACTGCAAGGCCTCTTCAAATTGAGAAGATGATGACATTTCGATAAGGAGCTTAAAGACACTAAAAAGGACGTGTTGAAGGTCAGTGACAATGTCAAGAACTTGTGGATTTTTGCCTGTTCCTTTTGTATTTAATCACATGCTTGTTTTAGACCTAATTATAATAGGAAGAGAGCTTTGGAATACAAATATACAATTTTATGCCCTGTAGTTCTACACTCTCACCAATCTCTCTCTCTCTCTCTCTCTCTCTCTCTCTCTCTCACGCATGCACACATGTTTTTTTTGTTTAATGTGTCTGACTCAGGCACGGAAGGCCTTTTATATTCTATTTAAATCCAAGAGAGTTCATAATTCAATTGATCAACTCATAATAAAAAACATTAAAGAGTCTCAAAGAAGTGAGAAATCGAGAAGATAATGTAGAATATGAATCATGTTTCTTAGGCCTTTTTTAGAATTGGATATATTTCGACTAGGGTCTAGTCAATTTAAGCATTTGCATATGAAGAAACTACATGGATACCACCATTTTGGCCAGTACTAATGACATGGTTAGAATTAGCAGCTGGCTTAAGATTGAATTCTGATCAAAATTCGCTTTCTCCTTTCAAAATTTAGTTGTAACTTCTGTTTTTTATTTCTATTTGACTGAGGTTGTGTATGGTAAAAGAGAGAGAAAATAAGATGTAAAATCCAAGTACGAACTCTCTATTTGGTATTGAACTTCCTCATATAATCTTTTTTATCGGAAGATTAAAATTAAGGTTTATTGAAGGATTTGCCCTCTTACTAAACAACTATAAGTTCCGAAATCTTTTCACTAATCTCCTCATCTTTCCTTGTCCACTTTTCCCTCCTATTAAACAAGCTCTAAAATAATTTGATCAATAATTGTTCTCAATAGCATAGTTCCTAAGGTGAAATATAAAAAGCACTTTCACGTTTTTTCTGATATAAACCTTTTTTCCCCCCTTTCCTAGCGTCCCATAGTGACCTTGGTATTAGACTAATAATTTTATTAAAACAGATCACGATCTAATTTTCTTTGCCCAAATAAAAAAAATGAGTAGATGTTCTGGAAAAAAAAAAAGAAAAAAATGTTTGTGTAGGTATATAATGCTGTACAGACTCGAATCCGTCTTTGTCTTTATTTAATTTTCTGTTTCTCAAATGAAACAAACTCTTATTTAACTATTATTTGGACTAAATTTAGGTCCTTATTGATAAGGTTGTTAGGTCTGCCTTGGTTATTGACAACTCGCCATCTCACATCTCGCCCGCCCAGCTCTGAATCTGACTAGTGTCCACGTTTGAAAATTGTGTATATATTATTATATTCGGCTGTAATAAAAATAAATAAATTATTAAAAGCGAAAAAAAGAAAAAAAGAGTGTCATCTAAAAGAGAATGTGTTAAAAATTGAAGAAAATAGCGAAGACCTAATTGTTGAATCTCATCTATACACGTGGCAAGAACGCGGCGAAACGACTGGGAATTCAATTTTGGTTGGTATAATAATAAGACTATAAGTTTCGTACCAATATGGAAAAACTAACTCATTATTCATTAATAACCCAAAAAAAAAAAAAAATAGTGGTTATAATTGTAAGGGTAAGTTGTAAATAATATTTGCGTGAAAAAGAAATCCAAGTTTCCAACGTGAACTCTATTTTTCTGCGATGCTAAAAGTCAAAACTAAACGGGTCTTGACTCTTGACTAGTAGTTAAGTTTTGTTTTGGGTTTCGACCATATTACCCTCACACGTTACCCTTTCATTGTTATCAAAGACTATTTACACTTGGTGTAACATATTAGCATGGCTTTAGAATAGTTCCTATGGATATATGGCACAAAATATGGAGTTTCTAGCTTTTCCAAATAATATACAAATACAATCTGTTATTTTTTTTCTTTTCAACTTAGAAATTTTCTCTTGCAATTTGACAATGGCCTCGTTCACTTCACCGATTTGAGTTTTGAGTTTTAAGTTTTTACAGTAAAAAATTATCAGAAAATGTCACATCTAATTTTTTTTATTACAGTAAAAAACTCTCATAAAATGTCACATCTCAACTTGAATTAAAAACTCAAATCTGTAAAATGAATGATGTCAATATTCTCTAAAAAAATAGAGCAAAGTTAAATTTAAGTTGGGTTGAAATTGTTGCGGCCATAAATTTTGAAACTTGGCAACATGAAACTCTGAACAAAATCATTACAAGGTACCAACTAGGCATCATAGATATGTAAGGATTTCCACAAGCTTAGTCTCCTTTCATTTTTGTACTTGTACGGTATATCCCTGAAAATTAAGAGTTTAGGACACATTAATGTACCATCTCCCTCATTTTCAGCAACTTTTTTTGCCCCTTATTGTACAATTTCAATAATTCCATACAATTGGGCGGAAGATGATCCCTGAAAAATAAGAGTTTAGGACACATTAATGTACCATCTCACTCATTTTCATAAAACGTTTTTTGCCCCTTAGTGTACGATTTCAATAATTCCATGCAATTGGGCGGAAGATGATTCTTTGCGTTTGGTATGAGGTTTAGAACCGGAACTTGATTTTAATTTAAATTTTTATTTATTTGTAAAATGTAAAATTTTTTTAAAAAAATTAATGTTTAATTTAGATAATTTTGATTCAAGATTTAAATTTTAATGTAATATTTTAAATTAAAATCACTTTAAAAAATAAAAACACCTTCCCTCTTAGATTTTGAATAGTTCAAATATCTAGTTTTGATTCCAATTCTAAAACTATAATTTAAATCCTAAATTCAAATTATAAATTATAATTTTAATTTTAAAATTAAAATTATTCTGATTTAAACTCTCCTACTAGTAACCTAATAATTTTAATTGTATCAATGAATTAATCGTTTTCCATACCCAAAAAAAAAAACTAGTACCGTTTATTAAGGAAAAAAAAATAAAAAATAGGTTGTACCTTTCTTGGCCTGCTGGCGTAGCAGTGTAATCCACATTCCACAAGAGCGGCTCAAATTCTCTACTTATCTTCTCAGATGAAGATTACTGTCACTAACAAGGCTATTATGGTAATTTCGACCCAATATAGTCGTTTTGGGCATGCCCAAATCGGAAACGAAACATTTTTTTCTTCTCTTTTTTTTTTTCTTTTTTTTTTTTTTTTTTTTTTCCCAACAAGAGGAAACCAATATACTTATTAAAATCTCCAACCAAATTTCTAGCAAAAAAAAAAAAAAAAAATCTCCAACCAAATTGACAAATTTATTACAATTACATTTTTTTAATTATTTTTTTTATTTCCGGGTGAGTTTCCCTCTCTGTTTCCCAAGACTCCATGAAAGCACACCTTCCCTTGTTGCTATATATATATACACGCATTATATAAGCATGTATATCTTCACTCAACACATCTCACAAACCAACCTTTCTTTCAAAACCCACATTCATAATTTCCTTTTCTTTCTCTTTCACTTACTCGATTATTATTGTATTGTTCTTCGCTTGGAAAGTTTCTTTCTTTTTTCTTTTCCCTTTCTTTTTTCCGTCGCAATTATTTCTTCGTGATCGATCAGCCATGAATGCCCTCGCCGCAACAAGCCGCAACTTCCGCAAAGCGGCGCGTCTTCTCGGTCTTGACTCCAAGATTGAGAAGTCTCTCTTGATCCCCTTTAGAGAGATCAAGGTTTTTCGCTTTTCATCACCTTTTTCCGTTTGTTTCTCTAGAAAGCGTATCGTTTCTTTTTCTTCATTTTTTTTTTATTTTGCCCACCCGGATTAGGTGGAGTGCACGATTCCCAAGGACGACGGAAGCTTGGTGTCGTACGTTGGATTCAGAGTGCAACACGACAATGCACGTGGACCAATGAAAGGAGGGATCAGATATCATCCTGAGGTGATTCTTTTTTTTTTTCCTGTTAAATATATATATTATATATTATATTTTTTTTTTTTTTGATTATTTTTCTGTTATATATTTGTCTCACTTGTTTGAAAGATGCTACTTGTTTGTGGGTTTTTGCCTTCTGGGCTTCTGTTCATGATTTTTGTCTTCTGGGATTCTGTTCATGATTTTTGTCTTTCTCTCGTCTCAAGATTCCGCTGGCCTTTTGCTTTTGGCTTTTGGGTTTTTGGGTAATTTACAATTGATTAATTTGACTATGCTTTTTCTGTTATAACGGCTTTTATTGATCTTAATATATTTCATTAAAGGGCATGTGGGGGTTTCCCATAAACCAGTTATCTAAAGTTCCATTCAAGTAGCAACTGTGTGTGTGTGTGTGTGTTTTTTTTTTTTTTTTTTAAACTTGAGAATGAGAGGATTAGAATTCTACAGTTTACACTTTGAGTAGCGTCGGGTGCGGAATGGACGCTACGCTAGGCTTGTAATCACAATCAATAAGTTAACGAAGCTAAAACGTTAGGAAAAAGGAGTTAACTTTTAATGAAATTGATCATCTTGAGAAAACAAATGAACACAAGACTAAAAATTTGTGTGTTTGTGAAAGCTCAGTTTCTGTCAGAGAAAATTTGAGGATAAACTACTTCAATTTATTTTTTTATTTTTTTTATTTTTTGTTTTCTTCAGAAACTACAAGAGTGAATCTATTGGCTTGTACTGTATATGAAGTGGAGTTTAGTTTGTATATTGAAATGTTGTTGTAACTTGTCATTGAAGGTTGACCCAGATGAAGTAAATGCATTGGCTCAACTTATGACTTGGAAGACTGCTGTGGCAGACATTCCTTATGGTGGAGCAAAAGGTGGAATTGGGTGCAATCCAGGGGAGTTAAGTACGAGTGAATTGGAGCGTCTCACCCGTGTCTTTACACAAAAAATCCATGACCTCATTGGTATTCACACTGATGTCCCAGCACCAGATATGGGAACCAATGCCCAGGTTTGATGACATTCATCTTTCATACTGTAATTTGGAGATGTAGTAGGGCATGAGAAAGTATCCTATTAGTAGAACACGACTTTTAACCATAAGTTACCTCATAATCTTATAATATTTAAAAGGTAATTTTGGGAACTTAATGAGAATTTAGCGGTTAAAAACTGTCCTACAGGTAGGGTATTTTCTTCATATCCTACTAAATAATTCTCCATTTGCTTGAAAGGGCGTTAAAGAAAATCTCTATTAACCTTTTTTTTTTTTTTTTTCTTTTTTTTCTTTCCTCCAAGACAATGGCATGGATTTTGGACGAGTACTCTAAATTTCATGGTCACTCACCTGCAGTTGTGACAGGAAAGCCTATTGTAAGTGCTAGACACTGAAAAAGATATCTTGTATTCATCGAAACCCTGACAATTCTCCTCTCTGATTCACTTTTTTTTTAATTGATTTTAGGACCTTGGAGGATCGCTTGGTAGGGAGGCCGCAACTGGGCGCGGTGTTGTTTTCGCAACAGAAGCTTTACTTGCTGAACATGGGAAATCAGTCAATGGTTTGACGTTTGTTATTCAGGTATATTGACGTAACATCAACAACTAAAGACTTGTTACTTTGTCTTCTTTGTCAAAATTCTTGGTGATTATGTCAAAAGACGTTCTCTTATTAGTTTTACTTTCTTTAGGGGTTTGGAAATGTGGGATCTTGGGCAGCCAAGCTCATTCATGAGAGAGGTGGCAAGATTATTGCCATAAGTGATATCAGTGGTGCAATTAATAACCCAAATGGCATTGATATACCAGAGTTGCTGAAGCACAAAGCATGTGGCGGAAGCTTACTAAATTTCGCAGGTGGAAATGCCATGGATCCGAATGAACTGCTTGTTCACGAATGCGATGTTCTCATCCCTTGTGCTTTGGGAGGAGTTCTGAACAAGTACCACCCTTTCCTTAACCTGTTGTTTAACCAATTCAGTTTCTTAACCGTTGTTGGTTAGATTTAATTGGCAATCGTATTCTAGAAATTAAGTAAGTTTTATTTATATTCTTTACTTCTCCTTTTGAAGGGAAAATGCCGCAAGTGTTAAGGCCAAATTCATAGTAGAGGCAGCAAACCATCCAACCGATCCAGAAGCTGATGAGGTATTATATCATATTTTCTCTCTCTGGACTTCTATTTAAGAAAGGTTCAACTCTGATGGACGAATTTAATTGCTGCAGATTCTATCTAAAAAAGGAGTTATCATACTTCCTGACATATATGCAAATGCCGGTGGTGTGACTGTTAGCTACTTTGAGTGGGTTCAGGTAAACAGGAGGAAAAGGACACAAACTTGTTCTCCTATTGATATATATATATTAATTAGTATAGACTATAAAAAGCCTATAAAAAAGGTTGTTAACACATTTAATCTTTTCAGAATATTCAAGGTTTCATGTGGGATGAAGATAAGGTAAATAGTGAACTTAAGAAATACATGACCAGAGCTTTTCACAACATCAAGAACATGTGCAAGACGCACGATTGTAATCTCAGAATGGGAGCCTTCACTTTGGGCGTAAACCGGGTTGCTCGCGCCACTGTTCTAAGGGGATGGGAAGCATGAAGAGCTTCAATCAACATGTTGCATTTCTTGTATTATTGTTGTCTTCAGATACATGTATTGTTTACTGCCGCACAAAGCGGCTTAGAAGCAATTTTTACTTTCCCTTCAAAACTGTCAACTGAGTCAGTTTTGGGCAGTTTACTATAAACAGTTTGTCAGAAAATAAATGTTTTTCCCATCAGTTATGTTGTAACCCTTAGTACCATTGTTTTCAATTGAAGAATCATTATTTCTAAGTTTTTATCCTTGCTTAATCCTCTGGTTTTGTTTTTGCGGGATGATTTGTTAGTGATAATACATGTTGATTGAATTAAACACAGTTTTTTAAAAGATTATAGGAACTGCCACATGTGACTGCGAACAATAATTCAACTCCTGTGAGACCAAAATATTTAAAGGAGCAGATAGGGATAACAGAAAGCTTGCCCATATCTCTACACGTGAGAAGAAAGATAAGCTATTTAAACCTGAAGAGTATGGGCTTGTTCTGCCACTTTTTATCCATAAGCTTATTCTCCACAAGGAGGAGGAAGAAATTATAGAAAAACCAAAGGAAAAAAAAAAAGAAGAGAAATTATCTTGGAAGAGTTATGGCTTCCATTGCCATCACTGCTTCATTGCAAAGAGCATGCAGCTCAAATCACATTGCTAAGAAGCAGCAGCCTCAACCGAAACCCACTCGATCCTTAGGTACGAAGCAGGCTACTACTAATTCTGTCACTCTCGATGTGGAAGGCCAAACAAGTTTGGGGGTAGCTGAAAAAGTACAAAACACTCCTGCTTCACACGTTGAAAAACCAGACAATGCTGAAAACAAAGCTGAAGATGGCGGGGAAACAGAAGCTTCTGTCGTGAAATTCACCGACAAAAGCTGGAAGAACGGGACATGGGATTTGAACATGTTTGTCAAGGATGGAAAGATGGATTGGGATGGTCTCATTGTAGCAGGTTCTACCTAAATCTATTACTGTCAGATGTCTTTAGTTTCTATCCTAAAGCGCATTATACGTAATGACGTGTTAGAATTAGCACAAGAACTCTTTGGTGTGATTATCTATGTACATTGCAGAAGCAAGAAGAAGGAAGTTTCTAGAACTACGTCCACAGGCAGCCACAAACCAAGATCCAGTTCTCTTTAGGAGCTCAATCATACCTTGGTGGGCATGGCTAAAAAGATCCTATCTCCCAGAGGCCGAGCTTCTCAATGGTTAAAAGAACTCGAAATTCAAAAAAACACTTGTCCAAATTCTGAGAATCATGATACGATTCTTTCCACATGTTCCTCTCAAATTTACGGTCATTTACACTTTAATGCTGAGATTTAAAAATTCACACTTCGTTCTCCAGAGTTTTGAATTAATCTTACGTAACACTTTCTATTAGAATTTATGTTAAAAACATAAGGAAAAAGAAGAGGTATTAGAATATATGTTAAAAACATAGAGAAAAAGAGGGGGTTAGGTGCAGTCATTTTTTTTTTTTTTTTTCAATATATATTCTAACAAAAGAGTTTAATTAGACCAATCCCCTACTTTTTCCTTCATTTTCTAAGGGATATTCCAATAGTAAGAATTAAATGAGACTAATTCAAAATTTAATTTAAATTTTAAAAAAAGTGTTTTTAAAATTGAGAAGGTAAAGTAGAAAAACTAGAGGGTTTAAGAAGTGAGTTGATCTTTATAATTGTGATTCTCTATGTCTAACCAAGTATAGACGACATCTTACAGGTAGAGCTGCAATGGTTGGCTTCTTCATGGCGTATGTGGTGGATGCCTTGACAGGGCTTGATGTCGTCGGACAAACCGGCAGTTTCATATGCAAGGCAGCGGTGTTTGCGACTGTCGTTGGAGTAATTCTCTTTAGGAGAACCCAAGATTTTGACAACCTTAAGAAGCTAGCCGATGAAGCGACTTTGTATGACAAGCAATGGCAATCTTCTTGGCAAGACCAAAAAGACAAGTTTTAGCTTTCTTGTGATTTCTTGTCCTCTTAAGACCATTTGAGAGGTTATTTTTTATTTTTTATTTTTGCATGTTACATGAAATTGTGTGTTGGATTGGACCATCTTGGCTATAATGGAGCAAAGCCTTGCACATTTTGTTATCTCTGTTCTAGTCATGCTAATTATTATCCGATTTAATTTGGTAGATGTGAGTTAATTGTCTTTGTAAACAAGAATCTACAAATTTGCAAATAAGAATGCTATAGGTTGGATGTATGTTTAATAGAATTGAAAATAATCTAAAACCAGATTATTTGAATAAGGTATTGGTTCCAATTAATCCGGACGCAATGAACCAATTTTAATTTATCTATTTTATGGAAGTTTAGAGGTAATTTATCTATTTTACGGCATTTTCTCTTAAAAAAAATTAGAATTCTAAAAGTAAAAAAAAAAAAAAAAATGCTAGCAGTCGGTAAAAATGCTCAATTCCCAACATTCTTTTGCTTTTATTTTTTATTTCTTTCTTTCAGCAGTTGTTGTCAAAACTCCAATGACGATAGTTTCTTGCCTTTCACATTGGCGTGCGTCTAGAAGATAAATTCGTGCTATAATTTGAATCATAATTTACAGTTTGTTATAGTATTTTTTTTATAAAAAATACACGTAAAATGAAAATAATTTTAAATTTATAAACTAAGACCTCGTTCACTTCGCGGATTCAAGTTTTCAATTCGAGTTGAGATGTGATATTTTCTGAGAGTTTTTTTACTGTAGCACAAAAAGTTAAATATAATATTTTCTGAAAGCTATTTACTATAAAAATTTATAAAACTGAAAACTCGAGTCGTTAAAATAAATGATGCCTAAACGTCCTAATAGTGTCTACCTCGAGAAATGTGAAGAAATTTTTGGTAACTGATTAATAAGACAACAAAAAAGGGCAAAGCCAAATAACAACTATGATGAAATTTAGACGTTCTCATGTAGGCCTTGACAGTATTAAATTTAATTAAAATTATATTAAATTAAAAAAATACATGAAAAAGACAGTTTTTAATTTAATTTTAACAGTTGAAAAATAAAAACTATAGTAATTTATTTTGTCTAATCCTAAAACAATCTCCTAAATATTTTTTTTTTGAATTGAAATATCAAGTCTAAAACAGACCCTTTTTTTTTTGGTGAATAAGTCTAATCCCCACCCTCTGGCCCCCCCATCTTCACTGCTCACGAATGCTTTTTTTTTTTCTTTTTTCTTTTTTCTATTAATAAGAGAATTCCATTTTCACAGATACAAAACAAAAAATGATACTCCATAAAAAGAATACAAAAATAATAAATAATGAGATGAGATAATAAAAAAGAATATAATGAAATTTCATTTAAAAAAGAAAAAATATAAATAAAAAATGGCGTTACTTAATGGCTCCGTCTCCCGCTAATTACAGTTGCGGAGACCCCCCTTTTTGCAGATGCCAAAGGCAAAAGCCCAGAGTTCCTTTCTCTCTCCTCCGATACTGCTCTACAATGGCGTACGAAACCCCTTCCTCTCCGCCGTCGCCGCCTCTCGCCGACAGCTCCGACGCCGAGCGCCGCCTGCGCGAGGCTGAGGATCGCCTTCGGGAGGCCATCGAGGAGCTGCAGCGTCGCCAGCTCCGCGCCGCCGCTTGCGTTCCCCCGCACCACCCGCCGTGTCACCACGCCGGCGACGAGTCGTGCGTTGCCAACGCCATTGGTAATCTCTGCCAGAGCTTCCTTCTCTCCTACGGCGTCCGCGTCGGCATCGGCATCCTCCTCCGCGCCTTCAAGCTCGTCCGCCGCCAGTCCTATTCTTCGCTCCTCGATCTTAAGGTACCGGTGCTGGTTCTGTGGATAATTCTTGTTTTCTTTTATGGCATTTCTTGTATTTGGTTTTTGCGGTGGTGGTTTGACTTTGGGAGTGATCGGCGGTGAAAAAGAGGAGAACTTTAGGGTTTGGAGGAGAAGAAGTTCTGTGATCATGTGGATTAGGGTTGGGAAGTGTCAGTTGTGTGATCTTCTTCACATTTCAGGATGGAATTATTGCTATGGTGCTCAAATTGGCGCGTAATTCTGAAAATAAGTGCTCTTTAAATTTTTGGATTGCAAAGAATGCCAACGAAAAAGTAGGCAATCATTTGATCTTCTTCAATTCGAAAATTCAATCATCGTTTATTTTCATTAGTGACCAGTTAGCATTAGCTAAATCACGTTACCCTTAGATCGAACTGTTTATATTTGGATGCATAAGCAGATATCTTAGTGGCCAGTAAGTTAAGAATTTCTTTTTTTTTCTGCAGCAACTTGTCTCCGAAAAGGATCTTATTGTAAGAGAAGAAGCATGCCGTATTGGCTTATTTTTTGGTGGTTTCACTGGCTCTTACCACGCCCTTAGATGCTTGTTGAGAAAGTTGAGGAAGAAAGAGACACCACTAAATTCGTAAGATGTTGTATCCCTACATAGTGTGTAATTTCTTCCCGACTTGTGGTTCAGTACCGTGTTTCCCGTTTGATTCTGGTTTGTGATTTATTTATCTTTTTAAGCTTCTTCCATATTTATGACATTTTAAGTCGATGATGGTGCAGAATTTTAGCTGGTTCAGTTGCTGCTTTGTCTATTTTAGCTTTAGATGATTCAAATCGGAGGCGCACGCTTGCGCTATATCTTTTAGCCAGAGTAGCACAGGTATCTAAATTAGTTTCGTATCTCTTCGCGAATTCTTCTAAGCTGTTGGTCTAATGATTTTCCTCTTCTTCATTAGTGTGCTTATAATTCTGCAAAGTCCAAGAACAAGTTCCACCTTTGGGGAAGTCATTGGAGCCATGGGGACTCTCTGCTCTTTGCCTTTGCATGTGCGCAGGTAATAACAATCTTATTTTGATATGTAAAGCTTGCAACTTTTCCTCCTATCTTACCGACGTGATTTTCATCAAATACATGGAGCTATATTCATTCATGAACACAAAATTTTTGATTGTCCGTGCGCTAGTATTGCTGATCAATAGTCCAATTTGCCATCATTTGTTGTGTGTCTCATTTTTACGAAATTATGATTGTCTTCAGGTTATGTATTCCTTTGTTATGCGTCCTGAGACCCTGCCAAAAGCATATCAAGATTTCATTCAGAAGACTGGGCCAGTTGCACAGCCCGTGTACAAGGCTGTGAGGGATTGTTGCAGAGGCTTTCCGGTGGATGTTGCGTCTCTCTCTGCCTTTTTGTCTGATAAAAAGAACTCCAACCATGCAAAGTTGGAAGAGTTTCCCTCAATCATCCCTTGTTCTGTTATTCACCCTGACACAAGTTCTTGTTTAGCTCATAATGCAAATGCAACATCGGCTACATTCAGGAAAACGTTTCCTCTTTATTTCTCTTTGACGTTTGTACCATTTGTTGTTCTTCACCTCCAGAAGGTAGATTCCTTCCTCATATCAGTTCATATGGCATTTAATTTCCCCCCCTCAACGCATCTGTTTCCAAAGACAAAATAAATAAGACATGCGAACTGTTATTGACGTCACAGTTGTAATGCTAGAACTTAATGTCAGCAAACTTTAAAGAAACATAATTTTACCAAAGTGAGTAAACATTTTTGCTTGTTTTGCTTGCTGATTATTAGCCTGGAAATGTTCTGAAACCAAGAATATATATTTTTCTCTCTCTTTCCCTCAATTTTTTCTCCCCATCGTCTTGTCTCATTAATTTCATGTCCTTGTAGTTCAAGGATGCCCCCGCTCGAACCTGTTGGCTAGCTCTTAAAGGTGCCGTTCGCTCAACAGCATTTTTGTCTGCTTTTGTTGGAATATTTCAGGTACCATGGTATTTATGCTTATTCATTTCGTCCCTTAAAATGTACATAACCTTTTTCTCAAGTTTGCTGCGGTGATGCTAGGGAGTCATATGCTTACATAGAAAAGTTGCACCAAAAGACCACAAGCTCGTATATTGGATTGCAGGTGGAATATCTGCACTTTCAGTATTAATAGAGAAAAAGGCTAGACGTAGTGAACTTGCTTTATATGTACTTCCACGCGCCGGAGATTCTTTATGGTATATCTTAGTGAACCGCCACCTGTTACCGGATATCAAGAATGCTGAGGTATTTCCTATTATTTTCCTTTTTCAGTAAATCCAGGTCCTGCTTTAGGTACTTCTTATCTTGTAGTTGATCTTTGATATGGTTATGCAACTTAGAATTCTTAAATGGAAGTAATATTTATGTACTCCATATTTGAGTGAGAACGGTGGTTTTTACGTTCACTATCTAAAACAAAGCTTTGAACCTTACAGGTGTTCCTGTTTTGTATGTGTATGGGAGGAATCATGTATTACTTGGAACATGAGCCTGACACAATGGCTCCGTTCCTAAGGGGTCTGATTCGCCGCTTCCTTGCAAGCAGAATGAGCAATCCTAGCCCTCCACCAAACCGGAACGCTTCCTACACTTACTTAACTCTTGATGTCATGAACAAACCAAAACTGCAAGAGGGCCAAGATGCTAAAGCTTCGCCTTCTGCCAAATACAATCTTGAATCCATACCGGGACTGTAAGTCATATCTGGGGTAAGGTCACCAGAGATGCACAGACCGAACCCCATAACTTTTAGAAAATTTTTCTTACAGTTTCGGGGAAGATTTATTATTCACTGAAATTCAATGATTTTTAGCTTCTACTCATTCTTTTCCGGCACCATTCTTGTATAAAAATCAAAGTCCAGCATCTAATGTACTGTAACTCTGTCTTCTTTTGAAGAAATGAATGAATCATTTGTTTGAGATGTTTTTTCCAGTATTGCTCTTGGTGGTCTTCTTACTCAAAAGAGTTCATTCAATGCCCAAAACAGAGTTACATTAGAACCCTTGTAAGCTCGTACATTACAACTTAGATTGATTTTTGGTCATATTTTGTTAGGAACCTGATAGTTAGCACTTGTTTTTTATTAGTCTTTTAGTAGTATAAATAAGGGTCTAGTGGCTAATGAGGGGGAGGAGGAGATCTGTAGAGAGTGTCTAATGCTGTGCACTATTTTGGAGGTCAGGGGTCCTCGAAACCATCCATCTATCTTGTAATTTTTCATTTTTAGTGTTGTTAATGAAGCTCAGAGTTTTGGGTTCCTAACAATGGTATCAGAGCATCGATTCGTGGCTGACATGTTGCATCGACAAGGCTGGTGGAGACTAGGTCTCATTTTGGATGGTGGAGAGGACCTAAATCGGCGGATTGACTTGCCGGTTTTCTACGGTGATGAGGCCGACGGTTGGATTATTCGTGTGGAACGAAGCTTTTTAGAGTTTCGTATGACAGATCGGGAGAAATTAGAGGCTATGGCTGTCCACTTAGAGGCTGAAGCTCTGACCTGGTTTCAATCTGAAGATCGACGATGGCTGTTTCGGAGTTGGTTGGAGTTCAAGACTCACTTGTTGCAACGATTCCGCCCCGTATAGAAGATCTTCGTACTCGCAAAGACTGTCGAGGAAATCCATGGCAAGTTGGATCGTTTGGACCAGTTGATGCGCCGCCTGGAAGAGCTTGTGGAGGGCGAACGGACGACGGAGGCACTGGGATCTAGTTGGGCTGCGTGGTGACCAGATTTGGAAATTCCAAGACAACGACCAACGCTCGAGAGAGTGCGACAAGATCCAAGATCGCGTGAGGCCGATGAAGACTTGAGCGGTTCTTCGCGATCTGGTGCCAAATCGGCCAGATTTGAGGCCAACAGCAGTGGATTTGCGACGAAATCTGAGAACTCCGACGCGATTGGCGTTGATATTTCAAGATCCAGTAAGATTGAGACTAGATCTAGGAGTTTTAGTGCGAGTTCCGGCACGGCGGAGGTTGGGCTCGGCGATTTGGCTGCAGTTTGGACCGGACCTCGCAATTCTAGCGTGAAAGGGGCTTGTTCCGGTGCTACGGAGGTATATTATGGCAGAGACACCTTTAAGGTTGGGTTTTATGATTTTGACGCCATTTGGGCTAGCTCCGGCGAGATGATGGCCAGGACGTGGAATTTCGATGCAAAATCCGTCGATTTTGGGGCTGAATCCCGCAATTCTGTTCGAAAGTGGGCTGGGTCTAGTGTTTTCAGTATGGGCAGAGTCAATTTTGGGGTTGGGCCTCGTAATTGCAATGTTAATTGGCCTAATTCTGGTGCAATGGTGGTTGGGCCTCAAAATTCCAACACATTTAGGACTGGGTATAGTAATACTGTCGCTGGGTACGAAGAAATTGGTGACAGAGAGGCTGAAAGGATGAAGACCTAGTTAGCTGAGAAATAAACTTCTTTGTTAATGATGGATTTGTCAAAAGCTTTTATAGTCATTGATAAGCTTGATCAGGGGGCTCCAACTGAATTGGTGGACTTTGTAGTTGCTTTCCAAGATACAAAGAAGATGGAGAAGAAAGTAATTGATTGGCTCCAATTTGAAGACGTGACTTACAAGGACAACATCAATTTGGGGACTCAAATCAAGGCACTAACAAAGCCTTTTGTTCTTAATCATTTAGATGTTATTTTTCAATTTTATTTCTTGATTTTCACCTTGTGGACAAGGTGATTCTTTGGGGCGGGGGTAATGTTAAGAACTTGATAGTTAACAGTTGTTTTTTAATAGTCTTTTAGTAATATAAATAAGGGTCTAGTGGCTAATGAGGGGGAGGAGGAGATTTGTAGAGAGTGTCTAGTGCAGTGCACTATTTTGAAGGTCGGGGGTCCTCGAAACCGCCCATCTATCTTGTAATTTTTCATTTTTAGTATTGTTATTGAATCTTAGATTTTTGGGTTCCTAACATATTTTGATTTTTATTCTCTTTTTATAAGGATTTGGTTACATTTGATTAGTATCTTTAATGAATGAGAATTTTTAGGCCTCGTTCATTTCGCGGATTCGAGTTTTCGATTCGAGCTGAGATATGATATTTTCTGAGAGCTTTTCACTGTAACAAAAAATTTTGATGTGACATTTTCTGAGTGCTTTTTACTATAGAAACCTAAAACTAAAAACTCGAATCGGTGAAGTGAACGGGGCCTTAGAGTAGAGTATTAATACGCCTTTGGTAAAGTTCGGTTGTGAACCGTCATATTTGTCCCAAGTTTTGTTAGACGTACTTTTGTTTATTTTGATATAGTTTTGATCAGATTTATTGTTAAAAAACATGCACCATTGGTAGATTATCATTACCATAGAAAAAACTGATAAACAGTTGCTCATACATTAAAAAAAAAAAAAACATGCAATTCTATGAAAGAGATGTTGGGATAACTAGAACTGATCAATGATTCAAAACTTGAGGGCATTAGGGAAGACTTCTGATCATGCAGTCCTCAAATCTCGATCGAACACAACGGCCAAAAAATAGCTTAAACCTTTCCGTTGGCATAAAAAACCTTTCTTCTCTCAATTCCTTTCCACAAATATAATTCGCCCACTCTGCAATGCTTGTATATGTTTCCTTCTCAAAATGAAGATGGAGAGACATTGGCATGCCCCAGAGATAAGAAAAGTGCAACTTCTGATAAAATTAATATCACCATAACGTTTCCCTTGAAATTATTGTCCATGGCTCACCTTTTATGTTTTATTTGTTCAACCAATTAATATTTGTGCCCAGCTGCAATTTATAACCCAAGCTTCCTTATAATGAATGCATTGAGTAATTCATAGAAAACAGAAAGCGACTATTGTATTTAAATAAACAGTCTGCTGAATTAAGTACGCTATATTGTCCTTCAATTTATTAGTTACTTTTTTTTTTTTATATTTGGGGAAGATCATTAATTTAACCTAGACTGAATTTATGCTATTACCAAGAGCCGTCACAAAAGATATTATATACCAATTATATAGTAAGTTAATTGAAATAGTTTATTTTAAAAACAATTTAAAACTAAAGTTTGTAATTAGTTAGAACTTCTAATTACAGCACATTTTCCCCCCTTTGAACTTGGGCTGGGAATTCAAACAATTGAGGCATCAGGGGGTGCCCTGGCGGTGCCTCGGGGGTGCTTAGGGGTTGTCCCAGGGGTGTCCAAGGGGTGCCCAAGGGGATTCCTGGGGGTGCCCCGGGGGTGTCCAAGTGGTGCTCTAGGGGTGGCCAGGGGTGCCCCGGGGATGCCCCAAGGGTGCACCAGGGATGCCTCGGGACCCAGGTGCCCCGTGGGTGTCCAAGGGGTGCTCCGGGGGTGTCCAGGGGTGCCCCGGGGGTCCCAAGGGTGTCCTAGGGGTGCCCCTGGGGTGTCCTGGGGGTGTTCCGGGGATGTCTCGGGAGGTCTCCTAAGAGTCTCCCGTGGGTGTCCCGGGGGTGCCCTAGGGCGTCTCAGGGGTCCCGCGATTCCCAGCGGTCCCGAGGGTCTCCCAATGGTGTCCTATGGGTATCCCATGGGTACCTAAGGGCCGGGATGGGTCAAAAATTTACATTTTTATTTATGTTTTACATTCTCAAATTAATATACGATTTTTAGAAATTAATACAAGGAGTGACACCATTTTTTTGATGATTATTCTATTTTTTGTCTTTAAAAAATAAAATAAAAACGAAGTCAAAAAAAAAAAATTATGAAATTCTGCAGATACAATCCTTACATTTTTCTGCGCATGCCTGCAAAAAATGGCCTCAAAAAATGACAAAAAAAGTAAAACACTGTCAAAAAGCCTCTATCCCGCGTAATGGGGCGCCTAGGGTCCGAGATGGGTCAAAAATTTATATTTTTATTTATGTTTTGCATTCTAAAATTAATATACGATTTTGAGGAATTAATGCAACAAGTGGCACCATTTTTTTCTTTATTTTTCGTATTTGAAAAATAAAATAAAATAAAAACGACGTAAAAAAATTATGAAATTTTGCAGACACGATCCTTACATTTTTCTGGGCATGCTTGCAAAAAATGACAAAAAAAGTAAAATATTGTCAAAACCCCCGACCTGCGTAGCGGGACGCCCAGGGGCTAGGATGGGTAAGAAATTTACATTTTTATTTATCTTTATCATTCTAAAATTAATATACGATTTTTAAGAATTAATGCAACAAATAGTATTATTTTTTGATGAATATTCTATTTTTATGATTTTTTTATTTTTCATCTTTAAAAAATAAAATAAAATCAAAACGACCTTAAAAAATTATGAAATTTTGCAAACATGATCCTTACATTTTTTTGGCCATGGCTGCAAAAGATGGCCTAAAATGACCAAAAAAAGAAAAACACTGTCAAAAAGCCTCCGGCCCGCGTAGTGGGGCGCTCAGGGGCCGGGATAGGTAAAAAATTTACATTTTTATTTATGTTTTGCATTCTAAAATTAATATACAATTTTTAGGAATTCATGAAACAAGTGATACCATTTTTTGATGAATATTCTATTTTTATGATTTTCTTTATTTTTGTCTTTGAAAAATAAAATAAAATAAAATAAAAACGACGTCAAAAAATTATGAAATTTTACAGACACGGTCCTTACATTTTCTGGGCATGCCTTCAAAAAATGGCCTAATAAAATGACAAAAAAAAAAAAAGTAAAACCCTATCAAAAAGCCCTTGACCCGCGTAGTGGGACACCCAGAGACCGGGATAGGTAAAAAATTTACATTTTTATTTATGTTTTGTATTCTAAAATTAATATACGATTTTAAAGAATTAATACAACAAGCGACACCATTTTTTAATGAATATTTTATTTTTTATGATTTTTTTTATTTTTTATTTTTAAAAAATAAAATAAAAACAACGTCAAAAAATTATGAAATTTTACAAATACGATCCTTACTATTATTATCCATAAACAATGTTGGCCAAGAAAGCCCGAGGGCATGCCTGCCGGTTGGTTCGTCAAGCATTGCTACATAAGATGTTAAAATTACTTGATCCAGGAATAGTACAGATGCAGTGCTGTCATGTCCTAATGAAGTGCCAACAACCTGCAGCCATATCACACCGTAACAAGACTCTCAGGAGTCAGGTGAGACCTTTGGGTAGGCTGCAGCAATTCTACAATTTAGTACAATTTGGATTCAGCCATGATATTGGAACTGATAATCTGTACAGAACTTCTTCGTTATGCCATGGAGACCAGTATGCCGCAAAAATTGGATTTTTTCTACATGTATGAGTATAGAGACGTGTACGATGGTGCACCTCTAATCAAAGGGATCAAACCGAGGGTCGTGCTCACTTGCCATTGCCATTCCAGTACAGAGGCATGTTGGGCACATAACCTGCCAAACCAGAGACAGGGCATTAGGGAAAGTTACCCATAATGGGTGAAAAAGGAACTTGTTGATCTGTGATGGCAGAAAGAGGAGCTTAGAATAGCTTGTAAAATCGCATTTTAGATGTTCAACCTTTCCAGATCCTGAGCAGTTGGAACATCTTTCCGTTCTAGGCGTTGACAGAGGCTGATTTTCACCATTAACTGAGGACACCGGTTCAATAAGGACAATGGCTCCTGTGTTTGAACAACGAGCACAAGCAAGATACCCTGCATAAAATATAAGAGTGAGAAATACACTCAACTCTGAACACTATTCTGTAATTGAAATCTCAAATAGGATAACAAAATTAAATGTTGTTTATTTTCTAAAACCATGGTCCGTGTCAAATAATATGCATTCAGGGTGGAGCTGAAAAACCATGACATCCTATATAGAAGGTATATAGCAAAAAGAACTATCTTTACCCTAGATCCCAGATCCTCAGTAAAACCTTGAGCCAGAAGTCAGCATATGTTCATTAAAAAAAAAAAAAATCGGCATATGGGACATCATTCAAAAATCATACCAGTTCCAAGACAGTATTTGCATATTTTATGCTCCTGCTGTTTCACATTGTTTATTTCAACAATCATTAATGCTGAAATTATCCCAACTGCTCCTCCAGAGAATGACACTACAATGGGATCAACCTGACTGTACTTTGACAGGACAGTGGGTAAATAAATGAGACCAGACATGATATCGAGCAAACACCATTAGTAGTTTCATATCGAGATAGGCAACAATATATGAAGATATGTTTTATTATTACTGCTTAAAGGGAAGGAGATACTAGTAAGTTCTACATAAATGATGTGATGGTTCTTAAGTTGGTGAAATCATTTCTTATAATCAAAGGTGGCTTTGAATAAGGTCGGCCGGTTGATGGATTCATTTCTAGCAGAAGTGGCCCCAGATTCCCACATGAAACTGTCAAAGTTCTCAGAATTGGCAATGATACTCCTAGATTGCGCAAGTGAGTCTCATGACAGATTTTACCAAGTCATGGACATATATTTCAAGGTATTTTATACGTAGGCACCAAGTAATTTTAACAAGAACTTTTCATTTGACATGGAAGTTTTAACTCGTTAGTTTTTTTTTTTTTTTTTTTTTTTTTTTTTGTGAAGAAGAGAAGATCAGAGTCTGTTGGGCACTGAATTATGAGAAGCTGTCAGCAGAAGCCTTGAAGCATCTCGCTAGAAATTGAAGTTCATTGAAGAATTTCGGTGAAAGCTTTCATGGCACATAATTCTAAAGACACAAGTGTAATTCAGGAAATCTACAATCTTAAATACTTCAATGACCCTGGAATTATAATCAATTATTAGGCAAAAGACTTTGATTAATCAATTGTTCACAATAACATATATAACTAAAGTTAGGTTATGATTTTCTTTTAAACTATCTAATTACTTTTTTATCCATGAGTTGCGTTCTTTATCTTAAAGTATAAATGGAGATTTTGAAAATCAATTCATTATCCTATATTGAAGATGCACAAGTGTATTTTTTTTTCTATATAGGTTTATAGATCCCATATCCGTTTATTTTGAAAATCAATTCATTATCCTATATCAAGGATGCACAAGTGTATTTTTTTCTATATAGGGTTATAGATTCCATATCTATGAATTATTATTCTAGTTATTTGTAATATTATATCTCCAACGCATTGAGTTTTTGACATTAAATTGATTACACACACAGACAAATCAAAAGATATATAAATCGATGCGAGCCCACTAATCATAAAAGGCCAACGGTGATAGAATTTAGTTATCATTATAAAATGCATAGGAATCATTATCTCATGGTTATATATGTTCTAAAATAACTAGTGTCTAGTAATCATCAATATTACTACAATTTAGAGAAAATTGTTCTTCCGATTAGAAAATAGACAACGTCACAATCTTTCTAACATAAAGTATTCAGTTTTATCTACTGACTATAAATCCATATTTACATTATGTCATTCAAATTATATCTTCTACATTCTAATCCTTAATATACATAATAAATATTTGATCCTTATGATATTTCTCATAAATATAAACGAGAACAAAACATAAATAGTTATTATTAATTTATGAGAGAAAATGATTGAAGACAAATATAAATCTTGAAATCTTAAAATATATAAAATGCTAAAATACACTAAAATATAAACTTATATAGTAGAGTAGCAATATCAATAAAGACAAAACGCTAACAAGGAGAGAGGACAAAAAAAAAAAAAAAAAAAATGTAAGAGAGCGTCTAGTAACGGATCTATTATTAAGTAGCCGCTTTTAGGAAAATTATTCCCAAAATTTGGAACCCCCTTCTCTCCCGTCCCTCTTGCACTTTCTCTCTCCTCCCTCGCTTGCTCTTTCTCTCTGTCGCCCACCTCTTTCTCTTTCTGCCTCCTCTCTCAGCCGCCCACTCTTCTCTTTCTCTCTCCTCTTTATCTCTGTCTCGCTCTTTTCCCTGAGCACGGCGGCGTTCGCGAGGAAGTCGGGCCTCACTGTCGCTGTTGCAACGCCTTGTTTTTCCGCGATGGTAAGTCGGCCTTCTACAGCCATGGCGACGTCAAAGAACTCCGGTTGCAGAATGGCGTGAGAAAGAAATCTGGAGAGGGAGAGCAGGGGCTGGAAACGTATTGAAGGATGAGGATTTTTTCAGAAATTTTAGAATTTTTATGCGATTAATTCCCTCTTGTTAAAATTCTGCTATTAATTTTTATTATCATATTTAAATATGTTATTTTCTTATTTTTTCTTTTTTTTTGCAAAAGATTATTTTATCACCTTAAAATTAAGGTTTCAAGCTCTAATTTTTAAGAATTAGGGTTAGTTTTTTCAATATCATTAAGAATTGATGCGTCTGATAAACGTGAACAGTCATCGATAAATACTGATCGGTGCCGCTGTTTATTGTCTATCGTGACCAAGGATTTTCAGTTGACGTAGTCGGTTATCGTTGGTCTTTTTAACATTGATCATCCTCATACTTTCTTGATATGTTCTGTTGCTGGGAAAGGTCCGATAAACTCTATAATAAGTTTTTGAAGTTTCAATTCCTAAATGTTATTTTGATTGAATTTCTCTGGTTAATTTCAAGTGCTTATTTTTTATTGTTTCTACAGAGATGGTGGATGCAATTATCAAGAATGAGACTGCAGGGTATGTAAAGATAAATACAAATGCTCTTTTAGTGAAAAGTATGCCTTCTTAATCTAGGTTTGCTTCTCTCTCTTCTCTCTTGATGTTTATTTATTCGTTGTTTTATTATTTAAGTTGCAAGTTTCAAAATACCCAAAATAAAACAACGAATAAATAAGCATCAGGAGAGAAGAGAGAGAAGCAAACTTAGAAAGAAGACATACTTTTCACTAAAGGAGCCTTTGTATCTATCTTTACATACCTTGTCATCTCATTCTTGATAATTGTATCCACCATCTCTGTAGAAACAATAAAAAACAAGCACTTGAAATTAACCAGAGAAATTCAATCAAAATAACATTTAGGAATTGAAACTTCAAAAACTTATTATAGAGTTTATCGGACCTTTCCCAGCAACAGAATATATCAGGGAAGTATGAGGATGATCAATGCCAGAGAGACCAACGATAACCGACTACATCAACTAAAAATCCTTGGTCACGATAGACAGTAAACGGCGGCGCCGATCAGTATTTATCAATGATTGTTCGCGTTTATCAGACGCACCAATTCCTGATGATCTCGAAAAAAACGAACCCTAATTCCTGAAAATCAGAGCTTGAAACCCTAATTTTAAGGTGATGAAAGAATCTTTCGCAAAAAAAAAAGGAGAAGTAAGAAAATAGCATATTTGAACAAGACAATAAAAATTATTAGCATAATTTTAACGAGAGGGAATTAATCGCATAAAAATTCTAAAATTTCTAAAAAAATCTTGTTCTACATTTTCTTAGGCATTAAATTGGAATGGGATAAACGCTTGGTTGAGAAGCGAGAAGCTGAGCTAGGCTGCAAAAAATAGAACTTCAAAAGGACAAAGCGTTTGTACAGAGCAAGTAGATTCTACCTATATAATAGGTCCTACTTTTATTTATTTGTTGTCATGTTGTGTGGACGTTGCACAAGTGTCGCTCATGCTCAATTTTAATAGCTTAAACTTGGTTTGTTATTAGTCCATTTAGATTTAATAACTCTGGTTGTGACAATACTTGTGTTATTTTCCGAATAATGTTGTTTGTACCAGTTGTTACAATATTTCTTGCTATAGCAGTGGTATGAAAGCACTCTTAAGCACTTAGAACCATTGATCCTAGGTTACACTCCAATTAGATGAGAGACAAGAAAACATATACATTTTGATTTTTCCATTTTTCACCTTCCATTATCAATATTTCATGCGTATTTTTTAAAGTTTAGTTCAACTTATTAATTCCTTAAATGCTACTTATTGAGGTTGGACAGTAGAATAGCTTTGCACATAAAATTGTTTCTATAAAAAACTGCTAACAATATTATTAGTTAATAAGTTTAGGTGTAGGTTTATTTACGTTTTTGTAAACGTTTAGGAAAGAAATTAAATTTTGATTCTTTCCCTGACGTACCTCTCTATCTTAATTATTCTTTTCCCATTTTCTAATTGCACAGAGAAAATATTCATAAAAGTCTTATTTTGAGTTTCTTGTGATGGTTTAAACTGTATATCTCTCATTGTTTGAAACCCTTATAGATGTTGCTTTGTTAATCTCATTGACGAGGAACCCAGCGTTTGAAAATTACAATGTGGCTAAGATACTTCCTTGTCTTTCTGAGATATGTTTCTTTTTTCATCTTTTGTTTTGGTTTGTGATTCATAGTATTTTTACTATATTTGTGCACTATTTGTAAGTTTAAACGCTAGTGATTGTTTTTTAATTTTTCACTCAATTTGAATTCGCATTACTAATTTTTATGAAATCTATTGTTTGTAACCGATTGCTTGCTATTTGTTCTATGTCTATGTTTATTTATCCCGATGAATGTGATTTCACTTTTATTTTTTCTGATTGTTATCTGACTTTATGTAACTTCTCATAGTTTTTTAATTCTCTTTTAATTGATCATTATAACCCTTTCATATATAGTTATCTGTATCTTCATAAGCATTGTTGTTATTAATTAATATATATGCTTTTTTCTTATTGTTATCTGATGTAACTTCTCATAGTTTTTAATTCTCTTTTAATTGATCATTATAACCCTTTCATATTTAGTTATCAGTATCTTCATAAGCATTGATGTTTTTGATTAATGTATATGCTTTAATACATTTTTCTTATTGATATTCAATGCTTGTTCTGATACTTTTTTTTAAGGAAAAAAAAATATTCTTGTCGAAAAGATAAGAGATAATTAGTTAGGGTTGATTAAGATAAGTTTAAGATTAGGATATGCTTAAAGTCAAATAAAACAAATCTATTTCAAACAGATTCGTTGTCCTAGGTTTAGATAAGTTTGAATTTGAATTTTATTAGGATAGATATTATTGAGTGGATAGGATTTTATTGAAGAAATCCGTGGCACTCCTAGGGATATTTATACCTATAATTTACCGATTAAATCAATAAGTATGAATACACATGGGTAGAAAATAGAGAACAGGAAAAACACAGTATAGAATTCTTATTCCCTTATACCTTGAATCAAATACAACCAACCATTAAATAGGCTCTGAAAAATAGAATAGAAAAGGAAAGAATAAAGCAGAATAATCCTTTCCTAATACAATACGTATAAACCAAGAATATTCCTTGGACTTAAGGAACTACCATAAATAGATCCTAATCAAATTCAATTCGTCAACACTCCTCCTCAAGTTGGGCAATAAGTTGTGCATGCCCAACTTGTCTACTAATCTTTCAAATAGGGGTCTAGACAATCCCTTGGTCAAAATATTGGCAGCTTGCTCTGTTGTAGGAACATATGACATACAGACTGTTCCTTCTTCGATATTCTCTTTAATAAAATGTTGATCCACTTCCACATGTTTAGTCCTGTCATGATGAACATGATTATGCGAGATATTTATAGCTGCCTTGTTATCACAATAAACACGCGACAGAAGAGTAACTCCAACTTTAAGTTCATCCAACAACATTCTCAGCCACAAAACCTCACAAATTCCATGAGCTACAGATCTCAGTTTTGCTTTGGCACTACTCCTTGCAACAACAGATTGCTTCTTGCTTCTCCACGTTACATGATTGCCCCAAACAAGAGTGAAATACCCTGAAGTGGACCTCTTATCATCAATTGCTCCTATCCAGTCAACATCCGTGTATACTTCTACACCTCTTTCATCACCCTTCTTGAAGAACAAATCTCCTCCTGGTGTTCCTTTCAAATATCTCAAGATACGAAACACTGCTTCCAAGTGTTCTTCGATGGGTGCATGCATGTATTGGCTAACTCGACTAACAGCGAAAGCTATGTCGGGTTTGGTATGTGACAAATGGATTAGCCTCCCAACTAGATGTTGGAATCTCCCTCTATCTACAGGATCACTGTCTCTCATTCCTTTCTTGCAACTAGGCTCCACCGGAGTTTCTGCAGGTTTGCAACCCATCATTCCTGTTTCTTTTAAAAGATCCAACACATACTTCCTTTGTGAGACCGAGATCCCAGATTTGTTTCTGGCAATCTCCATTCTAAGAAAATACCTAAGACTTCCCAAATCTTTGATCTCAAATTCTTTCGCCAGTTGTCTCTTTAGTCTCTCCCCCCCTCTTCAAGATCATCCCCTGTCAAGATGATATCATCAACATATACAATGAGAATGGTGATCTTACCATTCTTGTGTTGATAGAACAATGTGTGATCTCCTCCAGCTTGCTTGTACCCCTCTTCCTTAACTACCTTAGTGAAGCGATCAAACCAAGCTCGCAGTGATTGCTTTAGTCCGTATAAAGACTTTTTTAACTTGCAGACTTGATTACTCTTGTCCTTAAATCCTGCTGGCATCTCCATATAAACTTCTTCTTCCATGTTCCCATTAAGGAATGCATTTTTTACGTCAAGTTGTTGCAACGGCCAATCTAAATTAGCAGCAATGGATAACAACACCCGCACTATATTGATCTTGGCAACTGGGGTGAAAGTTTCTTGACAATCTACCCCATATGTCTGAGTATAGCCCTTAGCCACCAAACAAGTTTTGTATCTCTCGATAGACCCATCTGCCTTATATTTAACTGTAAAGACTCAATTACATCTAACTGGAGCCTTTTCTCTTGGTCTTCCTACCACATCCCAAGTATTGTTCCTTTCAAGAGCGCTCATCTCTTCCAAAACAGCTTGTCTCCATTCAGACTTCTTCATAGCCTCTTGGATATCTCTTGGGATTTCCACACTCGCCAAGCTGGCTACAAAAGCTTTCATGGAGTCTGTCAGATGATCATATCCAACATAATGTGCCATTGGATGTCTCGTACAAGTCCTTACTCCTTTCCTTAATCTAATTGGGACTCCTAAGTCACTAGTCTCCCCTTCAAGACCTGTCATCGGTTCTGATTCTTGGTGGCAAGGAACTTCTTGGTTTTCTACAATTTGTTCTTCTTGCGTACATAAGTTCGATCAAAAAATTGCAAGCCACTCTCTTTGTTTTTATTATGTTCTTGCACTATAGATATCAGAGTTTTTTGGTCATCATGAGGTTGATCTGGGATCTGATAAGAAGGGACAGATTGAGTAAGAACAGGAGAAGTTGATTCGGGGAAGGCTTCAAGATTAATGTCATGAATATCTTGTGGGTTTATTTTAGAAACGTTGGCTGAATTTTGCTCTTGATTTTCTGGGTTTTGAACAGTTTCTTGTGGATTGGAAGGGATAGGACTTTGAGTTTCTAAAGAAGGGGCAAAATCCCAAAAGAATTCCCACACATTTGAATCATTTGAGGTTGAGGTTGAAGTAGGTTTTGATTTTTCCTAAAAATTTTCGTCCCACATTCTTTCCCTGAAAGGAATTTTTGGTAAAGAATGGTTGATTTTCAAAGAATGTCACATCCCTAGACACAAAATATTTCCTCTTTTCTACTGAATAGCATTTATACCCTTTTTGAGTCACAGAGTATCCCAAAAAAATGTATTTGTGAGCCCTAGGATCCAACTTCCCCCCGATGAGGATCTAGATTATTTAGATCTAATGAAGATGGAAACCGCGATTGTGGGTACGACTTGTATAGACAATCCAATGGGGTTTGAAATTTTGAAGACTCGAGAGGGTACCCTATTAATTAGATAGGTAGCGGTCAAAACGGCATCCCCCCAAAAAACTTTTGGTAAGTTGGTTGTAAACAACAAGGAACGGGCCACTTCTAAAATGTGACGATTTTTCCTTTCAGACACCCCATTTTGCTGAGGTGTACTAACACAAGAACTTTGATGAATTATTCCATTAGTGGTGACAAATTCTCCTAGAGTGTTATTAAAAAACTCACTCCCATTATCTGTTCTTAAAAATTTAATGTTCCCATCAAATTGGGTTTTAACCATGGAATGGAATTGTTTGAAAATACCCTCGGTCTCAGATTTTTCTTTTAGGAGATAAACCCAACAAACACGTGTATGATCATCAGTAAAGGTAATAAACCATTTTTTGTTGGTAATGCTAGAGATGTGAGAATGTCCCTAAATATCACTATGAATAAGAACAAAAGTTTAGATGCACGATATGATACTAGAGGAAAAGAGACACGAGTATGTTTTGCTAATTGACAAATTTCACATTGAAATTTATCATTATTTTCAAACAAGGATGGAAACAAGAACTTCATATAAGAGAAATTGGGATGTCCTAACCTATAGTGCAATAACATAATTTTTTGAATTCTTGAAAGATAGGTGCTTGCAACCATTTGAGCTTGCCCATGGACACTTGACTAATCCTCAAAGTCATATAGACCATTTCGTTCCTTACCACTGCCAATCCTCTTCTCCGATGATCGATCCTGAAAAATACAAGCAGATGGAGAAAAGGTCACTTCATAATCTAGATCTTTTGTTAACTTATTGACAAAAGATTGAAATTTAAATTAGGCACGTGAAGAACTTCTTTTAGGATAACATTTTCTCCTAGTTTCGCGGCCCCAATACTAGCCACAATTGAAGAGGTACCATATGCAATCTGCACCTTGTGATTTCCCGGACTAGGAACATATGATGTGTATAATTTTGCACACCTAGTCATATGATCTGTTGCTTTAGAATCAATAATCCATGGTTCTCCTTTCTCGGCTAATCCACAAAAAACAGTTAAAGCTTTACCTTTCTGAGACATAAGGGACATCGAAGAGGATTGAGTGATAATCTGTCTTGATTGTTCTATTTGCTCCTTGGTAAAGGCCGTGGTTCCTAAGGCTGGTTCAGTCTCTTCTTGTTTCTTTGTTGATGCCTGAAACCCTTTTCCTTCACGTCCACGAGTTCGATTAGAAGTCTAATTGGCTGGTTTCACATGTAATTTCCAGCAGTTCTCCTTGGTGTGATAGGGTTTTTTACAATGATCACACCATTTTTTGTTTGGTTTTCCTTCTCCCGGACTTTCTGGTCCACGGACAACAAGGGCAGAGTTTTCCACATTTGGTGTATTGGGTCCTAGCATGACTCTCCTCCTTGACTCTTTCCTACGGATTTCAGCAAAGATTTCCTCAATTTGAGGAAGCGGTCTCATCCCAAGGAGATGACCGAACTTCATCCAAGTCTTTGTTCAATCCGGCTAGGAAGTCATAAACACAATCACGTTCCACCAACTTTTTATACAACACCAAGTCTTCAGGATCTTTCCAACCGGGTGAAGCAAACAAGTCCAATTCCTGCCATAGTCTTGTGGCCTCATGATAGTACTCTGTCACATCCTTCTCACCCTGTGTTAGATTATGGATCTTATTCCTCAACTTAAATATTTGTGATGTATTCTCCAAGTCAGAGTATGCCATTGTGACTACATCCCAAATCCCTTTTGCCGTGGGAAAAAGAATGTATGAGTCAGCAATATTGTCTTCCATAAATTGGATTAACCACGCCATTACCATAGAATTCTGCACCTCCCAATTCGCATAAGAGGGATCCTTCAGATTTGGTGCTGGAATTGAGCCATCCAAGTATTCGAGCCTTCCCTTTCCACGAATCACCATTTGGACTGAACGGGACCACTTGAGAAAATTTTTCCCATTCAGTTTATGTGTTGTAATTTGCAGGGAGGAATGATTGATCTCGGGAATAGCAGTGGGAGCAATTGTGGAGGTTGTTTTAGGGCTGCTCGTGCCAACCTCAGAAACAGCGCCTCCGCTTGCTCCAGTCAAAGCCGTTCTATACATTGTTTTCTTCAACCGGTGGCTCTGATACATTGTTAGATGCATCTTGCTTATTATCTATTTTTACAGGATCTATGTTTTGCCATGTGATTAGAGACTAATTTGGTTACCCACTAATTTACTGCTTATGCTATTAATACAGATGATGAGCTAATTTTGTTGGATTTCACCTCCTATGGTAACTGTGATTGCATCAAACACCTTTTTACTATTATAACTTCTATATTGTCAAAAGAAAAAAAACGTTTTATGTTGCTCTGAAGTTAAGCGAGTTACTTGTTGACATTTATATCTGTAGTTTATTTCCTTTTCAGATAGGTCTCGTGTGGAGATGCTACTTTCAAAACATACAGGGTCTCATTTTAGTCATGGATAGTAATGACAGATACCGTATTTTTGAGCCAATGGATGGGTTGCGTAGGATGTTTAATGAGGTATGTGGCTATTCTGTTTCTTAGGTCGTTTGTTGTGTACATATGTGATGTAAAAAATCCTAAACTAGTCTCTTTTTATTATATGTATATAACTATTTTTAAGGTTCTCCTTCATACATATTTCTATATTTACTTTTACATGTTTTTTTCAGCTCTAATTTGGTAACTTGTCGTATATACTTTTTCAAGAGCAAAGAAGCTATTTTATCATGGCACTTCAAATATAAGTTTTTAATTTTCAATTTTCAAGTTTTACATGAATATTAGTTTATTTTAGTACCTTCATACATATTTTTATATTTTCTTTTACGTGTTTTTTTCAGCTCTAACTTGGTAAGTTGTCGTATAAACTTTTCAATAGCAGAGAAGCTATTTTATCAAGGCACTTCAAAGATAAGTTTCAATTTCCAATTTTCAAGTTTTGCATAAAACTATGAAGAATTTTGCTTCCTTTTGTGTTGAGTTTGTATAGTAATTGTTAGATGCATCTTGCTTATTATCTATTTCTACAGGATATAGGTTTTGCCATGTGTTTAGAGACTAATTTGGTTGAATTTGCTGCTTATGCTCTTATTACAGATGATGGGCTAATTTTTTTGGATTTCTCCTCCTATGGTAACTGTAATTGTATCAAACACCTTTTTTTTTATTATAATTTCTATATTGTCAAAAGAAAAAACATTTTCTGTTGCTCTGAAATAAAGCGAGTTACTTGCTAACATTCATATATGTGGTTTGTTTCCTTTTCAAATTGATCCCTTGTTGAGATGCTACTTCCAAAACACACAAGGTCTCATTTTAGTCATGGGCAGCAATGGCAGAGACTGTATATTTTAGCCAATGGATGGGTTGCGTAGGATATTTATTGAGGTATGTGGCTATTCAATTTCCTAAGTCTTTTGTTGTGTACATTTGTGATGTAAGAAATCTTAAACTGAGCTATTTTTATTATATATATTTAACAAATTTTAATGGTCTCCCTCATACATATTTCTATATTTACTTTTATGTGTTTTTGTCTACTCTAATTTAGTAACTTGTATAAATTTTTTCAAGAGCAGAGAAGCTATTTTATTAGGGCACTTCAAAGATAAGTTTTAATTTCTAATTTTCAAGTTTTTTCATGAATATTAGTTTATTTTAGTACCTTCATACATATTTTTATATTTTCTTTTACGTGTTTTTTTTTCATTTCTAATTTGGTAACTTATCGTATAAACATTTCAAGAGCAGAGAAGCTATTTTAACAGGGCACTTCAAAAATTAGTTTAAATTTCCACTTTTCAAGTTTTCCATGAATATTAGTTTATTTTACTAGTCATCCAAAGCTATTCTTATCCTCAAGTTTTGTGATGGTTGCATCATCTTCAAGAGTTCTTGGATTCTATTGGTGTATGTAAATCTCCATTTTGTGGAGTTTAATGCATTAACAATCATCCAAATTATGAAGAATTTTGCTTCCTTTTGTGTTGAGTTTGTATAGTAATTACTAGATGCATCTTGCTTTTTATCTATTTCTACGGGATCTAAGCTTTGTCATGTCTTTAAAGACTAATTACGCACTAATTTGCTGCTTATGCTCTTAATACAGATGATGAGCTAATTTTGTTGGATTTCTCCTCCTATGGTAACTGTGATTATATCAAACACCTTTTGTTTATTATAACTTTTATATTGTCAAAAGAAAAAAAACATTTTCTGTTGCTCTGAAATAAAGCGATTTACTTGCTAACATTCATATATGTGGTTTATTTCCTTTCAAATAGATCCCTTGTGGAGATGCTACTTCCAAAACACACAGGGTCTCATTTTAGTCATGGACAACAATGATAGAGACTGTATTTTTGAGCCAATGGATGGGTTGCATAGGATGTTTAATGAGGTATGTTGCTATTCAGTTTCCTAAGTCTTTTATTGTGTACATATGTGATGTAAAAAATCCTAAACTAATCTCTTTTTATTATATATATATAACTATTTTTAAGTTTCTCCCTCGTACATATTTCTATATTTGCTTTTATGCGTTTTTTTTCAGCTCAAATTTAGTAACTTATCATCTAAATTTTTTCAAAAGCAGAGAAGCTATTTTATCAGGGCACTTAAAAAATAAGTTAGATTTTCGCGTGTGCATATACATTTATATATATTGCATATTGCATATAAAAATCATCAAATTTTGCTTTTTTCTGTAGAAATGTTTACGATTATTAGAATACTTTATAGTAATTCTTTAATTTTTTTTACTAACAACGGTGGCTTTTGGAATACGTAAATTTAGGTTGAACTTTTCAATATTAGCGAAAGTCAGGATTCATAGCTCTGGGGATTTCTGAGAGGTTTTTACAACAGTGTGTGTGTGTGTGTGTGTTCTTTATATATATAGCTGTACATTAAAAGAATGAAAAAGTGTTCCATCAAGATTTTAAAGTCTAGATGAAAAGAGCGCAGAAAAATTGAGTTAGACACACACTTTTCTCTCATATATATATATATATATATATACATATATATACTTTTATTAAGCATCGCATCGCATTGCCATTGTAACATACAACTATACAAGTTTATAATTTTCTTTTTTGAGGGGAATCAGACCACTCCATAAAAAAATAAAAATAAAAAAGTTTATTTACCAAATTCATGTATTTCCGAACTTAATTATGTGACATCCCTTATAACCGCATTGTCTAAGTGGCAGCTGTTTATGTTTTTACATTTATGCTAATTTGGAATCCTGGCATATAAATTAAGGCAACATAAAACGTATTTGCTAGAGAGGTTTTGAGGTTTGTGGAGAAAGGAGAGAAAACGCAGAGGTGGGCTTTGAAATTGACACAAATTTCCATTTTACCGATTCAAGTTTAGAATTTAAGTTTTGTTACAGTAAAAAGCTCTAAAAAACAGTCATATCTGACTTTTTACTACAGTAAAAATTTCTCAAATAAAGTTACATCTCAACTTAAATTAAAAATTCGAATCAGCGAACTAAACGACTCTTAGTTATTCTCATTAATTTCAGAATTGTGTGCTGGAGAAGCTTTATACAAGGAATAATCTGGTAAGCAACAAAACCATACAACTGTCAAAAAACTATACAGCTGCCAAAACTCTATATTTTATATTCTAGGGTACAAAGAGAATGAAATATATATATATATATATCAGCTTCTTGTAGAAACGGGAGAGTGAGATTCGCTTGTGATGATGGGCCTGGGCTAATCTTCTATTCTAACATCCCCTCTCAAGCGGATTGGGCTTTGGCAGCACAGTCAGCTTGCTAAGAAGAGAAATAAAACTCTGTGAAGGAAGAGCTTTGGTCATTATGTCTGCAAGTTGATCTTCGGATGGAGTAAACTGGACAGATAAGAGCTTCTTAGTAGTGGTAATCAATTTCTACATGCTTGGTACGAGCATGGAGAATTGGATTAACCGCCAAGTAGGTGGCACTCAAGTTATCACAAAAAAATGACCGGAGGAGAGGACAAGGGGACCAAAAGTTCCTTGAGGAGTGATTCAATCCAGATAAGTTCTGCTGCAGCATTTGCCACACCTCTATATTCTGATTTCGTGCTTGATCGAGAGATAACTTTTTGCTTTGATGAAGTCCAGGAAATAAGACTCTGTCCAAGGAAGACACAAAAGCCACTGGTTCTACGCCGATCATCCGGACAACTTGCCCAATCAGCATTGGTGTAGCAAGAAAGTGACAAGGATTTGGAGCCTTGAAGAGAAACACCATGATGGATTGTGCCTTTGAGGTACCGCAGAATCAGCTTAACAGCCTTCCAGTGAACATCAGTTGGAGAGTGCATGAATTGGCAGCCCTTGTTTATTGCAAAATTGATGTCGGGCCGGGTAAGAGTGTAGTATTGAAGTGCCCCAACAATGCTGCGGTAAGCTGTTGCATTAGATATATGAGTGCCCTCAGTGGCCGAGAGAATTTGAGAAGAAGACATAGGAGATTGTTGAGGTTTAGAGTTTGTTTAGTATGAGGGTTCAAACCAGGGTGATTTTAGTTTTGAATTTATAACCTATGATTTTGGGTCCAAATTATGGTTCTGAAACCAGAACTAGAATTAGGGGTTTGAAACACTCAAAATCAAGGAAGGGGGTGGTTTTAGAATCAGGGGTGATTCATAGTTTAAAACTGTTAGAAAATCAGAATTGTTTTTGGAAACAATCTTTGAAAAGCTGTAAATTAGCTAATTAGCTGTTAATCTTTGTATTTTAGGAAAGTATCTGTCAAAAGTTATTTCCTCCCTAGAATTAACTATATTCCTTAAATCAGTGATTGCTTTCCTGATTCGAAGGATGTGTACATGCTCTATAAATCATATAAATAGATGATCAATGAAAGAAATATTTATTCCCTGAAAAACTCACTTTTCAAGTTGGTATCAGAGCGTAGGCGAATTGCTTGCCGAAATTATTCCTTTTCTTCCTTTCATTCGATCCTCTGCTCTTTCTATCACCATGTCTGACGTTTCAAATGAATCCCCCATTGTTCCTCAATCATCTTCGAACAATCCCACAACCATTGATTCCATAAAAATCAGTACAACCACCTCGCAATCCCATTCTGTCCAAATCACCACGATTCGATTGAATGGTGACAATTTTCTGAGATGGTCTCAATCGGTTCGGATGTACATCAGAGGACGTGGAAAGATGGGCCACTTGACGGGTGACAAGAAGGCTCCTGCAGAGGATGATCCGAACTATGCCACATGGGACGCTGAGAATTCCATGGTGATGACATGGCTCATGAACTCCATGGAAGAAGACATTAGCTCTAATTACATGTGCTATCCAACGGCACAAGAGCTTTAGGAAAATGTAAATCAAATGTATTCTAATTTAGGGAATCAATCTCAGATTTTTGAATTGACCCTCAAACTCAGTGAAATTCGGCAAGGGGAGGACAACGTCACAAAATACTTCAATTCTTTAAAGCGAATTTGGCAGGATCTGGACCTCTTTAATACCTATGAGTGGAAATCTGCCGAGGATGAACTCCATCATAAGAAGACTGTGGAGGATAATTGTATCTTCAAATTCTTGGCTAGCCTCAATGTTGAGTTTGATGAGGTAAAGGGGCGAATCATTGGAAGGAAGACAACCCCTGCCTTCAATCGGTGAGGTTTTTTCGGAAGTTAGAAGAGAGGAGAGTCGGAGGAATGTGATGGCAAGAAGGGACCTAGAGTTGCTGCTGAACCTTGGTAACCACGGGTGGAGGCTATAACAAAGCCACCACATATCAGCGCAAATCTAATGACAAATCACGTCTTTGGTGTGATTTTTGCAACAGGGCTCGCCATACCCATGAAACTTGTTGGAGGATCCATGGGAAACCTGCGAATTGGAAAAGTAAAACAAGTGACAAACCAGGATATGCCCTCACTACTGCTAATGAGGCCGAAACCAACCCCTCCACTAAGGAGCAGATGGAGCAGCTTCTTACACTGCTGAAATCCAACTCGACATCTGGTACTCCTAGTGCTTCTGTGGCATACATAGGTAATGAATTAAATGCTCTTGCTTGTCATTCCAAATCATCTGCTCCATGGATAAATGATTCGGGAGCATCCGACCATATCTGTTTGAATCATATTCACCGTGTATTGGAAATAAAAAGGTCAGGATAGCGGATGGTAATTTCTCACCCATTGCAGGAAAAGATCTGATAAAAATTTCTGAGGGAATAGATCTTAAATCTGTTCTCCATGTTCCTAAATTTCTTAGGGAATCTCTTATTTGTCAGCAAATTGTCTAGAGATTCTAATTGTTATGTCACCTTCTATGAATCCCATTGTACTTTTCAAGACCGGAGCTCGGGGAAGACGATTGGCAGTGCTAGGATGATCAATGGTCTCTACTATTTCGAGGATAATTTACCTAGTAATAAAATTGCTCAAGGACTTAATAGTATTAGTTCTATTTTTGTTCATGATCAAATAATGGTTTGGCATTGCAGATTGGGCCAGCCTAGTTTTTCTTATTTGAAACATTTGTTTCCAGCGTTGTTTGAAAAGGTTAATCCTTTATCGTTTCAATGTGAAAGTTGTTTATTGGCAAAGAGCCAACATAAACCTTATATTCAAAAAACTTATCAAGCTTCAAAACTTATCAACCTTAAAGGAAAAAGGTATTTTACATCAATCAACATGTTCAGATACTCCTGAGTAAAACGGAATAGCTGAACGCAAAAATAAACAATTGTTAGAAGTAGCTCAGGCTATGATGTTTTATATGAATATTCCAAAATACTTATGGGGGGATGCCATACTAACTGCATCATATCTAATCAACAGGATGCCCATAAAAGTTTTGTAGTACACTACACCACTGAAGTGTTTTAGAAAGGTATTTCCAGATTCTCGAATTAATTCTGAATTACCTTTAAAAATATTTGGTTGCACAGCATATGTTCACCTTCCAAAAAGGTCATGGTCTAAGTTAGACCCAAGGGCAGAAAAATGTGTTTTTGTAGGATATACTCCTAATAAAAAGGGTTACAAGTGTTTTAATCCCCTTACAAAACATTTTTACACAACCATGATGTCTCTTTTATGGAAAATACCCCATATTTTATCAAAAATTTACTTCAGGGGGAGAACTTAGTTGAACCAAATTTTTGGGAAATTGCTGAACCCTTACCTAATCCGATCCTTGATATCTCTTTTAAATCAATGGAAAAAGAAAATAAGGAAACTAAACCCACTGCATCCGAACCTAATATCATTGGTCTGTCGAAAAAAGAAATACTACGAATGGAAAAAAAAAAATCGTAGCAATCTTGAGCTTGTGGTTTATGCAAGGAAGAATGTCCCTAGAAGAAGTAAAGACCAATTAATCATCCTAACACATGGTCAAACGGAAGCCCTAGGTGATGGTCTTCCAAGTGTCTCAGGTAATTCTTCTTCTATTCCTACTCATTCTTTGCCATTACTCTCTAATTCTAATTCTAAAATTCTGCACCCGAACCTTGTTTAGAATTAGCCCCAGTAATTCCTACACAGGCCCGTGACACTGATCTTCCCATTGCCCTTAGAAAAGGAACCGGCACGTGCACTAAGCATCCTATTGCCAAATATATTTCCTACAATAATCTCTCTGACAGCTATAGAGCATTCACTACAAATATTTCAAACCTTGTGCTGCCTAGAAACATTCAAGAAGCACTAAATGAACCGAGTTGGAAATTGGCAGTGTTTGAGGAAATGAATGCCTTGAGGAAAAATGGTACTTGGGAGATTGTAGAATTGCCGAGAGAAAAAAAGGTTGTTGGGTGTAATGGGTCTTTACAATAAAGAGTAAGGCTGATGGAAGTATTGAGAGATATAAAACTAGGCTTGTGGCAAAAGGTTTCACTCAAACCTATGGGATAGACTACCACGAAACCTTTGCCCCGGTATCTAAAATAAACTCAATTAGAGTTTTGTTGTCCCTTGCAGTAAATTCTAATTGGCCTTTACATCAATTGGACGTTAAAAATGCCTTCCTTAATGGAGACCTAGAGGAGGAAGTGTTCATGGGTTTGCCACCAGGTTTCGAAGAAAGTTTTGGAGCTGGAAAAGTGTGTAAACTGAAGAAGTCCTTATCAAACAGTCCCCTAGAGCTTAGTTTGAGCGCTTTGGCAAGGTGCTAAAGTGGTATGGATACACTCAAAGTCAAGCTGATCACACTATGTTCTACAAACATTCAAAGGAAGGAAAAGTGGCCATCTTAATTGTGTATGTGGATGATATAGTGCTAACTGGAGATGATTGTAGCGAACTAGAGAAGTTAAAAGGAAGACTCGCTGAAGAATTTGAGATCAAGGACTTGGGGGCATTAAAATACTTTCTTGGAATGGAGTTTGCTAGGTCCAAAGAAGGTATTTTTGTAAATCAACGTAAGTATGTGCTTGATCTACTTAATGAGACGGGTATGTTAGGTTGTAAGCCTGTTGAAACGCCAATAGAGCCTAATGTAAAACTACAGCCTGCAAAAGCAGAGAGTGTGAAGGACATAGAGCCTTATCAGAGACTCGTTGGGAGACTGATTTACTTATCTCATACACGCCCTGACATAGCATTCTCGGTGAGCATGGTTAGTCAGTTTATGCATTCACCCGGATCGGAACATTTTGAAGCTGTTTACCGGATTCTAAGGTATCTAAAGGGGACACCAAGTAGAGGCCTTCTGTTCAAGTCACGAGGACATCTACAAATTGAAGCCTATACTGATGCAGATTGGGTTGGAAGCATAGTGGACTGAAGATCTACCTCGGGGTACTGCTCATTTGTGGGTGGTAACTTGGTTACATGGCGAAGCAAAAAACATAGCGTGGTTGCTAGAAGTAGTGCGGAGGCTGAGTTTAGAGTTGTGGCACATGGCATCTGTGAGATTATGTGGATAAGAATATTGCTAGAGGAGCTAAAGGCGTTGGGGTCATCCCCTATGAAGTTGTATTGTGACAACAAGGCTGCAATTTCAATTGCGCATAATCCAGTTCTCCAGGACCACACGAAACATGTAGAAGTGGATAAGCATTACATTAAGGAAAAGATAGATAACGGTTTGGTGTGTATGACCTATATTCCTACCAAGGAACAAGTGGCAGACGTCTTCACCAAAGGGCTATACAAAAAACTGTTTGACCTTCTAATTGGCAAGCTGGCTATAGAAGATATCTTTAGACCAGCTTGAGGAGGAGTGTTGGAAAATAGGAACTGTTTTTGGAAACAATCTTTGTAAATCTGTAAATTAGCTAATTAGCTGTTAATCTTTGTATTTTAGGAAAGTATCTGTCATAAGTTATTTCCTCCCTAGAATTAGCTATATTCCTTAAATCAATGATTGCTTTCCTGATGCAAATGATGTGTACATGCTCTGTAAATCATATAAATAGATAATCAATGAAAGAAATATTTATTCCCTGAAAAACTCACTTTTCAAGTAAAACATCACATTATGGTTCAAACTTTGAATCAGAACCATCATAACTAAATACTGATTCTAGATGAGTCAAATTAGAACCACTTTTTACTTTTTATAAACAAACATTGATTCTGAACCAAAATTATGATTCCGGATTCAGAACTCTTACACCAAACAACACCTTAGTGTCACTCACTTCCTGTCGGATGAGTAAATCTTGAATGTACTTTGCTTGGTTTAGATGAAGAGTGTTAGCAGATCATGAAACATGGAGTCCGAGGAAGTAGCGGAGGTCTCCCAAGTCTTTAAGAGCAAATTGATCATTAAGTGTGAATGAGGGACTGAATAAGGGTAGCACTACTTCCTGTGATGATAATGTCATTTTCAAAGTATAAAACTATTGTTCGCCCACCTACTAATAACTTAAACTTTTGGGATGGATTGGTAAACTAACATGGTATCAAAGCAAGAGGTCCTGAGTTCAAGCCCCCGTAATTGCTCTCTTTGTCCCCATTTAAATTGTCATCATGTGTTGGGTCTTTAATATATCTCGAGCTTAAATATTCACGTGTTGGGCTTTCTAATTAATTTACCCACACGATTGCCCATTATTCAGCCCACACGTGAGGGGGAGTATTAAAGTATAAAATTATTGTTGGCCCACCTCTTAATAGCTTAAGCTTTTGGGATGGATTGGTAAACTAACAGTCATCAACATACACAAGGATAATAAGAATTCCTGCAGTAGACTTGTAGTAGAACATAGAAGTGTCTACTTTGGAAACATGAAAAACATATTGGAGAAGGAAGTTGCTCAATTTTGTGTACCAAGCTCGTAGGGACTGTTTTAGTCCATATAAAGGCTTTGACTAGCTTGCAAACAAGGTTAGGCTTAGTAGGATCAATAAAGCCAGGGGGCTGGTCCATATAGACATCCTCATGAAGATCTCCATTCAAGAACGCATTATGTACGTCCAACTGCCGAATTGGCCAACTATAAGATAACGCCAAGGTGAGAACCACTCTAATGGTACATGGCTTTACCACAGGTCTAAAGGTCTCAAAAGTAGTCCAAGCCTGCAGTTTGGTGGTCCCTTTTGGCCACTAGCTGAGCCTTATGTCTCTCTAATGTACCATCAGCCTTTAATTTGTAGACCCATCGGCAGCCAATGACAGTGTGCTTAGCAGGGGGAGGAACAAGAATCCATGTATTATTTCTTTTTAGTGCATCAAATTCTGCTTGCATTGCAGCTCTCCATTCGGGAAAGGGGAATGCCTGTTTATAAGTGGTTGGTTCAAATAGAGCAGTGGTCTTAGAGGCTGCAAAAATCTTTGGCTTAAACAAGCCTCGTTTTGCTCTAGTGATCATGGGGTATACGTCTGTCTCTCAAGGTTCATGATGGACACAAACTCCTGGTATTCCGGAGACAAAGTCAGGTGATGGATGTGCAATTGGTGCGGGAGAGTGAGAAGAGTAGACGTTAGATGTGGAAGAAGAAGAATTTGAAGTAGAAGAAGAAATGGAGGAAGGAGTGTGAGTATTAGAATGAAGTGGTGTAGTACTCGGAGTGACAGGAGTAGGAAAAAACTCAGGTGAAAGAGAAGAAGGTGGAGATTCAGGTTGTTGCGGAATGTGGGAAGATGGTGTAAAGGGCTGGACACTAATAGAAGAAACAGGAAGTGATGGAGAGGAGGTCGTATGGTGAGTAAGAGAGTGAAAAGGAAAATTGTGTTCATTAAAGATAACATGTCTAGAGATATAGATTTTGCCATTACAAGGATTTGGACACATATACCCTTTATGTTGGGAACTATAACGTATGAAAACACTCAGGTTTTGAGATTTGTGGAGAAAGGAAAGAAAACTCAAAGGAGGGTTTTGGGAATGAGATAAATTTGGACCTCGTTCAATTTACTGATTCGAGTTTAGATGTGACTTTATGTAAGTTTTTAACTGTAGCAGATAAAATTAAAAGTAATTTTTTATGAGAGTTTTTCACTGTAATAAAACTAAAATTAAAAACTTAAATCAGTGAAATAAATGAGGTCATGGGTATTCCCATTAATTTCAAAATTGCGTATACAAGGAATTATCTGCTAAGTGACTATACAGCTGTCAAAACTCTATATTTTATATTTTTAGTGTACAAAAGGAATGAAATATATATATATCGGCTTCTTGTAGAAATGGGAGAGTGAGATGGGCCTGGGCTAATTTTCTATTCTAAAACCTAGAATACATTTCATATTCTACCCTAATATTTTTTTAATTAATAACATAAATAATGAGATGATGAAGAACGATGATTAGTTTAATAATTTTCTCAAGAGTAAAAAAAAAAGGCTTCATGTTTATAAGGAATTGTGTTATAGAGAGCCCAAAATATAAAAGGCAAGAAAAACTAAAAAACTATCATATCTAATTAGCAATCGCGTATATATTGTCTTTGCTCTTCCCTAGGGGTGGCAATCTGGGTAGCGACACGACGACACGACTCGAAACCCGCACGAAATTAGCGGGTTTGGGTTTATCATAAATAGGTCCGGGCCAGAATTAGGTCGAACCCGTGAAACACGATTAAATAACGTGTCATTTTCAGGTTGACCCGTCAACCCGCAATTGACCCGCCATAACCCGTTTATTAAACGTGTCATATATAGATAACACGATTATACAACCCGTTTATTACCTGTTTATTATCTAGGTTAAAAAAAAAGTTTAACTATTCACTATTCTCTTTCTCTAATCTCCCTCATCCATCCCATTCATTCCCACACCCACTCCCATCTGCAGCCGCCTATCTCTCTCTCCACTCTCTCTCAACTCTCTTGGTCTCCTCTCTCATCTGCGGCCGCCGATCTCAGTCCACCGGACCACCGCCACTTCTCATTTCTTCTTCTTTCTCTTCTTCTTCTTTCCTCTCCACTCGCAACCGGTGTTTCTCCGCTGGATCTCAGTCTTGGATTTCAGATTTTGCTTGTTTGTTCTTCTTCGGATTCAGAGCAGTTGGTTTTGCTTGTTCTTCTTCGGAAACCAAAACAGGTATTTCGCCTCCATTTCAGCTTTTTGCTTGTTCTTGGTTGTTTGGTTGTTCTTCTTCGGATTCAAAGTAGTTGGTTCTTGCTTTGTACATATTTTGATTTCAGTTTACTTGTTTTTTTAATCTTCTAACTGACTAATTCGTGTGGAAAGAAAGGTGGTTTTTTTTTTCAGTTTACTTGATTTCAGTTGGTTGTTTTTTTTCTTTTTAATTGTGAAGTATTGTTTTGCTTTGTATTAAGCTGTGAATCTTCTTTTTCTCCGTAAATTTGTGTCCAGTTTATGCTGTTAGACTTGATCATTCATTGTAGTTAATGACTTCTATGTTTCATGTTTGCCTTCATTTCCTGTTTCAATCGGTTCTCATACACTAGAGACTTGAGTTGTGATTTCAACATATAACTCTCTAAATTGATAGCACGTCATGTTCAATTACCAAGACCACAAATTTATGGCTCTGCAATCGTGGCTTGTATTTCATTCAAATCTTAGTTGCATTTATGAGTTGCTGCCATTTTGTCTACATAGGACCATCTAATTATTGTCGTTAAAGAAAGGATTTTTTTTTTTTTAATTACAATTGCTTCCAATGCAGTGGAAGTGAATAGACACAATTTGTCTACATAGGACAGTCTAGCCTTTCCCCCTCCCGTTTGTATTGATCTGGTTTATGAAGAAAGATTCTTTAAATCCTTTTCTTACGCTTAAGAATTAGTAATGCAGAATACAGCTTGTAGCTGAACCTCCACCAACAGGGGTCACAGCCTCAAGTTTTTTCTTATTGGTATTGTTTGTGGTTTTTACTTATATTGGTATTGGTTATATTGGAAAACCGAAAGCAAACTATGCAATGTAATTTTCCTAGAATTTGGAGGTTTAATGTTGCTTTTTAGGATAGAAGAATATCTTGCTTAAATTTCTTATATCTAGACTGGATTATTTAATTCTGCTCCGAAGTTACAGCCTTTTTACCAAATATTCTAAATTTCTCTGTTATTCTCATCTATCTTAAGGGGTTTTTGGAAGCTTCAGTTCATATTCTCTTTCTTATTGCAGAGACTACAAGCACTTGGCATCGTCTTTATTTTCAATTTTTGCAGCCTGATTTAATTGATACTGAAGAAGGTCATGCCTTCATTATTTTTTTAACCCTTTTCATTGAGGGTTACATTTTTTAGATTATAATGCTTGTATAGGAACATTTGTATTGATGTGTTTGATTCTTGTGGAGGTCGGAAAGTGTTTAAACTGTTGGGATGTATTTTGACTATTTCTACAATTGATCTCCATTTTCCTGTATGCTGATTTTGATGTTGATGGATTCTTGTAGTTTTAAAAGAAGGAAATGATGATGTGGATACTATATTCAAGGTGATTTCTCTATTTATTAGTAATGCGGATGTTCTATGCTTATGTCTGATTGTGTGCTTATACTATCTCTTTCTCATTTTGTAGGAATTTGATGAGATGTCTTCAGTTGACTCTACTACCGAATCACAAAAATCAGAGCTTGACCTTTATTTGGATGAGCCAAGATTGGCTAGGACCGTGAATCTTGATATCCTTTCCTTTTGGAAATCAAACCAATTTCGATATCCAGCACTAGCTTCTATGGCTTGTGATATATTGGCTGTCCCTGTTTCTACAGTTGCTTCTGAAGCTACATTTAGTGTTGGTGGTAGAGTTCTTGATTCATTTCGTAGCTCACTTAAACCAAAGACAGTTGAAGCACTTGTTTGTACCAGAGATTGGTTATATGGAGACAAAGGTAGTTTCAAACTTACTTAAATTATGTATATTTTCTATATTGATTTTGAACTAACTTGTATCTATGTATATTTGTTTTTGTGTAGATTTCAATGAAGAGGTGGAGGATCTTACACAAGATATCTTCAACTTTTCATTGAAAGAAGAGGAGCCTTTCTCACAGGGATCAACTTCTCCTGAACGTAATGATGCACTTGGAGTCCCCCCAATGTAGCAAATTATTTAAATATTTAATTATTAATCATGTATGTTTGTTTTCTAAATTGTGAGACTTTTATGTGTTTGTTTTTTAATTTGTTAGAGACTCTAATGTGCTTGTTTTAATTTTGAACTTAAATTATGTAATGTCTCTACATCATGTTAAACAGGTTGAGAAACATATTCAGAAATAGGTTCTGAAATAGGTTATGAAATAGGTTCAAACGTGTTGACAGTAATCAGGTCATAAACGTGTTGACAGGTAATTAACGGGTTGACACGACCCGTTTACGACCTGTTTCGTAAACGTGTTGACAGGTAATTAACGGGTTGACACGACACGTTTATTACCTATTTAATAAACGGGTTAATCATGTCATGTCGTGTCAACCCGCTAATAAACAGGTCGTGTTTGGGTTTAGAATTTTGACACGATTAATAAACGGGTCGTGTTCGTGTCAGACCTATTCGTGTCAACTGATGGGTTCAACACGACACAAACACGACCTATTAATACGAATTGCCACCCCTACTCTTTCCTTTCTTCTCTTAATTGGGAAGATATGATTCATCGGACTTGGTTGGGAGTTGGGAGAGACAGAAATAACATCAATTTTCATAAGATACGTTACTAAATAATCCATAATTAAAATGCAGCTAGAGTTTAAAATTAATGTGCACACACAAACTTTGGTACTTAAAATATGCAAACGATATTTTCGTTGCTCTGACGTACACAAACTATTATATCGGCAAATAGTTTTCGTTTTATACAATAATATAAATTACGAAACCCCAAAAACCTCATGCTCATATATTACGGCCGGTTTCAAACGTACATAATCCTCAAGACCTCAAACCATAGTCCTCTATACTTATATCCATAAGAAACAGTTAACATGTCCTTATAGCGGCGGGAAGATTTTGATAAATTAAATTTACAATTCCGAAACAGCATGCTCTCATGCAAAGATACTCTTTTTCCACCATAATATCACTAAAAAGTGTATAAACCCTTCCTGTCACAAGTTGGTTAGAGTAAGTTAATTGTTTTTCTTTTTTTTTTTTTTTAGGGAAGTTAATAGTTTTTCAAAACATTAGATACACTATTAGTTTTACATTAAAAGGGAATGATGATTACTTTATTGTAGAAACAATGGCCTCGTTTCAAAAACAAAAAACAAAAACAAAAAAGTAAAATAATGGCACGACAATGTTAGGTCTTGATTTTTAATTATTATAAATTAATTGCAGAACTCAGCAATCAGATTTATAACCAAAATTTATATGTTGGACCAGTTTTTCTTTTTTCTTTTTTTCCCTATTGATGATTACTAATTATTTCAGTAACTTCTTTTTTTTTTTTCGTGTTATAAATCTTAATATTCGGATAAAGGTTTGTACCTTTTTCTAAAAGGGAGCGTAAAGGAAAACAAAAATTAACATGGTAAAAGAAATGAAACGATATTCCACATGCATTATTCAATATGCATGTAATGATGAAATTAAGAGACAAATCTAACCTCTTTACAGCACATAACATACTCAAAGAATCCCAGGCAACGATGAAAAATCTTATGGTGACAATCCTCATATTGTTGTGGAAAATGCCTGCAACTAATATGGGCTCTCTTATCACATACTTCTACTTTTAGTAGCCGAAATGGTTGCCACTTTTCACTAATTAATCTTTTTTTGTTTGTTTTGTGGGGATTCCTGCAATTGAAACGGCTGGAATTCTTCACCAATTTTGGAGCCGTGGGTAAGTAGAGATGAAGAAGGAAGATATTTGGGAGATGGAAATGAGTTATTTGCAGGGAAATCAATGTGCTTAACAGCTTGGATCACAAGCATACTTGATATGATTGTCACTAAAGGCCTCATTCATTTTACTTATTTGAGTTTTTAATTATAATTTTACTACAGTTAAAAGCTCTTATAAAAAGTCACATCTATCTTTTTCTACTACAATGAAATATTCTCACATAAAATCACATCTTAATTCAAATTGAAAACTCAAATCCACTGAACGAGGTCAAAATAGCGTATCTACCTCCCAAACATGGTTTCTCACTCTATTTTTGCGCAGAGCTATAATTGAGATTTAGCATTTATCTACAGAAATTGTTTCAAAATAGATTTATAGATACGTATAAATAGCATATCTATTATATACGTCACTTCGAAACGAATAAGCTTACAGAGAAATTTTTGTCGAAAACGAATAAGCTTACAGAGGTTTGTGCAGATCAGACAAACAAGCCTAAAAGATTTTCTTAAGGAGAGAGAGAGAGAGAGAGAGAGAGAGAGAGAGAGAGAGAGAGAATTAAAAAAATATATTAAAAAAAGGAAAGAAAACTACTCGCAGTGCTACTTAGTACTTGCTCCATTTGTTTGAAATGAGAAGGCGTTACATTGCTTTTCGGTTCTAGTTGAGACAGTTACAGAGGACGTCAACGTTCGTTGAGAACTGTAAGAGATAAATATTCTTAAGAAAATAATTGATACTTTAGTTTCCAATTAGTTTTTTTGAAAAGCTCAACCTTCATAATGACTATCTCCAATCACAATGATTTGTATTGCTCAATCAGATGAGAAGCATGGAGCCGTGATGTAGGGACCACAGTGCAACCCAAACTCTGCAGATAAGATATCTGATCATCAACACCGAAAAAACAGCATTAGTCTCTCACTCTCTCGACCATTACAGAACCGTATACGGCACAATATTTCTATGCATCAAAGAATTAGTGTCCAAATACTTCTATGCATTCACTTGAATGGAAGCACAAATTCTCTATCAGTAATACAATAGTAATAAAAATAAGGGAATTTCTTTGATGTTCCCTTTTTTTGAGAACACCGGTGTTCTCTGTTTATCAACTGTTAGATCTGTATTATTTTTTCAATCTAATTTGACTTTTAACTAAATTTAATACAGATTTAACGGCTGATAAATAAAGAATACCAGTTTTCTAAAAAAGAAAGAACCAGAAAAAGTCTCTAAAAATAACAATAAAAAGACTATATCAAGAACTTATTTTTCTTTGAAAAAGACTATATTCAACCATATCCAAGTTAAAACTACTATAATTTGTAAAAGTAGTAAGAAAATGATCACAACTATAGATCCCTTACATTAGGGTCACTAAGTACAAACCAGAGAAAAAGTTAGACATGACTACAGAAACCAAAATGCTATTCGTAACGTTCGGAACAGAACGCCAATAAGCAAAGAAAAAATTTGAAGCAAAACTCGATTAGGAAGCTGACAGATTCTATAAGCTATGAAAGAAAAGAAGCTTAGTAGTAATTACAAAACTCGAGAATTCCTACGTAAAATAATGCATGTAGAAATTACTCAATTGATATAAGAAAATACTCATAATACGTCGCTCAAAAATATAACAAAACAAAAGAATATCTGAAGGGCAATTCCATCCATCAATAAAGAACCTGCTAAATCAATTATCATCACCTGTTTGGCTGTTGGTGCTGATAAACCCATTGAGTTCTCAATCCTTAATTTCTGGAAATGCTCCTGTGGAAAAGAATTGAGCGTGGACTACTTAGAAAGCAACCAAACATAACTTCTGGAGCGAAATTCGTTGAAATCAGGAAGTGGACCATATAGCTTTCTATCCACATAATTTAAACAAAGATCAAATATATGCGCATGACATACTCTTCTTTGGGAAGAGTTGGCACCAGCCAACAGGTAAGAATAGCTTTCTAAACTACCTATAAACTTAAAAATACATTAGCTAATTAAGAATATTTTTCAAAATTATAAGCCACTCAATATAGGAAAATCTAATCTAATGCTCGATAGAATCTGAAACTCGTTTTTGGAAAATTCTACAGGTGCTAGAACTAGCAGAAAGCGTGAACAATTCAAATACTTTCACAAATATTAGCAAAGTGTAATGAAACAGACCTGCTTTTCCCGCATTAAATGGGCACGCCTTTCGGCAGGGATTTTTTCCCATCTTAAAACCTGTAAGAGATTTTACATCAATAAACAGCTGGAATAGAAAAGTATTAAATTAAACACACATTGGCTATAGCTAAAAATTCATTGTAATTATAACGTCACAATATGATTAGTAACTGTCTACTAAAATATCTGTCATACCTAAAGTTGGATTCTTTATTGTCATATTTCTGATAACAAGCGTCTACAAATCCAAACAATTACGAATATACTTACATACTCCGCAAATTGAAATGCATCCTCGCATTTAAGGCACGACTTCAACGTGCGTAAAACCTCCTGAGAAGTAACGAAGGCGTCATGATATGGAGAAGACGTAACTAAAAACTGAGCATACGAACTTTGACGTGAAATCTTCAACAATGTTTCGGGTACAAAAATACAAGTGAATTTAATAAGACCTCTTTTTCTGAAGTTAAAGTGTAAGTTGATAAGCCCTAGATTTCCTAATGTCCAGAAATAAGAAAACAGAGTAGAACAGGGAAAACAGAAAGTCTTATTCACTCAAGAATGATTTACAGAATGTCACTCGGCAGTACTTCGAGAGACTGCCAACCTCCCACAGCTGGCTAATTACCCAGCTAATCTCTAACTCACTCATTCCGTACCTTCCTAATCCACTGTTACCCCTATTTATAACTCTCTCTTCTTCCTAATTCTGTTATAACAACCCTTTTTCCCTCCTAACAAACCACCCGATTGGTTATATCACCTTAACCAATCTACACTTAACAACTTTCTCTTTCCTAGTGCCACCTGTCAATTCCCACGGTTTACAGCTTTTTCCCTCTTCTTACAAACACTTGTCTCACCAAAGGTCTGGACTTATCAACTACTCCGCCCCCCAAAAGAGTCACCTTGTCCTCAAGGTGAAAGTCTGGGAATTGTTGCTGAATGTTCTCAAACAGCTCCCAAGAAGCTTCAAACTCTGGAAGACCCTTCCACTTAATCAGCACTTCCAGCCGCCCGGTAGATGAAGAAAAACGTGTATCCAAGAGAGCTTCTGGTTCCACTCTTAACTCCATATCCTCAGACATGAAATCCGGAAGCTCCTGGGAAGTAATGGACACGCCAATTGCTGGTTTCAATTGCGACACGTGAAACACCAGATGAATCCTTGCCGAATCCGGCAGTTGCAGACGGTAAGCTACCTACCCAATACGCGCCAAAATCTTATAAGGCCCATAGAATCTAGGAGATAACTTCTCATTAGTAATCTTGGCCAATGAACGATGTCGGTAAGGCCTCAATTTCAAAAAGACCAAATCTCCCACGCGAAAACTAATGTCCCGCCGTTTGAGGTCGGCTCTCTCCTTCATCCGTTGTTGAGCCTGAAACAGATTAGTCTTGAGTTCATCCAATAACTCATCTCGGGACTGAAGTTGCTGTTCCAGCATGGAGTTTGCTGTTGACCCACTTTCAAATCGCAGCAGCTTAGGAGGATCGCGCCCATAAAGAGCTCGGAAAGGCGTCATACCTGCAGCCACATGGTAGCTAGTATTGTACTAGTATTCCGCCCAAGGAAGATGGAGGAACCACTGAGCCGGCTTGGTGGATACAAAACAACGAAGGTATGCTTCAAGACAACGATTTACCACTTCGGACTGACCATCCGTTTGGGGATGATAGGCAGTACTCCGGTGTAACGCGGTGCCCTGTAGCTTGAAGAGTTCCGTCCAAAAATGGCTCAAAAAAACTTTGTCTCTATCCGACACTATGGTACGAGGGAAACCATGAAAACGGACAACCTCCTTCACGAATACGGCTGCTACAGATTTGGCAGTAAACGGGTGGCGCAATCCGATAAAATGGGCGTACTTACTCAAACGATCAACCACTACAAGAATGGTATCGCGCCCCCCGGACTTGGGTAAACCTTCCACGAAGTCCATTGTTATGTCATCCCAAACTTGAGCCGGTAAAGGAAGTGGTTGTAATAATCCGGCCGGCGAAAGTGTGGACGATTTATGTTGCTGACACACCAAGCATGCCGCGACAAATGTAATAACATCTTGCCTCATCCCTGTCCAAAAGAATTCAGCTGCCAGCCTCTTGTAAGTCTTTAGAACCCCCGAGTGACCACCCACCTTGCTGCCATGGAATTCCTTAAGCAATACGGGAATGAGTGGAGATTTAGGAGGAACCACCACTCGTTTCCTATAGAGTAACAGCCCATTTACCAACGAATATCCTTTCACAGACTGTGGATCCAACTCCAACTGAGCTCTAATGTCTTTGAGCTTGGTGTCCTTGAGTACTTGCTGGCGGATTGTGTCCCAATCAAAAACAGCCGTGGAACTCAAGCGCATGAGCATCAAATTTGCCGGTTTCCGAGATAAAGCATCTGCCACTCGGTTCTCCGCGCCTGGCTTATATTGTATTTCGAAATCGTACCCCAAAAGTTTGCACAGCCAATGTTGGTGTTCCTCGCTTACCAAACGTTGGTCTAAAAGGAATTTCAGACTCTTTTGGTCGGTACGCACGATAAAATGTCTTCCCAACAAGTAATGACGCCATTTTTGAATGGCAAGAACCACTGCCATCAACTCCCGCTCGTAGACGGACTTTGCTTGGGCTCTAGGCGACAACACCTGGCTGAAATACGCGATTGGCTTCTGTTGCTGCATCAAAACCGCCCCAATGCCAAAACCAGAGGCATCGGATTCCAATACAAACGGTAATGAGAAATCAGGCAAGGCGAGAACTGGTACCGTTGTCATGGCTGTTTTCAGGCTGTTGAAAGCTTCCTCTGCCGCAGAGTTCCATTTGAAGTTATCCTTCTTCAATTGTTGCGTCAACGGCCAGGCCATATGCCCATATCCAGCCACAAATCGCCTATAGTACCCTGTGAGACCTAAAAACCCTCTTAGCTCCTTGATGGAACGGGGAGTGGGCCAATCAACCATGGCCGAGATCTTAGTGGGGTCGGCTGCCACCCCCTCCCCTGAAATAAAATGACCAAGGTACTCCACACGATTTTGGGCGAAAGTACACTTCTTTTGATTGACATACAACTGCTGCTCTACCAAGGTAGCCAAGACCACATCCAAATGCCTCAAGTGCTCCTCGAAAGAAGCGCTGTAAATCAAAATGTCATCAAAAAAAACAAGTACAAATTTCCTTAAAAAGGGTTTCAATACCTCATTCATTAAGGATTGAAACGTGGCAGGGGCATTCGTAAGGCCGAATGGCATTACTAAAAATTCATAATGCCCCTCATGTGTCCGAAATGCCGTTTTTGGAACATCGGCTTCCTCCATCCTTATTTGGTGATACCCGGCCTTGAGATCTAGTTTGGAAAAAATTGTTGCTCCGCCCAATTCGTCCAAAAGTTCCTCAATCACCGGTATGGGAAACTTGTCCGGCACCGTAGCCTTGTTGAGAGCCCTATAATCAATGCAAAAACGCCAACTCCCGTCTTTCTTTTTAACCAAAAGTACCGGACTAGAGAAGGGACTTGTACTTGGCTGAATTATTCCGGCTGCGAGCATCTCCTTAACCAATCTTTCTATCTCATTTTTTTGGAAATGGGGGTATTTGTATGGACGTACACTAATTGGTCCTGCCCCCTCCTGAAGGATAATGCGGTGATCCTGCGAACGGTGGGGGGGCAACCCTTCCGGCATATGTAAAACTTTCGAATGACGCCGCAACAATTCTTGCACTGGTTCCGGGAGGGGGTTTCCCACTCCGGAGTCCACCCCTAATGAGCATAGCTGCACATAAATCCCTTGGCCCTCGTGTCTCAAAGTGCGGAACATCGCCTTAAGAGAGACCATAGCTCTAGAAAGGCTCATATCCCCTTTTAAAGTCACTCCCTCTCCTCCTACTCTAAATTTCATAATTTGAGACTTCCAATTAACGTGCATTCCACCCAAGGTTTCCAGCCACTGCATACCTAAAATGACATCTACTCCTCCTAACTCCAATGGCAAAAAATTTTCCACGATGGTCAAATTTGGAAAAGTCAAAACCACTTCTCTGCACAACCCCTTTCCCTTGACTGACTCACCCGTTCCTACTTGAACGCCGAACCCCATAGTGGGAACTACCGGAATAGCTAATTTTTTGACTGTATCCAAAGAAATGAAATTATGCGAGGCACCGGAGTCAATCAAGACTATTACCTCACGTTGAGCAATGACTCCTCGCAGCTTCATCGTCTTCGGAGTAGATAGTCCTACTACCGAATTCAAAGAGAGTTCGATAATCTCCTGTTGTAGCTCTTCCCGGTCCTGCCTCTGAAATTCCCGTTCCAATTCCTCCCCTTCTTCCTCATCTTCATCACTAACTAGCATAACACGTAACTCTTTCCTCTTGCATCTATGCCCAATAGTAAACTTCTCGTCACAGCGAAAACACAAACCTTTCTCCCTCTTCTCTTGCCATTCAGAATCGGACAATTTCCGGAAAGGAAAATCCTTCCTTGGGGGCACGGTCTTTTCTATCATCGGGGAATTTCGGACCACTGCACCTCCGGTGCTGTTCTTTGAGACCAGAGAGGGAACCAGAGAAGAGAATTCCCCCCGTCCTCCCCCAATTTGAGGCCCCCGCGACCATTTCGTCCCTGTGACCTCCTTCCGAAGCAACTCATTTTTCTCCTCTATGCGTTGTGCAATTTCCATAATCTCCCCTAACCCCGATGGCTTCAACAGTCTCAATTCCGCTCTAACCTCTGCCCTGAGCCCATTAATGAAAATTCCCTCCAAGATTTCCTCAGGAACATCCTTCAATGGGGCTGCCGTAATCTCAAATCTCCGGCGGTAATCGGCCACCGTGCCATCCTGCCTGATTGCCAAGAATTTTTCACACAGACTACCCTATTGCGACGAACGGAACCGCTGCAACAACGCCATCTTGAATTCCGTCCAGTTGAAAAACGGTCTCCTTCCATTCTGCCATTGGAACCATGACAGGGCTTCACTCTCCAAAGCTATTCCCGCCGTGACCAACTTTTCCCTCTCCGAGCAACGATTTATTGCAAAAAACTGCTCCATCCTAAATACCCAGCCATCTGGGTCGTCTCCGCTGAAATTCAGACATTCCACGTGTCGTCGGCGGTTAGCAACCCATTCTTCCTCCTCCATGTCTTCCTCTCGTAACCCCCCGTTTCTTCTCACTTCCCTATTTCCCCCTTCCCCGTGATGAAAACCCGCTCTAGGAACATCACGTCGAATTTCCTCCCTTGTTCCCCCTCGCCATGTTTCTCCGCCGTACCCACGAGCACCGTTCCACCCATTCAAACCACCGCCGATCCTTCGATTCCCTTCTTCTCCAGTCGCGCCACACCCGTCGCCCCTGTACCCAGAGGTTTCTCCCCTCCAATTTCCTATCAAGATCTCACGATCTCCACCGTACCTCAAGTTTTCTTCCCTCGCGAACTCCCGACCATTCTCTCTTGGTCCCCTTCAATCTGTCATACGAATCAGCCCGCTCGTTCCAGTCGCAACTTCCGGACGTTGTTCCCCCGCCGCTCCGGCGAGAATCATAGTCTCTTCGCTATCAACCGCCACTGCTTTCGCCTTCTCCGGCGCCGGTACGCTCTCGGTTGACTTCTTGATGTACTCTTCCCAGATTCGACGGAAATCGGCCAGACTCTGAATCATCTTCGCCTTGACCTCTCCCACCTCCTTCGTCATTGCTTCTCGCATCTCCTTGATTTCTCTTTCGACCGTGTCGAATCTCTCTTCCGTCTTTCTGGCCGCCATCGCCTTCCCATAATCTTGCTCTGATACCAAAATGATAAGCCCTAGATTTCCTAATGTCCAGAAATAAGAAAACAGAGTAGAACAGGGAAAACAGAAAGTCTTATTCACTCAAGAATGATTTACAGAATGTCACTCGGCAGTACTTCGAGAGACTGCCAACCTCCCACAGCTGGCTAATTACCCAGCTAATCTCTAACTCACTCATTCCGTACCTTCCTAATCCACTGTTACCCCTATTTATAACTCTCTCTTCTTCCTAATTCTGTTATAACAACCCTTTTTCCCTCCTAACAAACCACCCGATTGGTTATATCACCTTAACCAATCTACACTTAACAACTTTCTCTTTCCTAGTGCCACCTGTCAATTCCCACGGTTTACAGCTTTTTCCCTCTTCTTACAAACACTTGTCTCACCAAAGGTCTGGACTTATCATAAGTCTTGGCACCAAACCGAAGAAGGGCATAGAACCTCGAAAGGTTACTTAGGACCCGGAGATTTATTCAACTGTCGGGACTCAGAACAATGTTTCACAAAGACGCGCCTCCAGGCTAGTAAAGCCCGAACAAGGAAACCACCATCTTATAAACGACAATAACCTTAACACTCGCCTAGATACATCCACATCTAAAAACGACAACAAAAATGTTACGGAAAAAAAAAAAAAAAAAAAAAAAAAAAAAACATACTAGTTTATATAAACAACATATCCTACCAAATGATCGATAGCTACATTTGAAAAATGCCAATAGAGCAGATAAACGACAAAACTTAAACAAACGACAGAAATTAGTAAAAACGATAATAACGTACAAAGCTAAGCCAGCCTAAACATCGTAGAAAACGACAATAAACGAAAACGACAATGATTGTAAAATGACGAGTAACTTTACAAACGGCGACAATCTACAAAAGTTAAACATTTGAAATGGAGTTAACGACGCCTTTCCTACAAATTACAATAAATCAGAAACGGCAACAACAAACGAAATCTCAGAAACGACAATAACCTCATAACGACCACGGCCATAAAAAACGACATCCACTTCTAAAAACAACAACAAACCAGAACCCGAGTATATAAACCGGCCGTCTCCTATTCAACAAGCGGTAGCACCTTTCGAAAAATGACAACATAGCCAAAAAAAATGACGAGAAATTGAAGAAACGACAGCGATTTTAGGGAAAATTTAACATGCAAGGTAACAACTTAGGACGACAATAAAATGAAAACGACGGTGATTGCAACAAACGACAATTTTATAGAAAACGACCAGAAAATGAAGAACACTCACCTTATAAAAAGACTATATGCCTAAACCAACTGCAAAATACAGCTTTGGAGTTTTGACAACTGTTTAGAAACTGCCAACAAATTATCAAAAAAAAAAAAAAAACTGCCAACAAAAAGCAAGACTTATTCTACCAAAAAAAAAGAGGAAGAATTTTAAAGATAATACCTTTAAAACGACAACATCAAATAAACTAAATCAATTTAGAAAACGACAAAAAAAAAAGCGACGGGTTTATAAAAAGATTTTAACTTATAAAGACAGCAAGATAAAACGACATCCTTGCATACAGCAAAAAAGACGTAATAAAACAACAATTTAGAAAAAACAACTTTTAGAACGGAAGCAGTTTACAAAAAGATTATATTCTAAAAGCATTTGGAAAAGGACAGGCTCTGCTGCATGTTACAACTAAGAAACCGCAACCAAAAAAAGTTCTTAAAAACGACAGTAGCCCAAAAACGACATAAATACTGAAAAATTAGCATATACGACAAACATACACTCAGGAAAACGACCAGGTATAAGGTAAACAACTAAATCTTAACTGTTACACGACCTTTTGTTTGTTGTTCTTGACTCGTAGGCGCTCATCAATTACAAAGCCAACCTGTAATTCATAGAAGAAAAGATTGAATTGGTCAAAAGAACGAAGCATCATATAAATGGGACCTATTTCAACATCTAGTTTCAACATGAAGAACAAAACTTCACCTTATCAAGCAATCTCTTAGGATCTTGAAATGCTTGTTTCTTAGCCCACTTATGAAATACATGGGATACAATTGATCTCTCTTCAACATTGAATCTGTATTGATAAAGACGTTTTTTAAATTTTTTTTTTTAAGTAAAAAGAGCATCTTGAAATTAACTATAAACAAATGTGTAAAAGCTACTATAACATTCTTCAATCCATCAGACTTTCGGAATACCTTTTCAAGAAACTATTTCCATTGCTTTCTTCCATGGATTCTATGTCCTCGATTTGAACATCATTCACTTTGTTTTGGACAAAGCCATCTGGAATTCTATCTGCTTCAGAACTTTGCATTCGACTAGGTTGATCAACTCTAATCTTGCTTGCACCTTTTACACAGTCATGATCCTTTTCTTGTAGCTCTATGCTTAGTTCACCCTACAAAAACAATCCCAAGAATTCACAGTAAAGAACAGGAATGATATAAATTCTAACCTATGGCACCCAACTCAAGTTTCTGGCCCTAGTAATACAAGGATATAGGAATAAGAAAAGGACACACACCTGAACGTCACAAAGATGTTCTGGAATTTCTTTGAGAAATCGTGAAGGTCGAAGTATCTAAGAGAGACCATCTTCAGTCGCACAGCAACAATAGTAGAATATATCATAATGTAGGACACTTATTCAAGTCATACATACCTGAAAATTGGAGTCCATTGAAACATACAGAATAAAGAGCACCTTCCGGGCACGTGTCATTGCAACATAAAACAAGCGACGTTCCTCCTGCAACATTTCAATAAGAAAGGAGTTTTGAATGTGACATTTAAATAACTCTTGCAGGAGATAGATATAGAATGAACATTTCTCTAAACAAACTCACCTCAACTGAGGACCCGTTTTCCTTTGCCACGCCATTGAATTCATGCAGCAAAGGAATCTCAGATTCGTTTGCCTGTAATTGCCGATACATAAATACAGGGCATAATTAAATCAATCAAAATGTATATCTTTCATGTATGACAACATACCTTAACTATGAAAACAATGTCCCATTCCAAACCTTTTGACTGCATGGTTAAAACAAGATATGAGATACTCAAGTAGGTTAATTGGTTAAGCCAAAGAACGCCAATATTCACTTAAAATACCTAAACGGAAGAAACGGAAATAACCTGATGGATGGTAGTCAACGTGATCGAATTTTCATTATTCTCTCTTCGGGAGCGAAAGTTTTCTCTCTCCCGCTCAGATATATGGTCTATAAAAGCTCCGAGTAAGTTGAGACAGCCGTTTTCTTTCACTTCTTGTTTTGCCCCTTCTGCCGCAACATATTTGGTTGATATGAATTCAGACACATCATCTAGAAGGTACTGAAGAACCTGCACTCATAGAAAATTACATTACAACGACAGATGCAACAAGATTAAGGTTTAAAAAGCAAATTTGAAACTTTAAGGCGTGGGAAAAAAGAAGCCGTGATAATTTGGCATAAAACTATATATTAATTTTACAAATTAGGAACTTAGTTCTAATTTTTTATTTTAGTTTTGAAAGAAAAACTCTAATAAGACTATATTTTATCATAATGTTCAATCAACTTGGACTTGTCTTGCTTCTCGTTTATATGTCCGAGTAAGTATATTTCTGAGAGAAACCTATTTAAAATGTTATGACTGAACAGAATTTTTGGCAAAGGTCTAAGATTTGTGAAGTTCCAAACTCACGGATCTGATGTCGTTCTCTTCATTCAGATATTTTCCTCCATCCACATCGATGACTGCCCGTTGCTCGAGGAGGTATCTCTGAAAATCAGTGAATTGTCAGAACTCGATAGAAAACATCAAGGCAAAGACAAATACTTTGCACTTACAAAATATTAATCAAGGAAAGAGTAAATAAGACAAACCTGTGGTACCAAGTTTGCCACTGAGATAATGACAGCTGAAATTGACTGTTCCTGTAGCATTAATATAAGCAAGATTGCTAAAGAATTTCGTGGATATAACAAGAAAAAATAAATTCTAGCAAGCAATAACTCTGGAAAAGTCGAGAAAAACATATCCATGTTTAAACTTAATCTCTAGAGATACACAAGGATTGAGAAGCCACATGGATATACATGTTAAAAAAAATTATGCTCTGAGAAAGACGTTTCCTTTCATTTATTCTTGCTAGGAAGGGTTCTACGTTCTCAAATAAAATCCAAAACCAACGCTTGATGCCATTAAGAAACATCAAGTTTATAGCTCTTTAAGAGCCCATTTATTTCGTATACTCAAACTGAAATCATTGATTCTGCTACAATGTCTTCCTCTCAAAATAAAGTCGAGAAAAACACATCCAGGTTTAAACTTAATCTCTAGAGATACACAAGGATTGAGAAGCCACGTGGATATACATGTTAAAAAAAAAATTGTGCTATGAGAAAGACGCGCCCTTTTATTAATTCTTGCTAAGAAGGGTTCTACATTCTCAATTAAAATCCAAAACCAAGACTTGATGCCATTAAGAAACATCAAGTTTGAAGCTCTTAAGGACCCGTTTATTTCATATACTCAAACTCAAATCATTAATTCTGTTACAGTGTCTACCTCTCACAAAAAAATTAAATTTTAGACGTTAAAATCAAGAATCATGGTTTGAGTATACCTTCCAAACGGGCCCTAAGTCAAAAAAGCTTACCCTGTGAACTAGCTTTGAAATCATCTCTAGCGTTGACAGCACCTTGCGCCCTTGGGTGAGTTGGCTTCTATTATCATGCAAGAACCATAATCAGTATACAAAAAAATAGATTAAAAAAAGGATCTTTTACTGTCTTGTCGACCATAAAATAGATACCAAAACAAAACAAAATGAATACACGTTGGCTACTGCAATATAATTGACAATACACTTAACTACAATTTGGGTAGCACTGTTTCACAGTGTAATTAGTTAACTTTGTTATGATGAATAAACCGAAAGACATCTCCATGGACAATAATCAAAAGAACATGTTGTCATGCATAACCTTTTAAAGGTACCGGAAATTTTTGCACTGAAGATGTCGCAAGCGGCTGAAATGAAGCTGCATTTTCTAACTGTAGAAATCTTATCAATATGCTCAATTACCTGAGACAGATTTATATATCTTAGCATGACATTAGGTGTATATCTTTGGTACACGAGTGAAACCAAACTTATAAAAGAGAGAGAAAGAGAGAGAGAGAGAGAGAACAAATTTCACGCAACCTCAAAACTAACAATAGTATTACTAACAACAACAACAACAACAACAACAAAAAAAAAAAAAAAACCCGAACTAGTACCCTCTTCTTTTCCTCTTTCTCAAAAGGAAGGAGAGCCTTGAAAACTCGACGATACGGTCCATCGTCACAACCTGGCAATGCAGTTCTAAGCATAGCAATAATGGCTCTGACTACCTATCAGAAAAGCGATACATGAGCAAAAAAATAAGTAAGCTAGCTTCAGGGGCACGCGCGGAACATAGAATCAGAGATATGAAGGAAGAAAGAACACTACTCCAATGAAGAGAACAAATAAAAAGGAAGCACCTTTTTTCTATAAAATGCCACACCATGAGTGTTAAATGGTATTTTCCTTTCTCGGAAGGCTGTTTGGAAGACTTTCCCTGATACCTGTTGTGCAGGGGAAAAAATAAAGTTGAATATCTTAGCAAGTATCTAAAAATTTATGTCATTCATGTTGTTCCGGTTAATGCTGCAACAAGCAAGCTCGACCTGCCGCCGGTAAAGAATTGCTATGTTCCCATAGGAGCACTTTGCAGCTGAACTAATAGCAGCAGTTTCAAGAATCTTGTCAATAACAAAAGCACACTGCACATCCTCACTGTGACATTCTTTGATTGTAATCTGTGTCAAGGACAACAGTTGTAGAAGTATCAGTTACTGATAACAATAAAGAAAATCGTGTGAACGTTTGTACTTTGCTCATAAGAAGATAAAAAACCTTTGATCCAATTGAATTATCGGTGTCAACATTCTTTAATCGGCATCGCTTCATATTATTTTGTATGACAGAAGATGCAGCTTCAACTATAAAGCGAGTGGACCGATAGTTTTTGTTTAGTCTGACCTGCATCACAGAGGAATGTGAAATATCCAAAACTCTACTCCATTAAAAATTCAATCTAATAAGTTTACGATTTAGGAGTATTTTGTGTACTCAAGCCCGAATAAACATTATTGAGAGTGACAGACCAGTAACATATTGAGAGTGACAGACCAGTAACTCCAGTTAGTTAGACAGTTATCCTCTCACAAATGATCTTTTACTCTTTCTTTCTTCTCTGAGTTAGGATATAAAAGTAGCAGTTAAGGACAAAGCAAACCTCTTTGTAAGTTGGAAAATCCTTGCGAAATGAATCAAATCCAGAAATATCAGCTCCATTGAAACTGAAAATGGACTGCAGGGACATATTGACTAATCAACTTGAAAATAACTTGAAAGCACAATCAAAATGACCGAAACAGCCACTATGGAAAAAATTGTAATTAGTTGATATGATTCCTTACGTAGAACTTAAATGACAGAAATTATACCTGGTCATCATCACCAACAATAGTTATGCGGTTATGGGATGCAAGAACTTTCATAAGACTGTATTGCATGGCACTTGTGTCTTGAAACTCATCAATTACTATGGCTTTCCAGGTATCCTGGCTCTCCTTGAAGACTTATTATTCAAAGAAGAAAACAATAGTCAAAATTTAACCGAGGGTTCACCAATTAAGTGATAATCAGAGGAAATAAACCTTCAGGATGTTCGGTAAGCAGCTTCACAGAACAGCTAATTAAGTCGTGGTAGTCCAATGCATTGCAAGTTCTCAAGATATCATTGTAGTTTTCAAGAATCGCAGCCTGTTTCAGTGACATAGTTAACAACAATCCCAAGAAAGAATAAAAGCAAAAGTAACAGAAAAAATATATATGAAACAAATAGGTATCAGCTTACTCCGGATTCATCACCCATTTTACTGCGGTCTGCAGGAGTATTCCCGGAGGCTTTAGCCTGAAACATAATTGCTGGATTGGGATAAGAGATACACATAAACCTGAAGTTACGTCATCAATAAGCAATAAGACCACGTTAAAGAGAAACAAGTATAGAATCCTAACTCCTAAGACCATGTATTTTTAGCTAAAACAAGGCCTTAATCTATCCGAAGGTATAATTCAAATAAATGTACAAAATATGATCAACTAACCAGCAAAAGCCAAAAACAAATAAATAAATAACAAATCTGATAAATTACTAACCCGAGTCACAAACTGCTGCCATTTCTTTGACATATCCTTAAAATACTGTGGGGAAGTTATACCATTAGACTCTTCACCAAACACCCGAGAGTCAAGCTTCTTATTACTCCTTCCATTTTCAAATAACCTCACTGCCTCTATGACTGCTCTTCTCTGCTGTTCATGTCCATATATTAAGAACTCTGATGTCCGCCCAAGTCTAGAATACAACCCATAGTGGAAGGTTGGTAAACAAAGTCACAGAAAATAAGAAGAAGAAAAAACCCATGTGCAACGCTGGTAAACATTAAGTATGTAGCATACTTTTCTGCATGCAATCGACAAAGCTGCAAGGAAAATGAATGAAACGTGCTGATTGTGAGCTCTTTAGCAATAGCTTTCCCAGCCACCTTTCCTATACGCTCTCTCATCTCAGAAGCTGCAGCCGTAGTAAAAGTCATAGCCAGAATATTTGACGGGCTAATGTTCTGAAACGTTTCAAACAATAAAAAAGAGATCCCAAGTTCCCAACTTATACATATAAGTCTGTGTGTGTGTGTGTGTGTGTGAATATATAACAGCTCAAAATTCTTCAAAAGAAGAAATGGCATTACCTCATGAAGCAGCATGAGAACTCTTCCTACCATTGTTGAAGTCTGACATTGCAATGAAAAATCAAAATTAAGACTAAAACACAAATAAAAGTGAAAAAAAAAAAAAAAAAGTAATACAGACAGAAACAGATAAAGAAAGAGAAGACCTTTCCACTTCCTGGGCCAGCAACAATCATCAGAGGCCTGGAAATATCACAACAAACAGCTTCACGTTGCCTGTCATTTAGAGAAAGCGTGTATTTGGAAAACTCTTCAGGCATTTTCCCAATTGTTATACGCTGTGAATTATCCAAATCCTCGGTTCTACATTCCACATCGTTTACAAGTCCAAATATGCCTCCACTTGGCAAAGTCTCTGAACTGCTAAAAAGATCATCATCGTCATTACAATTATTACGTTGACCTTCAACACTGGAGTTGCTACTTGGGGCAGGCCTTTCTGCTTTTTCCATGGATTTCTGCGCACACAAAGCATCGATTTCTTCGAAAATGGACTCGTCAAAATCATCATCGTCATCTATAATGCTAGGAACTGTGAAAGAACCCGATAGTCTAGAATGCTCCGGATGCTTGATAGGGGTTTTAAAGGAATCCAATACACGTCCATTCTCTACAGGAACATCTGCAGTCCGATCACCACTAAGGCTCTTGCAGAATTGTTCACGGCCTAACGGATACTTGTACCTAGTAGTAAATGGAGACGGTGTATTCACCGGAATCTCTGAAAGAGGAACTCTCTTTACTCCCGAAACCCTAGCTGGAGTCTCGATTCCATTTTCATCGGGAACTCTGCAGCCACAAAATCATCAAATAAAATTAAAAACAAAAACGATAAAGGAGAGATTTGTATTCCTCCAATCAGATACTGAAACCCTTAAAACTCCATGAAAGAAGTGACTAATGATATCGGAAGATGAATCTTGATTGAGCGAGAGTGAAGAAAGGAGGAGTTTTTACTTGTTGAGGAGGAAGGGAGAGGGGGCAGACGAAACGACGTCGTCGCGAGGGCGTTTGCGAGCGAGAAGGGCCTTGGCAGCTCTGAAATTGAGGGAAATGCGGGCTCTTTGCTCCGCCGTGATCTCGCCGGTGAGCATTTGAGGCGTGATTTGGTGATTCTGTTCCGGCGACATTTTCGGAGAGGAAAAGAGCTTCCCCTACCCTACTCATGACCGGGAAATCCTGGTTCTTCCCTCGCAAGTTTGAAGCGCTGCAACTTTTAAAATAATGGGCCTTTGGGAGGGCTTTCCCTCTAAATACGGCCCAACTCAGTCTCTGACCCGACTCCTGTCTCGCAAAGGAAAGAGAAAAAGAGACCAATACTTTTTAGAGAGAAAGAAAAAAATAAATCAAGATTAGATGAATTAAAATTAATAAATTAATAATTTATATAAATTAATAAATAAGTTAAATTATTATTTTCGTTCATAACTTATCTGGTTATGAATCATAACTTGATAAGTTATTCACGGTTTTTGTCCATAACTTGTCTGACTATGAACTATAACTTGACAAGTTTATCCATAACTTATCTCGTTATAAACCATAACTTGATAATTAATGGCCTATTAATTTCTATAACTAAAAATTGGCCTATATACTTTCTTAAAGTTTTCATATTGGCTTATTTTCTACTATTTTCCTACTTTTTAAATAGTATTAATTTACTAATTTAAGTTTTTAATTTGAGTTCAGATGTGATTTTATGTGATATTTTTTACTGTAGCAACAAAATTTAGATGTGACTGTTTCTGAGAACTTTTTACTGTAGCAAAACTCAAATTCTAAACTCGAATCGGCAAAATGAACAAGACCTTACACAACTCAAATCATGTTGTTACAGTATTTTTTTTACATAAATTTAAATTCAACTTTTTTGCTACAATATTTTTCTCTCACATACATAACTCAAGTCGTGAAATGAACACGACCTAAAAGTTCATAAGTCGAAATTTATACTTCTTACACCTAATTAATAATTTTTTTAGTTAAATAACTATACTAGTAAAAAGGTAATAATCAATTAGGGATAAAAATCCAGATTCATGCTCTCTTAAGAGTAAATTCTACAATTTTCTATAAAAGAAAATTAGGTTTATAATTCGGATTTTTGCATGTTTTATTTACCTTTGAAGAAAATGTGACAAACGCTCCCTAGAATGCATAGATCTTAAATTTTCATATTTTAATTTTAATTAATAACCTTTAGTCAAAAACTATATTAGTTAAAAATGTATTAATCAATAATAAAAATAAAAATCTTAGAACAATATATTCATACATGCAACTTGTTCATTTGTGTGGTAGTAGAAGGAAAAAATAAAAATATAAAACAAACTTGTTCATTTGGGATGCATAAATTTAAAACTCCAATATTCATAAAATTAAATTAGTGTTTTTCAAAATTTCTCCAACTTCTATGTGCCAAAATAAAAGTACTAAATAAAAAGGCCAAGACAATTATACGGCATCGTTTCGAATTATCTCCTATAAAACAAAAGAGATAACGCAATAAGTGAAATGTCACCTAAAGCTTCAAGGTTACCTCCAGTACATCACTGGACTTCCAACCCTGAAACTTCATCTTCTTACCAGTTTCATCATGGGTTTCTCAGTGGTGGTAATAGTGTGTGGCGTTGGAGGGCTACATTTGGACGAATCAGACTAGTGTTGGTAGTTGCTTGTCCATTAGTTGAACTGCACGACACTTTCATCGTATGTTAGTTGAGCATTTGGAGTTTTGTTTTCGATTCATGTTTTTATTTAAAAAATATATATTATTTTTTTCATGCGCGGTGGTGTTGTATTATGGTGTCGACAGTGATAGTACATGAGGGGCCAAATGCTGCTATTTGGCAACACATCTTCGACTTCACCGTGTTGACTTGAAAGTCCCTCAACGACTTTTCCTCCGAAGGCTTTTGACAACAATGCTCGGTAGTTATATTTTCGTTTTCATGTATGTTTGGGGTCGTAATAATTGTGGCTTTCTCACATTTTGTTCATGTGTTTGTTTCGTTTCCTAGAATTGATTTTTTATTTTCAATCTACTTATTTGTGTCTTAACAAGGTTTTGTTGGTCTTGGTGCTATGGACCTCTCGATTGTGATGAATCAAATTTATTAATTTATTGAAGAAATTTTATCAAAAAGTTATGTGTGTGCTAAATTTTTAGGGTACCTCATTAAGTATATGCCTTTTTTCTTTAAGTGTTTATAAAGGTGTTAAAAGGGTTATGCCAGGCCAGCGCAACCCTTCTGACCCCTGGCCTATGATGGGCTTACACGACCCTCTAAAATACATGGTCGGGGCTAGGTTTGACGAGAGACCCTCAGGCCTAGCCCTGACCTTTGTCCTTTAGGACCGGGGCCAATAAGGCCTTCATATGGGCCAGTAGTAGGCCAGCCCAACAGGACAGACCCATTTTAAAATTTAATTTTTTATATTTTTAGATTTAGTGACAAAAAAAAGAAGTAATATCATATGTCCTAAAAAGACGTAATTGTATTGAAATGATATGAATAATTACAATAAAATGATTGCCACAAAGAAAAAAGAATGAAGTATAAAATATAGGGATAATTAAATTACATTATGGCTGAATTATTTCACGGGTCTAGGTCGTGCTTGAGCCCTTTACAGGTCAGTGTCGTGCCTGTGTTACGGGCTTCATAAGTGAGGCCCAACCCTAACTCTTTTGACGTGCCGGACTAGCTCAGCCGCAACAATACAAGGTTGAGCCAGATGAAATCTTGTAATGTAGTATCGGACCAAATTGACACATCTACGTTTTACTGGAAAATGATGTTTGTATTCCTTAATTTGAAATATCTCATCTCAATTTATTTATTTATTTTTTTAAAAGTGAAAAAATGATAAAGTCCAAAGGTAAAGTGGCAAAATAGTTCAAGGGTAGAGTAGCACGAAGAGCAAAGTTAAAGGGCGAAAATATATTCTGTAATATTTCCGAATCTTTGTCGCGTCCAACTGCATCTTCTCCTAGGACGGTAACAGCAAGCGTGTAAAACTCAGATTCGCATCGTTATCGGAAGAGAAAGAGGGATTCATATGGAGGCCTTGATAGCTTCTTATGGTGGCGACTCGGACTCCGAGTCCCCAACTCAGTTTCCTCCGCCAACTATTTCCCAGGAATCATCACCTCTTCCTCTTCCTCCACCTCCTCTCTCGCTCCTTAACCCGCCCAACTCCATCGGTAACCACTAATTCTCACATACTTCATCTGTTATCGTCTCTTTACAATTTTTGAGCTCAAATGGAAATCAGTTTTTATAGCTGTTTATATAGTGTAAGATATATACAGCTCTTCAGTTATGCCCTCCAAGTGTCTGACGTTTTGACTGTGAAGGGTCTCTGGATTATTCTCCCAGCGGGCAGCCCAGCAGAGTTAGGAGTTTTCCTCACGTGGAAGGGAACTATGCTTTACATGTCTATATCCCAGGTGGGTAAATTTTCAATGCTCAATTTTGTACTTCCATTTCCTATGAATTTACACTAGTTGTTGTTGTACTCTTCTAAGTTCTAAACAATGTGGTCATAGTAAATATACCATCTGCGCCAAAGAAAGATATGGTTTTGCTCTTGAAGAGAGTTGCTCGTCTTGTGCCTGGTCTTTACGTGGTCGACGTTGATGTCCCACTTAACGTTCTTTGCAAAGATGATGACAAGCTTGAGCAGGTTGCTTTGGGAAGGAAATTCCACATAAGCTTAGGCAGAACTGTCCCGATCCGAGCTCACCAGATTGACTCTGTGGTGACAATGCTCCGTCAGAAGCTTCAGTTTCAGGGGCGGTAAGATCTCTCGCTCGATAACTTTGAAAATTGGGACGCACTATGTGGCTCTCCGAAACTTCTATGCAGCTCAATCTTCGCCGTTGAATCATGAAAAGAAAATAACCCGAGTTGTTGGGTGATGAATAGAAAAAGTAATATGAGGCATGAGCTGTTGGAAAAATTTTCAGCTATAGCGGACGACTTCTATTTTATTGTTAAAGTTGTTTCTTTTCATCATTTAGTGGCTAACATTTGTTTTAACATAGTACATTCCATTTTTTTATTGTACCCTTTTCTTTTCATCTCAGCTTTTGTCATTGAGAATATAATGCTATAGGTGAAGTATGCATGACCCATTACAGTATTCGACTCAGGTATTGGATTGATTTTAACAAGTGGGAAGTTTTTGTTAATGATGATGGTACACGGACTTTTCTGTCTATGGAAGTTACTGCAAAAGGTTTAGCCGAGGTATGTATAGTCTCTAGAAGCAGTTTAGTTAGCGAATCATTTTCAAGAAAAATCTACCATTACTTTGTTAGCTGATATAAACCTTATGTGGATTCGTAAATTGCAGGTTACTAAGCAGATTCAAGCCGTCAATGAGGTCTATAAGCTTCACAATTTACCTGAATTTTACGAGGTTAGACTTGTCCTTAGTCATTCCTTCATAAAATTGAACACTTAAGACACTCTTCGTGTCGCTCCTTCGAATTGAAAACTTAATTTAAAAAGTAAATTTATGTGGGAAAAAAATTATAGCAAAAAAAGTTGAAATTAAAATTTTGCGAGAGAACACTGTGGCAAAATAATTATGGGCTAATATTGTTCTTTCTAAATACCGGTGCACAATATTGGATGTTCATTGCAGGATCCACGCCCTCATATATCTTTAGTTTGGGCATTGGGGGACATTAGCAATTCCTTGAAGAGTGCGGTTCAAGCAGAACGGAGATTAGCTGTTGGGAGCTCACAAAAACAATGCATTTTTACCAGTAAATTCAGCGGTATCAAGTGTAGAATTGGTCAAAAATCATACAAGATATGTAAATTTTCAGAAACATGAAAAAAAATGTATTCTAGTTGCCTTTACAAGTCCTATTCTGTTGAATACTAATGTTAATAGTTTATCAAACAGTTTGCTAGTTTCTCATGTTTATTTTGAGGGGGAAAAATGACAATGAAATCATGAAGAAAAGCCTTTCTGCTACTATTTCTCTATGTTACAAGATGGACAAGAAACAAAGGTTGCGGCAGATGAATTTTGGGGGTGGTAGGTGGGATAAAGTCGTAAAGGAACAGGTTACAGAATAAATATATGATTCTCTTAGCCAAAAACCACACTACTATTATTATCTATAAACAATGGGTGGGATAAAGTCGTAAAGGAACAGGTTACAGAATAAATATATGCTTCTCTTAGCCAAAAACCACACTACTATTATTATCCATAAACAATGTTTGCCAAGGAAAGCCCGAGGGCATGCCTGCCGGTTGGTTCGTCAAGCATTGCTACATGAGATGTTAAAATTACTTGGTCCAGGAAAATAGTACAGATGTAGTGCTATCATGTCCTAATGAAGTGCCAACAACCTGCAGCCATATCACACCGTAACAAGACTCTCAGGAGTCAGGTGAGAGACCAGTAAGACCAGTATGCCGCAAAAAATGGATTCAGCCATTCCACAATTTAGTGCAATTTGGATTCAGCCATGATATTGGTACTGATAATCTGTACAGAACTTCTTCGTTATCCCATGGAGACCAGTAAGAACAGTATGCCGCAAAAAATGGATTTTTTTCTCCATGTATTAGTATAGAGACGTATATGATGGTGCACCTCTAATCAAAGGGATCAAACCGAGGGTCGTGCTCACTTGCCATTGCCATTCCAGTACAGAGGCATGTTGGGCACATAACCTGCCAAACCAGAGACAGGGCATTAGGGAAAGTTACCTATGAAGGGTGAAAAAGGAACTTGTCGATCTGTGATGGCAGAAAGAGGAACTTAGAATAGCTAGTAAAATCGCATTTTAGATGTTCAACCTTTCCAGATCCTGAGCAGTTGGAACATCTTTCCGTTCTAGGCGTTGACAGAGGCTGATTTTCACCATTAACTGAGGACACCGGTTCAATAAGGACAATGGCTCCCGTGTTTGAACAACGAGCACAAGCAAGATACCCTGCATAAAATATACGAGTGAGAAATACACCCAACTCTGAACACTATTCTGTTATTGAAATCTCAAATAGGATAACAAAATTAAATGTTGTTTATTTTCTAAAACCATGGTCCGTGTCAAATAATATGCATTCAGGGTGGAACTGAGAAACCATGACATCCTACATAGAAGGTATATAGCAAAAAGAACTATCTTTACCCTAGATCCCAGATCCTCAGTAAAACCTTGAGCCAGAAGTCAGCATATGTTCATTAAAAAAAAAAAAAAAAAAAAAAAACAAAAACAAAAACAAAAAAGTTGGCATATGGGACATCATTCAAAAATCATACCAGTTCCAAGACAGTATTTGCATCTTTTATGCTCCTGCTGTTTCACATTGTTTATTTCAACAATCATTAATGCTGAAATTACCCCAACTGCTCCTCCAGAGAATGACGCTACAATGGGATCAACCTGACTGCACTTTGACAGGACAGTGGGTAAATAAATGAGACCAGACATGATATCGAGCAAACACCATTACTAGTTTCATATGGAGATAGGCAACAATATATGAAGATATGCTATATTATTACTGCTTAAAGGGAAGGAGATACTAGTAAGTTCTACATAATCATACATTTTGAACCATCCCATCTGCCTAATTTGTTAATACTTTATCTTAACATTTGATTAATTAAACACAGGATGTAGTGATTCTTGAAGCAGTAGAGAAGAGCAAAATGGCATAACTATTCTTGGAATAGGAATCATAAACATCTTGGCAAGGTGATGACAGATAAGAGACATTTGAAGAGAATAGGACAAAGAGACGAGCTATACCTCAATTGCATAGGCAGATGCATACTTCGTATAAAATCAGCATACGATGTGCCTCCTAGTCCCAGCTTAAGCTCCAACTGAGATACAAATACAAGAAGACAGAGTCACCGACTTAATACGTTTCTATTTTCTCCTATTCTCCAAAATTGTTATCACCAACCCCGTCAACATAATCTTTAAGACTCATTAGCAGAAGTAATATATTGTAGATAACTTACAGAGGGAGCAAGGAGGCCACCAAAAAGCATAAACCCGGCAATCAGAGAAAAGCAAGTAGCATAATACTGTTTTAGGTTTGCTGAAGTCTGCAAACAACACACATACATTATTCACCGCGTGATCAACTAATTGAAGCACAAAATTGCAAACTTTTGTTCTTGTTTCCATGGTCAAGGTGGAATCGATAATGCAGGTAAAACAGGCTAACTACATGAAATGGATGGATTACTGAAACAAGGACCACAAGAATACTACATCGTACAAAGGAAACTTACTAAGGGAGGCAAGAAGGGGATGAACGATGGAAAATTAGGAAGTTCATTTTCTCGCTCATCCTTTGAAACTCCAAGCTCAGCACTTTTAATTCTTTGTTGTATCCTCAGCCTGCGAACCTACAATTTTTCAGGCATAAGAGATTATAAGATGTTACCTCAGTGATGAAATCTGGAAAAATATACTTATTTCGTTTTCCTAAGCTTGCGATAAGTTTATATCTAAGGGCATAAACTTAATAATCATTCATAAATAAAACAGTTCAGCCACTATGAAAACTCTACTGGCAATTAGAGGTATGCTGATTAAAGAACTTTTTGACAATAGAACTGATTTCAAAAATTAAAATCACCTAAAGTGATGCACACAAGTAAAGTATGAAAAGAGAATAAATAGTGGATCGAGTGATATTCTAGAATTTCCATGTAACTGTAAGTCTTAACAGAACTTCGCATCTTCAATATTGTATTTCAAACAATTCTGCATAATCGAGATTGATTTTTTTTTTTTTTTCAACAAGTTATGTCATGGAAATGTTGTTTCCTATTGAAATGCCGTATATGAATGAGAAAACGGATTTTAATAGTAATTAAAAGAAAAGTGGCATTCTATACTATGTATCAAAAAAAAAAAAATGCAAAACAGAGCCTAATAGCAATCACGACTTTTCCCATTTTCATTATTTTCACTTCTTTAAAAAAGCATCTAAGTATAAGTGCTGATAGAGAAAATGGTTTCACTTGCCTACCTCCTCCATGTGCAAAAAGATTTTATTCCGGCGACTTCGGATATTATCCTGAATTTCTTGCAGTTCCATATTGGCAAAGTCTTGCACTGTCTCAGGTCCCTCTATGATACAAAACCTGAGTTTGTAATCATCCCATGTGAAAGCATCATTTTCCATCCTTAATCTCATCTATCATAACAAACAAAGAACTACATGTTTTCCCAGTATCAATATTAAAAACTTCAAACTAGTAAGAAGATTGTCATGTAGTCACAGAAGGTGCTGTTGAAAATAATATCAACAACTACATCTTCTATTCTTTAGAAATTTATCCCATTTTTCCTTTCGATAAACTTGTATGCCCATTTTGTATCAGCATAAAAAAATCAAAATGCTTATTTATTTTTCTCTTCAAACTTCTCCAAGAACATGGCTCATCAACAAAGGACCCCGCAAATCGAACCGCCTCCAGTTTATTGCAACAACAAAATTAATTGAACGACAACATAAATCTACGAAAAACAACTTTAGGTCACCGAATAGTATTGAATAATCTTTTCATATTTACCCTAAAAGAGAAAAGTTCAAACTTTCAAAAGTCTCGTTCTCATCCAAATTCTCAACAACCAAGCACAGAGACATCTAATCAACAGAAAGAGTACCCGGCGGCGTTTTTATCGGCGGGTTCGGCGTCGATTGAGGGAGCGAAAGATGATGACTCGGGCTCGGACGCCATGGATCGCCATTTCGAACTCATTTTAGGATTGGCGTCGCTGAATCGGGAGCTCGGAAAAGGGAAATTGCAGAGATGCACTCGATTAATCGGACCGGAGAGCGCCAAGGCTCGACCGAGACAAATCATCTCGCTCCAAAAGCAGAGCTCTCGCGCCAATTCCGAAAAAGAAACAGAGAGCTCCTGTTCTTCTGCAACTCTATGAGTCTCTGTGTGAGTTCGGTGAATGGGAAAGAGAAGAGAGAGACGGATAGAGGGAGAGAGAGGGGACAAGAGAGAGAAAGGGGGACCTTTTCTTAGTGCGTGTGGCACCGTGTCAAGGAAGTTATAATATTGGAGGGAAACGGCGGATTGCCACGTGGCGCCACCGTAGTGATCGGAATTTCTTTTTCTTCGTATTTTTGTACTTGAAAATTGGGAGAGAATTTTAGTGGAGGTGGCCTAGTTGGGAGTTGGAACCTATCGAAAAATCCTTTTTTTTTTTTTTTTTTTTTGCGGATAATTTTGATATTTACAAGGACAATATCTGCTTACTTAAGATTTTTTTTATCTTCTTGCCAAAATCTAATAATTTAAGGAAAAAAAAGTTATTTCAAGTTTCCACGAAAAGTTCCAAGCATATATCACCAACCAGAATGAACAATTTCTTATGGTTTCCGGTCACTGTTGTTTTTCGAGCAATGCGTGTTTTGCATCAAGAGACAAATGGATGTGGACAAATGTTTGGGTGAGTTTAGAATTTATTTTAAAATAATTTTATTTTTTTTATATAAAAATAAAAATAAAAATGTTTTTAATTTTAGATATAAATTATTTTTAAAAATGTGTTTGATAATTTTATTAAGAGATTATTTTTAATATAAAAAAGTCATTAATATCTTTCTTTGATCGAGAGAGGAGAAAATAAAAAAAATAAAAGTCGTTTTTTATTTCTCTCTTTTTTCACTAAATCAAAAAATCGTTTTTATTTTCATTTTTTGTCTTTATTATGCCAAATGTCATTTTAGAAACATTTTTATTTTTTCTTTCTCAAAAAGTGTAAAAAATAAAAACGATATCAATTCTAAACACAGCTGTTATATTTTGCATATGTCTCTCAAGGAATCTTTTAATTGTGTCGGTAATTTCCCTCAACATCCAACTTAAATGTTTATGGTTAAATTACACGTTAATTTTTACTAATTATAGGAGGATTAAAGTAGGGGTGACAATTCGTGTTAACGAGTCGTGTTCGTGTCGTGTTAAACTCTTCAGTTGACACGAATAGGTCTGACACGAATACGACATGTTTATTAATCGTGTCAAAATATAAAATTCAAACACGATGTGTTTATTAGCGGGTTGACACGACACAACACGATTAACCCGTTTATTAAACAGGTCGTAAACGTGTCGTGTCAACCCGTTGATTACCTGCCAACATGTTTATGAAACAAGTTGTAAACGTATTGTGTCAACTCATTAATTACCTACCAACACATTTATGAAACAAGTGATTAATAGGTCGTGTTAACCTATTTTTGAACTTATTTCTGAACATGTTTCTCAACTTGTTTAACATGATGTATAAACATTACATAATTTAAGTTTAAAATTAAAACAAACACATGAAAGTCTCTCACAAATTAAAAAACAAACACATAAAAGTCTTACAAATTAGAAAATAAACATACATGATTAATAATTAAACATTTAAATAATTTGTTGCAGTGGGGGGACTCCAAGTACATCATTACGTTCAGGAGAAGTTGATCCCTGTGTAAAAGGCTCCTCATTTTTCAATGAAAAGTTGAAGATATCTTGTGTAAGATCATTTACCTCTTCATTGAAATCTACAAGAAAACAAATATATATAGATATAAGTTAGTTTAAAATCAATATAGGAAATATAAATAAATTAAATAAGTTTGAAACCACCTTTGTCGCCACATAATCAATCTATGATACAAACAAGTGCTTCAACTATCTTCGGTTTAAGTGAGCTACGAAATGAATCAAACGTTCCTTCAAATCCATCATTTTCTTTCAATTTGTTACAAGTTGAGAAACATCATAGGAAGTCTACAGATTACAAAAATAGTCTAATAAACAAGTTTGTCTCTAAAAAATCTGCCCATCAATCCTCTTTCCGCTTTGAAGAAAACATTTCAGGATGGTAAAAAAAAGGAACTAAACCAATTAAAATAGAAAGCATACAATTTAAAATAGAAAACATTTCACTTCCTCGTCCCACTAGTTCTCCGGCTATCTTTAAACCCTAATAATTAAAATAGAAAGCATAGCTCATACAATTGAATACAGATTAGGTTATTAAGGAACATAGATCAAATAACAAGACCGAAATATGTGCATAAAACAAATAAAAACCACAAAGTGAAATACCTGTCGAGATAAAATATATGCATATTGTACCATAAAATGAATTGAAACTCAAGAATTTAACAAAAAATCATAATCACATAAAGAATTTGCACCAGTTTAAGGAATTATCTCAGCACAAAATCTTTTGATCCACCTTCAACCAAGAAAATAACATCACAAATCAAAAGGAAAATTATATCTCAGCATTAATCATCATCAAATCCTGGTTCAGAACATAAAGACTCCAGCTCCTTGGCTTTCTCATCATTGAATCCAAGGGTAGCCATTATCTTGTGGCTGGGGGAATTGACTTCTGACCAAATGCCAAGAAGGAGATAAGAAGTTGTAATTTATCCACTATCACCTAGAATCAAAACAAAAACAAAACATGGACAGGGGAAATACTTGTTGAAGAAGAAGACCAAATCTGTTCACCAAGCAAAGAATTTGTTCCCTAAGTTTGATTTTGATGAAGAATGAGAAGAATAGAATAGGGACCGAATCTATTTCTCTGCCTCCTCAAGGTTGAATATGACGGAGAGAGTGGAGGGTCCACAGAGAATAGGGCAAAAAGAAAATAAGAAGAAGAAGAATAAGCTCAGGTGATGGTCAGGCGGTGGTCCTCCAGTGGACTTAAAGCTCGGGCGGCGGAGAAGAGTTGAGAGAAAGTGGAAGTCGAGAGACAAAGAAAGAGTTGAGACTAAAGAGAAGAATAGGGTTTTGGATTAAGCGGCTGAGAGAAGTGAGATTAGATAATTATATATAAATAGTGAAACATTTTTAACCTAGGTAATAAAGGAGTAACAAATGGGTTGTATAATCGTCTTATCCAAATATGACACATTTAATAAACGGGTTATCGCAGGTCAATTGCGGGTTGGCGGGTCAACCTGAAAATAACACGTTATTTAATCGTGTTTTGCTGGTTCGATTTGATTTTAACCCGAGCCTATTTATGATAAACCTAAACCCGTTAATTTCGTGTGGGTTTTGAGTCGTGTCGTCATATCGCTATCCGAATTGCCAGCCCTAGATTAAAGTGAAAATCATATATTTTTTTATGTTTCCCAAACTCAATTACTCGTGCTTCGTTCTCATAGTATCAATTTTCACTAATAAATTTTTCTCAAAAAAAAAAAAGAAATTCACTTATAAGTAAAATATTATATTTTACTTGTCTAAAGGTGAAAATAAGCATCGTATTCATATAAACAACATGCCGTTCGTTTTTCCTAACTTATTCCTGTCTCGTTTGATCAGGATAAACGACACGTCGTAATAAACTCACTTCAGAAGAACTAAAACCATACTTCTTTTTTTTGACTCATTTATCAGAAAACGACATCATAAAGATTACAGATAGTATGTCGTTATTAGATTACCCCTTTAAAATTCCTTTAAAAGAAGAGGAAAAAAAAAAAAAAAAAATCGGCGCGAATCCGCACCTGTTTCGCAATTTCGCGCTTTTACCTTTTATTTTCCCTCCTTGAAAAGGCCTCACCTCGTCTTATATAATAGAGGACGATTGGGCTGGTCAATTCCATGGCTTTATCAATCATCTGTTGCTTCTTCTTCCTTTTGGCACATTTTTCCTCTTGTCCATACTGTAGTAATATTTCTGCTCTTCAAAGTTTACATACATTTTTTTTTTCTTTTTTCATTTTAGGCACATCATAGGCCGCTGATGATTCAACCATATTTTGCCTACATTGTTTGATTATCCGCTTTTGGGTAAATGTAAACGACTATTGATCTGAGGCCTTTCAAGAAACACAAGTAGATTTTTTTTACGTTAAATCTCAAGTGTGTGTGTGTGTGTGTGTTTTTTTTTTTTTTTTTTTTGCTATTTTGGGTTGAAATTTTTTATTGTTATTTGTTAATTTTTCCCCTCTCACTAATTTCCATCATTTCGCGGCGTATTGGGCCGGTCTGGGCCGGGTTACACGAATACCCGAATCCTACCAGTAGTCTTTTTGGGTGCCCGAATTGAGAAAACCCTAGCATCGTTTGCTATAAATCCATGGCCGACGATTTGGTCTTAGAGGAGCCCCACGAAATGACATATCTAGGATTCTAGGGTTTAGCCTCCATTTCTCTCCTCCAATTTCTTTTCATCGTTGTTTTTTCAGCTTCTCTTCTTTCTCTTTCTTATCCATGAAAGGTGGAGAGAGAGCGAGAGATCGCAGTGACGACTCCATAAAATTCAAGCTCAACAGACCGGAATGCAGGCTTCTCTTCACTGAGAACTTTGCGTGTCGACAACCCCGCTGAACTGAGCGATCTCTCTCTTTCTCCTCAATTTTTTTCTTGTCTGTTTTCTTCTTTTTTAGTATTTCTCAATATTTTTTTTTTCAATTAATTTAATTTCTATTTGATTTTTTTATTTGCTTGGATTGTGGGAAATATGATGATTGCGATGATGATATTTAAGCTCCCTCTTCTGATTAAGGTTGAGGAAAATCGCTGGCAGAATCGAACCTAAAATCTTAAATTGCCACCACTGAGTAAACTCATAATTTCCCAATTCTGGTTTTTAGCTTTTAAAAATGTCTTTGTTTTATGTTTTTTTTTTTTTTTTCGTTTGTTATTATTTGAGAATTTTGATTTTGGGTTGGCTGATGGGGATGAAGCTATATGGATAATCCAACACTTGATCTGAGATACAACTGTATCGATTGATGCCAAATGATTTGCTTCTGAATCTGCTCATGTTGCGTAATTATGATCTTTTCGATGTTGGTATTAAATCTTTGTTGGTTTTTTAATTGATATTCTGGTGCGTTTCAATGTACAATGGTGTTTGGTACTGAAATGTTTTAAATTGCATAGTTAGTTGATTTTTTTGTTTCTGGTACAACAACCAAAGATGGTTTTTTAAAGTTAGATCATTGCTTCACAGTACAATTTTTTTTATTATTATTTTGTTTCACATTTTATTGCACTTCACATCATCATATGATGAAATTCGGAAAAAATCTTAGGACACCTTCCTACACAGCATTTACTTGCTGTGGATGAGAAGAACATTCCATTCTGATGATGATATTTATTTATGGATGTTTTTGGAGCAACTGAGAATTATGATAATTGACGACTAGAACCAGTTTTATTATTGTTTGGCCTGTGACATGAGCAAACTTATAAATTTGCAAATATGGAAATTAAGATTATATCAAACGGATGAAAAAAAAGAAGAAAAGCGAACAGTGCTAAGTTGATGTAGGATATGTGAAACAGTGCTAAGTTGATGTAGGATATGTGAAATTGTACTGATCGGAATCAACAATTGAGAATAGAAGGAAAGCCTATGACTACACAATCAACTAAATGAAAAACAGACGACGGTTCTCTCATTGTGGTTTGGGACTTGGGCCTATCCTCACCCACTGTGGGACAATGGTTTTTATTTGTTCCTCGTAAGATGCATCTTTTTGTTCCTCGCTCTCCAAACACTATCACAGCACACGCCACCAATGAGCAATAACTCCACCGTTTCTTCCTGGCTCATTCTTCTTTGATCCGGAAAGCGCATAGAAGAATGGGTTGAAATGAGGTCTTCCGTTGTTACGTTTTGATACAGGAAATCTCTGTTGTAGGAGTGAAAAAAAAAACTCAACAACCTCACGAACTCAATTAATCAACTCTACTCAACTCATTTTAACTTGAACCTGATCAGCCAATAAAAGATGAACCTAACCCACATACACAACCAGACTATTAATTAGGTGGGCTTGACCTATAACTCCAACAAAGTAAATAGACCTAATACAAGCATAGAAAATAGCATAGTATTTTCTAATTCATGATGATATGAGAAACTGTTCTTAGTATTGAAATTAGGATTAGAAATAGTAATAATAGGCCTCCTCAATTTTGTTAGAACCTTTTCTCTACCCAGTTAAGAAAGTGTTTCTCTCTATATAAAAACGGTGTGTTTTGAGATGTGAAGTGGGAGAGAAGTGATTTTATAATTGGGGTTTTGAGTAAGATGACATTTTCATTTTTTTTCTTTTTCATATTCAAAAAGTAATAAGAATGAGATGTGTTAAGTTTTTTATCATCTTGCCATTGAGTTATTTTTCTGCAATACCTCCCTTATAATATCGTCACTGCAGTAGAGTTTAACCACCAAGTTCGGGATGAATTGGCGTGGTTCTTCTATGCCTAGGACACCAGAATATCAAACCATGAATGAAGAAAGACATGAGAGAAAAGCATATTGGCTAGTGATTGTGAGGCCCCAAATCTTAATTGGAGGGGACACTAAAGGCCTCTGCCCTTCCATCCCTTGGATAGATAGAGAGGGAGGGCAGAGTTTTTGGTTTTTTCGTGTTGTCAAAAAGTTGAACAATGAAAATAGATGGTGAGTGCCTGATCGAATTGATCGGGTCATGTAGGAACAAGGTTCAAGTCTACCGGTCTGTTAGGATGCCTCAGCTGCATACATTACTGCACTTCCACTTGACATTTATCGTAATGATAAACGGCTTGTCTTGCTGTGACATTCTCTTAAATTCTCAAAACTTCTGTCACTCTACCCCTACAGGGGCAGAAAACCCATCGCTGTCTTGGCTGTGTTATTGGAGGCTATGGGAAAGTCAGAATAGGAGAGCACTCATCTTGGGTTGGGCTTACTACTTAGATGCTTTAAGCAATTATCCGCTTTGCACTTGGCTACCTAGCGTTTACCGTGGGCACGATAATTGGTACACTAGAGGTGCGTCCTTCCCGGTCCTTAATATATTTATATATATAAATAAATATCTTTTTTACATCATAATATATAATATTTGTCTTATATTTTACATTAATTATTTGACAACTTATTATGTTTCGTGTTATATAAGTTTTTATTATTGTTTGTTTGTTGGTTTATAATTTATATATTTGAGTTTGTTTTGCATGTATTATATTTTTATATCAGTTTATAATTTATGAGATAATTTTTTAGCTTTATAAGACTAATATAATGATAAAAGTTAGTTTTCTTTTCATATATTTCTTATTTTGGGTTAATTGATTAGCTTGATTTATTTATTATTATTTATTTATTTATTATGTTCAACCTGATCAACCCATTTAAATTTTAATTAGTTATGCTGATCTTAAACTTTGGGTTGATTTATTGGGTTAAAATTGAATCAACACACTTAAACTTAATTAGGTTGGTTAAAAAATCTCAAAAACTCACCCAACTCACATGATGTTAAACCCTACTATGTTGGTTGATGAATCGCCTCAAAGAGGTAAATGATTGATATATCTCAACAAATATAGCATACGAAAAATTTTACATTTAATTATTATTGGTTGAAATGTTCACTTTTTTATGTAATTATTGCAACTTTTAAATTTTTAATTTTTTTTAAAAATAAAAGGTTATTTTTACAACTTTTAAAGTTTAATGATTATAAAAAAATAATTTTTTAAATAGTATTATGCATTGAAATAAAAATTAAATAACATAATATATTATATATTTTTTCTATGTTAAATATACAATTAATTTTAATATTTATATTAGAGATGGTAATATTAATAATAGTATGACATGCCACATTTTGTACCATTTTTTTTCATGGAATAAATTTGTGCCATTCTAGTCAAAGCCCTCAACAAGCCCATAGGAGAACCCAAGTTTTTGGCACTGGGCCTCATCATTCTACTTTTTGCAGTAGGGTATTTACTGAGTTTTTGGTCTTCATCTTTTTTTTTTTTATAAAAAAAATAGTAAAAATAGGTCAATATAAAAGGTAAAGAAAGTATATAGGTTAATTTTTAGTTATAAAAATTAATAGGTCATAACTTATCAAGTTATGGTTCATAATCAGATAAGTTATGGATAATTATAGACAATAACTTGTTAAGTTATGATTCATAATCAAACAAGTTATGAACGGAAATAGTAATTTGGCATATTTATTAACTTATGTAAACTATTAGCCTATTAATTTTAATTCATCTCAAGTCTTGACCTATTTTCCTCTTTCTCCCTTTTTTTTTACAGGATTCCTAGCAAGAAGATTTTAATAAGGGAGAAAGGAGATAAATATTTTTTAAAGTATATAAATTAGAATTTTTATTTTTTACTCTTAATTAATTATTTTTTAATTAAATAATTATACTAAGAAAAAGATATTAATTATGAAGAGTAAAAATTTAGATTTATACATTTTTAGAGGTAGATTCTGTAATTTTCTTTTATGTTGGGTTAATCTTCTTTTATGGATCTGTTGGTGGGAATGTATGGACAAGGATGCTTGATTCTCAATGTTTCGAGTAGTTGCTATGGGATTGCCTGATATGATTGAAGCAGATTATCACAAATTTGTATAGCGGTCTCGCCATCTTCTTTGAGGTTTCACAGTAAACATGGGAGTGCGTAAGTGGGCCAAACTTTTTGCCTCATCCACATCAACTGAATCCTAACAGAGTGGTCTTTTTCTGTAACAACTTGATACTCTGAAGTGGTGAAAGTGAAAGCCAGATGCTAAAGTGAGGTTATAATTCGGGTGTTATTTACAAAATTAACCCAATTCCCTTCATTGCTTTCATATTCAACCACCAAGTTTTCATGCGCGCTTATACCAATTTAAGCTTGTTATTCCACTGGGGTTTCTTCATCATGCCAAGTATTGCTTTTATCAAAGAAGATCATATATTAGTGAAAAGGTAAAAAAAGAACTTATTTTCCAGTTCCCATCCTCATCATTTGGAATATATTTTTGGAGTTAAAAGATGAGAGAGACTGAAGACGACTGTTGCAAGGTGATAAGTAAGAGAACGATATAGTTTATGCAAGTTAAAAAGTTAAGAGTGAAGATATGCACAAAAACGAGACCATGCTATTTGATTTTCGGGCACATGGGTTGCGCCAGGAACATACATATGCACATTTAGGTGTTAGTTGAAAATCATGCAACTTGATAACTTTGTCAGAAGAAAAAGTACAATATAAAAAATAAAATAAAAATAATTTTTTAATTTAATATAAAATGAGAGAGAAATAAATAGTTATTTTTTTTATTTTTTATTTTCATTTTCTCTTTTTTTGAAGCATAGAGACATTAATGAATATTTTTATATTAAAAATAATCTCTTTATAGAATTATCAAACACATTTTTAAATATAATATATATTTAAAATTAAAAATACTTTTATTTTTATTTTCATAAAAAAAATAAAATTATTTTAAATCGAATTACAACGCATCATATGCAAAAGTCGCCCAAGTTGGTTTGCATTACATAATGTTAACGTGTATGAGCAAAGCGGATATACTGGCCGATGGAATATATAGATACATAGTGCCTTACACTGATCACACCAGCACAGTTTTTGAAGTTATAGAACTTAAGTGTTCGTTTAGTTTATGTATTTAGAATTGTGATTTAAAATTATTTTCATTTTATGTGTATTTTTTGTAAGAAAAAAATACTATAGAGAATTATAAATCATAATTCAGAATAAAAAATGAATACAAAAAATAAACAAACTCTAAGTGAAATGTTGAACAAGTGGAGTTGGGCCCATGAAAAGAGTGTACTAATACCGCTATACAAGCAGCGTTAACATGTGAAATCTTTGTATTGCATAAATATTGCTCTCCAGATATCAGACAGCTCCACAAAAAAAAAAAAAAGAAAGATATTTCTTCTATAACCAACTTTACGTGCTTCTTGTGAATGCTTCAAACTGATATTCTTTGTATCAGATATTTTAAGACAGAAAATCTGACAATGCAATGTAATGGCTTGATATATATTTATATATATATATATATATTATATTTATTTCCCTCCATTATGTAAAGTTTGCTCGTTGCTCATTGTGTTTCAAGAACTTTGGTATGAAAACAATGTGCTGTAAATATATTTCTCACTTTTTCCTTGAAGGACGACCCAAAAATCAAAATATATGATAGAGCCACCCAATAGTGTTGTGCTTGGCTATTTTGTGTAGACAAGTGAATTTGTGGACCACCAAACGCGTCAACTGTGCTGTAAATATTTGTTGGATATTTTAAGCAAGTGCAAGCATGCTTAAACCGTCCGATACATCCCACTAAACTCGAAGATTACAAAATGTGATGTAAGCACGTTGATTTTAATTAGGTGGCTTTATTTTGTAAATAGATTAAGGTCTCATTTATTTTATTAATTTAAATTTTTAAATTTAATTTTATTATGATTAAAAATTATTATAAAAATTATTTTTAATTTTTTTTATATAAAATTATATTTTAACTCAAATTTACAAATTGACGGAGATTTAAGAGTCATCCAACCAGAGAATATCCCATGTCAAAAGGAATTGTATACAAAGAAGGCCAAAGCCTAAAGAGGCTGCTTTTGTGGGTGTCTAGTTGTAATGGTGGTGTTTTGCATGCCTAGTGCCTACCTTGCCAAGTGTCCTCGGGCGGCAAAGCGGCTAAAGCTACTGCCACTACTAAAAATTCGCGATTCATCTTTTTGTTCCTGGCCAGGAAATTAATTTGGGTTGAAAAAAAAAAAAAGTTGATATTTTAGTTCATTCTACTTAAATTAATGAAAAGATAACTAAGAGCTGACGTGGGAAAAAAAGATAAGGAGAGAATTAGCAGATAATGTTACATGGTCCAAAGCTAGTTAATTCAATTTCAACCATTCAATGGCCCCACCACTTTCTAGATTTCAAATTGTACCATTACCTCATAAGTGTTAACACAAGATATGCCTTTTTCAGACTATTTTTCATTCCATTTGCAACCTTGTTCACGGGATCACATCACATTCAAATTATGTCTAATTTTAAGGTGGGTTTGACAGCCTCAAATTTTTTTAAAAAATAATTCAAATTATAATTTTATTTAAGTTTATATTTTTTTAAGTTTAAATTTGAGTTTAAATTTAAATTTGAGATTTAAATTTGAGTTTAAGTTTTCCTTTTAACTCAAATTTAGAAATTTAAACTCAAATTAATAAATAATATTTTTTTATTCTTAAAAATACTATAACTTTTTCATTTTAATCCTGATTGAGATGATTTTTTATGCATTGATAATAAAAGACTAATAAAATCTCACCCATATACCCTATTAAATTTTTTATTATCATTGAGTTTTTATTAATATATTATCTAAATACAAATTTAAATTTTAACTCACTCAAACACAAATTCAAAAAGATTCTTATCTCAAATCATAACTTAAATGTATACAACTAAACACAAACTCAAATTATAATTTTAACACAAATTATAACTAAAACTCAACTCAAAATCTTCATTCAAAAATATCTAACTCAAAAATATAAAAGAACAACCTAACCCGTTAGTATTTTATCTAAACAATTGCATTACAATAAATTATTAAATGAACTCTACCATTAAATCATGAAAAGATCAATTAAAAAGTATTTTAAATATTTCAAACAATATATTAGACATTAATAATAATACTAAAAATTATATAAATAATTATATTCAATGACACTTATAAAAAACTTTTATTTTCTTTTTCTTTTCCTATTAATAATTGAAGCAATTAAGTTAGGGCCATAATTAGTTGAGAGGCGGTGGTGGGACTAGCGTGGTGGGGTGAATTCCTTGACATCCGGACATTTGCACCATGTAATTATCATAAAATAAAAGTTATTATTATCCCGGGTGCCAATATCCACAAATAAACCAATTTTTATAAGTATACCACTTTAAATTACATTTCGTCCCACTATAAAACCCCCCACAACTGCACATCCTCACATGATTAGACACCAACCACCTAACTTCACAGTGTCTTCTTCACTTCTTACCAAAAAAGACAATAAATAAAAAATAAAATATGCATCCCGACACACCCCAATATTTCACACTCTTCAACTTCATACTCCTGTTGCTGACAGGAACTTGTTTTGCCTTTCACACAGGCGGCGGCGGCGGTGTTAGCGGCCGGAGAATGTCTACAGAACAGGAAGGCGGAACCGGGGATCCGAGTGGGGCCAGCGGTTCAGCCCATGGTCCCAACTGGGACTACAGTTGGGGCTGGGGTTCGAGCCCGGGAGCCGGCTGGGGTTACGGTTCGGGGTCGGGTAGGTCGCCGACCGGGTTCGGAAGAGGTTTTGGCTTTGGTTCAGGTTCCGGTTCCGATTCGGGGTCTGGTTCGGGGTCCGGGTTTGGATATGGTTCCGGAGGCGATGGGGCTCGCGGGGGCGGGTACGGCTATGGAGCTGGTTCAGGGAATTCGGGTGGAGGCGGAGGCGGTGGCGGTGGCAGTGGCGGTGGCAGTGGCGGCCAAATGAATCGTGCACCGGCGGGTTCAACGGACAGAAACCACCATGGCTGATGTTCTTCAAGGTGTGAGATTTTATGCATGTAATTTGCTAGAATAATATGACATGTAGAACTACTATATACAGAAGCGTGTAATAATTTCATACTTGTTAGAGTTGGAATGGCTGAATACATAATATATTATATAAACTATGTTGGTATATTTAGTATTTCTTAATGCATAATATATGTAGGCTCTATTGGTATATTTAGTATTGTTGTATTTTAGGGATTGTATTGCACCCACCTATTATGTTATTTTCGGTGTTAGGAGTTTTTTTTTTTTTTTTTTTTTTTTTTTTTTTTTTTTTTTTTTTTTTATAAATAAAAGTTCAGAAAGAAGTGACCGATCGACGTTAGCATACTTCTTATAGGCCTTAATAAAGGGGTACGCTAACAAAAATGTTCTATCGTCAGACAAAATTTGCGAGTGTCTAGTTCCTCGAGAAACTTTTTTTTTTTTGGCTAATTATTGACCTGCATTGTTTTATGTTTCATTTGAAATATTTCAAGAATAAGTGTCCCTTTAGTATAAGAATTAGAATCAGAGTGATTTGAGTTTTTAGATTCAGAATCATGATTCATGATTATTCAAACTTTTGTTTGGATGTGTGCATGTATGATTCTGATTCTAATTTGAATCATGATTTGAATTAGTGTTTGATTGTGTTATTTTCTGATTTTGAACCATGATCAAAATAAGAACCATTTTTTATACGTGTCATTTTAAAAAACATAATTCGGTATATAAGATTATGTTACGTGTCCATGCAAATTTGTGTCATTTTTTGTGCATTTTATGCTCTACGTATATGATTATAATCAGCAAAGTGAAAACATATAAATATGGGAGACCCTAGATCCGCTAAAAGTTTGTTTAACATCACTCATTTACAACACCATCAACATAAGCAGCAAAGTGAAAACAGAGGAAGTAAATTCAATCCTCTTGTGACACACAGCAAACTAATCGGCCATAAATCAATTCACTTCCTTATATGTACACAACACATAAACGTCAATAAAAGAATGAAGGAGCAAGCTGTTCAAAATTTTTTCCTAGACCCAATCAATTCCCACTATATCACAAAAAGTCTTAAACTCAATCAGTTCTTAAAGCCCTAAACTCAATCAGTTTCCTCTATCTATGTTGTATTCTACTGATAGCACATTCACAGAAAGTCCTAAACCCAATCAGTTCCCTCTATATCATTTTCATGCATCTGACAAAAATGTAAAGAAAAACCACATATGTTGCCATTCGAACATATCCCATTCCAGGTATTGATCTTTACACACAAATTTGAAAATAAAGTGAGGATGACACCCTTACCGAGTTCGAGTCCGACGAGGAGATGAAGGACACCGTCGAAAGAGCTCCAAACACAGATGAAGAACTTTTGCAAAATTTCCCGTCTGTTTCCTCTCCGGTGAAGGCGATAATGGCCTTACCTTGGTAGGATCGGCGAAATTGGTACCGAATGTGGAACTTCCATCGATTGTTCACAATCACTCGAGCATTTGAAGCATTTCTCATCAACTTCAGAAGATGAGTCCGTCGTGAGTTGGGTTGCTTATACAAGAGGAGTCCACCGGGAAGAGGAGTGAAAACCGAAAGAAAGAGAGGAGAAAAATTGGAAAAGCTGGAGATGCTCTGTAAACTCACATGAGAAATGCACAGAGAAAACTAGAGAGATTCTCTGGCCAAGGGAAAAATGGTCGGTAAGAGTGGATGGGGTCAAGAGTGGGTGGGGGTCATTACTCGGGGGGAGCACTGTTCACATGATTTGAGAATGGGCTGAATCAGGCCCTCCTTAATTTTGAAATCAGGATCCAAAGTGATCCCAAAAGTACAATTTGATTATGGGTCAATTCTGTGATTTTGGGCCTCCAAATGCGGATTCTCCCACGTAACCCAGAATCAAGATTCAGAATACAGCTTCCAAACGGCACCTAAATGTTTCAGAAACACATGCATACTTTATAGTTTGGCTTAGTTCTATTTCCTGAACCGAAGATTTCAAGAAAGCTTGCTACCCACCAAAATTCTGAAACATAGCCAAGTTTTTTTTTTTTTTTTTTTTTTTTTTTTTTTTTTTCAATTTGGAGAAAATGCAATGGATAGAGTTTCCTTCACAAAAATTTTAACATCTAGTTGGAAATATACAACCCGTAATGTTAAAAGGAGAACGATATATTGTTTTGAAAACTAACATAACTTGAAAAAACAGAATCATAGTTTCAGAAAAACTAACAATGAACTATTACAAAACTCAACAAGGAAACCATCGTTTTAGATAAGTTATATAATTTAGTGACTCTAAACAAAGAGGAAGAAAGTAAATTTAGGGTGTGAATTGTTTGTAACATTATGTGTGCTAATGGAGGAAACACACTCAGCACCAACAGATCAACAAAGCAGGGTTACTAGGTGCGACCGTGTGTGTTTGTTTTATTTTCCTTCTCTCTCATTAACACAAATAAAAATAATAGGAAATAAATGAAAAGAAAAAACAGTGACAAATAGAAAGAACAGTTTGTGTTTCTTTGTGCTTGTACTTGTGCATTAAGCACATAAATATTCTGCCTGTGCTGGCCATCTCTTTTGATTTCAACCCGACCGACAAAAAAATCTAATTATATAATGCATAAGAAACAAACAAAGTACATTTTCTTAAATCTTAACCGTGTCTTGACCACATTGCAAAGACATGATGTTCTAAATCATAGTGACATGTAAAAGCAAATAAGCAATGGTTACCAAGCACAAGTGAGCCAATTGATTGGGTGAAACCCTGAAAACTCACCAAAATGCTAGATATGAACCAATGAAGGGTCTCTTGAAAACTTCGAGAAATGATATGCATGACAGAAACAGATTGTAGAGGACTTGGACAAATCCATGAAACTTTATCTAAAATGTATTTAGTTATATATAAATATTTTTTTTGGTCTTTAAAACAATGCTGCCATATCTCTCTCTCTCTCTCTCTCTTTTCTTTTTTGTTATTAATGTTTTTATGATAGAAGAATTACTATAGTGGAAGAATGATTAAACAACCAACTATCAACATCCTTCATCGATCAGTATTAGTAAAAATTTGACTTGAAGGAAAAATAGACAACAAATTTATCTCAAGAGTACACCAATTCATGGGACTCCTCCCATTTGCTTAAACCAATTTGCTTATCTAGAGAATACAACAAATGATTCAACCATTTGCTTCACTTTTGCTTGTCGTGTGACTCCCATATAGAAGGGCCATAATACATGAGTTTCATGGGGTTTCTTGATGTAAATGACGAGGGATCTTATGTACGATGTTTTTATTTTATAATATGTGTTGCGAAATTGCTTTTGATTCGGTCACCGAATCGCATGAGTAATAAAGTGTATATAAGTACATATATCATTTCACAGAGATTGACTTTTTATAAGTTAAACACAAAAAAGTAATAAGAGAGGCACACATACCAATCAATCGTATCGGTCGTATTCTTAAATTGGAATGAAAAGCGGAGTAATGCTTCTTCGCATGGGCACATAATAAGACCACTTAGATAAGAATAGCATTCACAAAAATGTTTTAACATAGAGTAGAATCGAATATTGAAGAGATTAATTGACTCCATGGCCTTGGTTGACTGCTGAAGGAAGGTTTGGATCTTAGAATCCATTTCATTTTTGCTTTCCGCCGCACTAAGTACCTGCCCCACTATCATCTTAATCTCCGCTTCGAGTGCCAACATCCTAGCCTTCTCCCCTGCTAAGATTCCTTGCTCATCAGCTAAATTATTAATAATCTGAAGAGGATCCTTTAACGCCTCCAAGCTTCTATTTCCTATGTCAATAATCGCGAAAAAGAAAGAAGTTTACTACAGGAAAAACTACTTTAAAAGCTCTCTATTTCGTCTAGTCTGATATTCAGTAACCAATCCATTTCGTATGTTTTTCTAAGACGTGGAAGTCCCCGGCAGATGAAAGGGCTGTAGGTGATGGCGTGTTCCGCTTCTTATGTAGAGAGCAGTGCTGAAATCGTTCGGGTCGTGCATGGTAGCTGGTATAGATAAATAAAGGCAGGCCGCGAGACTTATTCTTTTATTTAATAGGCGGCAAAGCTGAATAGGAAAGGGGCCGAGTTGACTAATGAGTGCCTATTTAGCCTTTAGAAAAAGGTTATCATGTGAAGCTAACATGGTTGGCTTATAGCCAAATCAAGATGAGACGGGACGAACGGTCAGAGGCCACAGCGGGACTACCATAGGAAAGCCTGCCCCCGCTAGCTAACATAGAAAGAATTCTATTCTTGGAAAGCAATAGTTGAGTGTGGCACGCACCTTTTTGTTTGTTTTGGAGCCCTTTTGGCGGGGCATACTAAACCCACTACATACCACACCACCGAGCGGCTCGCTTGAATGCCGAGTCTTTCTCCGCTGCCAACTCAATGTCGTTGTCACCTACAAAATAAGGTTAAAAATTGGACTTTACTAAACAAGTGAGAAAAGCCCTTTCTATGTTATTAGTAAAGCACTAACACTGCAATCAAACTAAAGCACACACTAGAAAGTGCTTCGAAAGGCGCCGGCTCCCTTCTTACTGACAGACAGCTACGTGCTGGCACTCAATTAGTAGCGTTGGCACGTCACTCGGCTCACTTCGGTTGCAAAGACTTTCTCCTTAGGCGCATGTCTCAGCAAAACAAAATGAGGGTTTCGCTCGTTATAGGACGAGCTGACGACAACCGTGCAATACCTGTATGAAAGTTAGTACCATCCCCTTAAGGACATGTTTTTTTGGGACACATGCGGATCGCCGTCCCACGGGACTACAAGTAAAAAAGAGTTCAAACTCTTTTTTTTTTTTAGTTCAATTGAGAAACTTGAGTCTTATAAAATAGGCAACTCTATGAGGGAAGTCCTCGGGTCGAGTCTTTGCGAGTTCATCCCAAACAAAGCAAACCCCTTCCAGGTCTTGGTCGGGAAGATGCTATTATAAAACGCCAATAGCCTGATGTTAGCTTCTACGGCATAAGCTTTAAAGAAGAAAGTTAACGTTTAGTATTGCAATTATAATAACTATAATTTTATCCACACCATCAAAATTGAGTGACTGTAGCAATTAAAACAATAGAATTAAACTAACAAAGTAAGTAAAGAAGAAATTTGGAAACAAGAAGGGATTGAAAGGAATTCTGATGGTATTAAGGCAATAAGGGGTCTGATTTCATCCTACCGAGCTATGCTAATTAAATTCTTAAGCTTGTTAACTAATTTTACTTAATTCATTAATCTTAGATTTTTGAAAGTAATTTCACTCCCTTCCCGAGTGCCGAGTAAAATAGTATGCAAGACAGTTAAATAATATCTCTATTAGTCTAACCAAATCAAGCATCCATTAAGCAACATAATATTGATTACCTGAATTAATTGGCCTTCCGAACTCAACTAGCTTTAGATTGTGTTTTTCCAAATCCAACATGCGAAAATGACTCTCCCAAACCTAAATCCACACATCTATATCTCTAATTCAATAGATAATCAAATTAAACAATAAGTATAGAGAAACACAAATAAATTGAAGTGAAAATATATTAACAAGCTATAGAATCTTCATAACATAACAACAATAAAACTACATCAAACCCCTAGCTCTAAAGAGTTTAGCTAGAATATACATCAATAATCTCATAGCATGAACCACAAACAATCCAAATCTCATATCCATGGTCTACACACAATCCAAGAAAATACAAATTCTAGAAGATAAAAGAGGAAGAAGAAGAAAGAAATAAAACTCGTTGAAGAACAAGCTCCAAATCTTCAAGTTCCCATCCAATCTCCAAACATGCTCTCCAAAACCTCGTATTTTCCTCTTTTGGTTCCTTTTATGTGTTTCCAAGTGTTCCTTATAATTCTTAGCTTATTTCTATTTATACCTCTCTTCAAATCAGCGCAAATGAAGCCTTAAATGGCTTCAGAACGCGTGGAAGCGTTACAGTGAATCACTTTCCCGTTGCAACGCTATTAGAATTTTTGAGAAAACCCCAACAACGCAGGTAAACCCGCTGCAGCTAGTCTTCAGTTTTTCAGGGGGCGCTGCAGCGCAAGAAGTGGACGTTGCAGCGCCTAAGGCAGAGGCTTGGGCTGGCTTTCTACTCTCTGTGCTGCAGCGCGAATTTCATTCCGCTGCTGCGGCTTCATGACTTGATTTGGCTTCCAATTTCACTCTTTTGAAAACCTTTTTATTCATTTTAACTCAAATCTATACAAAAACAAGATAAAACACAATAAAAACACGCTAAAAACACCAAAACTAACAAAAATAACCAAGATATGTAAGTAATAAAATCGAGCTGTCAATATGTCATTTTGAAGTTGCTCGTGCTTTCAGTTTTTGTCCTTTATCTGATAATGCAGTGTTATATTTTTTTGTCATTTTTTAGCTACCTTCGGTTTTTAATTTTATTTTCCTTGTCGTTTTCCATTTTCGAATCCCTCTCCTGGTTCCATTGTACATATCCGGGGTCAAATTCTCGAACCCGAGAGTGAAGATTTTCTTTCCTTTTTTCTTTATACATGTATTGTTGTGTGGGAAAACGTGATGAAGACGCGGACCACCAAAATCACGACACGTGGCGACATTCTCTCTCTGCCAGTTGCATTGCTCTCGACGCTTCAACACCTCGATATCAACCGTCAATGTCCAAATTGAAACGACGACTCCATGAGGCGCCGACGGATTTAATTTGCCTGAACTAAGGCGTTAATATCCCTCGACTGCGGGAAGAGTCGCTCGAAGAGGACAAGAAAAGGCTGAGGCAGTGCTGACGACGAGGGAATGTTCCCGTCGAGGCGTAGTAGGTTGCGTACAAAAGCAGAAGACTGCAGACAGCATTAATGGCAAGATTACAAACCGCCACAGGGGACACAAAAGCATTACGGAGACTCGCAGAGCCGTAATTGAAGACTAATCAGTAGAGTGAACAGTGCTGATTAGTGGGCTACTGGGCCTAAAAAGGAGAAGCACTTGAGTGCATAGGCTTACAGAGGAAAACCCTCCACGAAGGAAGCCCGGCTATATAAGGAGGAAGACCCCCAATGGAGAGGGGATGGGTGAACTGAAAATAAGAGGATTCTTGAGAGAAAAAAGAGATAGCTTGTAAAGTGTGAAATTCTCTAAGCAATATAAATCATACAGTGGATGTAACTCTGATTCTGAAAAGAGTGAACCACTATAAAATTTCTCTTGTGTTATTACATTCAGTTCATAAAAACACTCACACTATATTTATAAACACATTAATCAACCGGTAATCCAAAGGGAAACCAAAGGTAACCGGATTGGTTTATTGTTGGCGAAATTCCACCGTCAACAATTGGCGACTCCGCTGGGGAACGAAAGCGTTCGACCCCCAATAATATAAAGCTGCAATCAGCCCTCCATCAAAAGAGATAGTAGGATGGAAGGAGATATGCATCCAGACGGAAATGGAATTCCCCCTCCTGATGCGCCACGACCGGATCCGATGCAGATGCAAGCCCAACTAGCCGCTTTAACTGAGCTGGTGCGTGGGCTAGTGACCGTAGTGGAGCGACTCGACGGAAGGAACTCCATGCCACCTTTAGAAGATGCCCCGAGACCACAAGGACCCGCCGTAATGGAGAATCCAAATCACGGCGAACACCCACACGTCCAAGAAGGAACCGGGGAGAGCGAGCACCGCCAGGGCCCTCCCAGGCCACGGCCCACCCACTCTTCTGGCAGCCGACTGAAAGCTGGTGGGATCCGAGCCATCGAAGAACTGCCCCAAAACCCGGGAGGAAACCCGCCGGGAGACTCGGGTTCAGTACAGGCAGGCGGCCAGGCCAGGGGTGGACCCATCGCTCAAAGGGAGGAGCTGCTGGTTCGGCCGTCTCGACGAAAGAAGCGCGGACCCTCGTGGAACGCATGGCCAACCTGGAAAGGAGACTGACCGGGGATGTTGCGGGACTGAAAAAGAACATCGGACGAGTGGCCGAAGTGGTGAACGTCGACATCACGCCCAGCCGCATTCACGACCACCCGTTTACTACGGAGATAATGGCGCTCCCTCTCCCCGATAAGTACAGGTCGCCGTCGATTCCACCCTATGACGGACGAGGAGATCCCGACGACCATTTAGAGATGTACACGGGACACATGCTCTTGCACGGGTACGCCGAGGAGATTATGTGCCGAGCCTTCCGGAACCACCTGACCGACTCTGCCCGACGATGGTTCCGGACGCTGAAACCAAACTCTATCTCCAGGTGGGATGAGTTAAAGGAGGCGTTTTCTCTCCAATTCATCGGGGTTAAGAAGTATGTGCCCCCAAAACAAAACCTGACAACAATATACCAAAAGCCAAACGAGACGCTGAGGGATTGGCTTGCCAGGTACGGAGAGGCCGTCGTCGCGACGATGGATATTACCGACAGGGAAGCCCTGATGGGGGCGCTGTCAAGTATAAAAAAGACAACTCCCTTCAAAAGTGAGCTTAACCGAAAACCCCCGTCCAGCTACAAAGAGTTCCTCGCACGGGCACAAGGATACATCAACGCGGAAGAGGCGGACGCCAACGACCCCGACCACAGATCCAACAAAGGAAAGGGGGTCGAGCAAGGGGCGGCCCCATCAAGGCCAGACGGGAGGAAGCGTCGAGGGGAAGGAAGCGGCGATAAACAGCCAACCTCGACACAAAAAACGCCGGAGACCAAGAAGCCGAGGCAGGAGGATCCCCGCAGGCCTCGGCTGTTCCAAAAATACGACACCTATCATGAACTAACGGTAGGCGTCGAGGAAATATTTAATCAGGTAGGCCGCGGAAACATGCTGGGCCGACCTGAGCCAATGAGGTCAGATCCTAGCCGAAGGAACCAGAGGAAATTCTGTAGGTTCCACGGCGAAGTCGGCCACCACACCAATGACTGCGCCGACCTCAAGGATGAAGTCGAAAGAATAATCCGCGAGGGAAGGCTGCAGGAATTCAGGGCTGATCGAAGGCCTCGTAACGACGGCCATGGTGGGCAACATGACGGTCGACGCCGAGAGGAAAACCACCGGCCAGAAGATCGGGAGCCAGTCGGCGTCATTCGAACAGTCCTCGGAGGCCCTTATATAGGAGGAGACACCCGAAGGTCGCAGAAGGACTACGCCCACGAAGCCAAGGGGGTCTATCAGGAGCGATTTTGGAGCGTTTCTGCCGCCAAAGCCCCAAGACACAGCCACACTGATGTAGCCTTCAACGAGGATGACGCCAGTGGGGTTCATTTCCCCCACAACGATGCATTGGTGGTTGAAGCTGTGATCGGAAACCACACCGTGTGTCGGATACTGGTGGATAACGGAAGCTCGGTGGATCTCCTGTATTCCGACTGCTTAGACAAAATGGGAATACCTAAGGAGCAGTTGGAACGAACCACCAGGCCATTATACGGATTCACCGGAGACTCCATCATCCCACAAGGAACTATCCGGCTACCGATAACCGCCGGAGAGAAGCCCCGGCAAGCAACAACAATGGCTAACTTTGTGGTCATCAAAGGAGGCTCTCAATATAATGCAGTCATCGGGAGACCAACCCTCCAGGCATTAAGGGCGGTAACCTCCATCTACCACCAAAAAGTTAAATTCCCCACCCCAAATGGCGTAGGGGAAATTAAAAGCAATCAATATGAGGCCAGGGTTGCATACTCCGATGCCCTGCGTGGATATGACCAGCCGGGGAGACAAGAAATGAGGATGGTTCAACAAAGTCTCATCAAAGACATAGACCCCAGGGTTCAGGAGGAAGTTACTTGGTCCCAGCCTATCGAACAGTTGGAGGAAATTCAAATTGACCAAGATGGGAGCATCAAAGTGCTGAAGATTGGCTCAAACTTGACTCCTGACCTCAAAATCGAAATTGATAAATTCCTTAGGCAAAACCTGGATGTCTTCGCTTGGAGCCATTCCGACATGGAGGGAATCGACGCCGAGGTAATGTGCCACTCCTTGAACGTCGATCCTACGTATCCTCCCAAGCGCCAGAAACGCCGACCAATGAACCCGGAGAGGTATGAAGCGCTGAGGGAAGAGGTCGACAAATTGATCAAAAATGGCTTCATCAGGGAGGCGCATTATCCACGATGGATCTCTAATCCGGTTCTGGTGATCAAACCTAACGGAAGCTGGAGAACTTGCGCCGACTTTAGCGACCTCAACAAAGCATGTCCGAAAGATAGCTTTCCCCTCCCTCGGGTAGATCAAATGGTCGACGCCACAGCAGGACATGAGATGTTAAGCTTCATGGACGCTTACTCCGGATATAATCAAATCCCTACGAATCCAGTCGACGAGGAGCACACATCTTTCATAACCGACAGGGGCCTCTACTGCTACAAAGTAATGCCATTTGGCCTGAAAATTGCAGGGGCAACCTACCAAAGGCTAGTGAACAAAATGTTCGCTCAGCAAATTGGCAAAACGATGGAGGTCTACGTCGACGACATGCTCGTGAAAAGCACCAAGGCTAGCCATCACGTCGACCATTTGGGGGAGATGTTCGGAATATTGAGAAAATACCACATGAAGTTCAATCCCCAGAAATGTGCCTTCGGAGTCGGATCGGGTAAATTTCTCGGTTTCATGGTCAGTAGCCGAGGAATCGAGGCCAACCCGGAAAAAATCAAAGCCTTGCAGGATATGCGGTCGCCAACTAAACCTAAAGATGTTCAAAGGTTGACAGGTTGCGTCGCCGCTCTAAACAGATTCATATCAAAGGCTACTGACAAATGCGTCCCTTTCTTCGACGCGCTGAAAGGAAATAAGCGCTTCGAATGGACACCACAGTGCGAGGAAGCTTTTCAAAGGCTGAAAGAACATTTGGGCAAGCCCCTGATCTTGTCAAAACCAAACACCGACGAAGAACTGAGCCTGTATCTCTCCGTGTCTCAACACGCCGTGAGCTCCGTCTTAATAAGGGAAGAAGGGAAAGTGCAGTTGCCGATTTACTATGTAAGTAAAAGGCTCCTCGACGCCGAGTCCAGATACAGCGAAATGGAGCGTCTTGCTCTCGCCTTAATGATAGCCTCGAGGAAGCTCCGGCATTACTTCCAATCCCACACAATACGGGTCCTCACCAACCACCCACTGAGACAAGCCTTACAAAGACCGGAAACCTCCGGACGACTTCTCAAATGGTCGGTAGAACTGAGCCAATTCGACATAAAATACATGCCGAGGACCGCGATCAAAGGACAAGCTCTCGCCCACTTTCTAGCTGAGTTCTCTCACAGGCCTGCTTCCACCTCATCTGAAGAAACCGATAGTACAACATGGAAGCTTTACGTAGATGGGGCGTCGAGCGAAAACGGATCAGGAGCCGGCATTCTATTAATCAGCCCCGAAGGTCACAAAATCTCCTCGGCGGTACGATTCAAATTCAAGGCTTCAAACAATGAAGGAGAATATGAGGCCCTGATTGCCGGATTGCGCTTAGCCAAACACTTGAAAATCGAGAGAATCAGCATCTATAGTGACTCCCAGCTGGTCGTCGCCCAAGTCAAAGAAGAATACCAAGCACGCGGCGAAAAGATGGGGGCCTATCTAAGAAAGGCCAAGGAGGAACTCGTCAAATATAAGAAATACGAGATATTCCAGATCCCTCGGGCCGAAAATGCAAACGCTGACGCACTGGCAAAACTAGCGACGTCGAGGGATGCTGACACACTGGGCGTCGTGCCCATTAAGGAGCTAGAGCGTCCAACCGTCGAGGAACTTGAAAATACACTCAGCGTCCAGGAAAGAGAAAATTGGATGACTCCCCTCATTCAATACCTAATGGACGCACAACTACCGAGTGATAAAAATGAGGCCCGACGAGTCAGGTACAGAGCCGCCCGGTATTTATTATATGATGGCCTGCTCTACCGACGAGGCTATTCTACACCTCTACAACGATGCTTGGATAATGCCGAAGCTCAGAAAATCCTCCAAGAGATACATGAAGGGGTCTGTGGTAATCATTCCGGGGGACAATCTCTAGCACTAAAAGTATTGAGGCAAGGGTACTACTGGCCTACACTAAAAAAGGACGCATTTCAGTACGCCCGGCGATGCGACAAATGCCAAAGGTACGCCACAATTCCCCGAGCACCCCCGGAAAAGCTGACCTCCATTCTTAGTCCATGGCCCTTCGCCAAGTGGGGAATCGATTTAATCGGACCATTGCACCTTGCACCTGGGGGGTTGAGGTTCGCAATTGTAGCGGTGGACTATTACACAAAGTGGGCAGAGGCCAAGGCCTTGACTACGACGACCGAAGCAGCCTGCACTAAATTCCTATGGGATCACATTGTGTGCAGGTTTGGGGTGCCCCACTCGATAGTCTCCGACAACGGTAAACAATTCGATAACGCCGCAACACGCAGATTCTGTGAAGGCTTGGGTATCCGAAAGGACTTCTCGGCGCCGATCCATCCACAGTCAAATGGACAGGTCGAGGCAGTCAATAAAATACTCAAGTACACTCTGAAGAAAAAGCTCGATGACCTGAAAGGAAGATGGGCCGAGGAGCTTCCCAAAGTCTTGTGGGCATATCGAACAACCAACCGAGCTACAACAGGAGAAACCCCTTTCTCCATGACGTATGGCGTCGAGGCTGTACTTCCTATAGAAATCGAGAGGCCGACCCTAAGGACCGTTGTTCACAACGACGAGGATAACGCAGAAGGCTTAAATGGAGGACTCGACTTATTGGAAGAAAAACGACTCGACTCCCAGCTGCGTCTCGCCGCTTATCAGCAACGAACGGCGCGGTATTACAATAAGAAGGTTCGGCAAATGAGGTTCACCCCGGGAGACCTAGTATTAAAAAGGGTAACGCAAAGCACGAAGCCTAAAAATACTGGTCCCCTGGGCCCAACTTGGGAAGGACCCTACCGCATAAGAGAAACGCTGCGACCCGGCACCTACATCCTAGAAAGCCTCGATGGCAAGAAGGTTCAGCACCCATGGAATGCTGAGCAGCTAAAAATATACTACCAGTAGCGTATAAAGTTGTTTACACATTTTATATTTGTACATTCTTTACAAATGAAATAAATTGATGTGTTTTGCAGCATGAGATAGATCGATCCCCTAATAACGTGTTTGCTTAAAAGAAAACCCAAGGGTGTGTTTAACCAACACGGGGGAAAATGAAGACACAACACTTAGTGAAATTCCAAGGAATTTCCTAAGGCGACGACCCCAAGGGGTGACTTCGACGTCAGAAATCCTCCAAGGAGGAAAGACGTAACACTTAGTGAAATTCTAAGGAATTTCCTAAGGCGACGATCCCACTAAAAGAGTTCGACGTCAGATCTTCCCAAAAAGAAAGTAGCAAGACATTCAACAATCAAAGGTGTGAACAAAAATCATTGCTATTAAATAAAAATATGTAGTAGTACAAATAAGTTGTCTGGGAGAAAATAAAGTTAATTACAAAAAAAAAGAGAAGAGAAGGGAGGATCAATAAAGGCAAAAAATAGCCCCTCAAGCCTCATCGCCACCCTCGTCGCCATCGGCTGCTGGCTCATCGTCGCCTGCCGCAGGAAGAAGCATCTCTTCGTCGACGGCCGGAGTAGAGGAGTTGAAGAGAAAGCTCAAATCCCACTCAGGACGCTCTTTCTTAATCAAATCAACTATTTGATCACCCGCCGACAGAAAGTCCTTATTGCGGATGTCGAAGAACTCCTGAGAGACCTTGAACTCCTCGAGCATCTCCGCCCGTCGAGCATTAAAAGTAGCTTCAGCCGCAGCTTCAGCGTCAAGCTTCCCCTCGGCCTTACCCTCGCGGTAACGATTCTCGACGTCAACAAGAGCCGCGGCCAATTTCTTCTCAGACGAGTCCAGTTGCCGGGTGAGGTCTTCTGTTTTGGCCTTTAGCCTGGCAAACTCACCTTCCAGACTTAGCAACTGGGCCGCTGCCAAATTCCTCTCATCACAGGCCTCGTCCCTCTTTTTGTTGGCCTCATCAATAAGGGACTTCAACTCGGCCTCCAGCCCGTTCATCGCCTCCTGGCGCTCCTCGACCTTAACAAGGTCAAGAAGGTTGAGGAGAGAGAGGACCAGGCTCTGAAAAAATCACAAAGAGTTAGGACAGAGCACCAAATAATCTACTTTCAGAAAAAATGTGTGTATGCTTACATGGATCTGGAAGGAGATCTGCTTCCTCTGCCGGTCGACCATGGAGGACTGGGAGGCAGCAACCCAGTGTGGCTCCAGGCAGGACTCGTATAACGCCTGGAAGACGAGGGAAAAGCGAGGAGGAAGTTTAAGCATTGCCTCGGCCTCGGCGTCTGAAAGGTCCGAGACCTGGAAGTTCCCATCGAGAACTTTCCCCCCAGGGATCATTAAACGTTCTCTTGGGCCCGGGGGAATGGGAACATCCGGGACAGGCACCGCCGGCGTCCACCCTTTGCCGGTCGATGCAGGAACCTCCGCCGAGGCTTCAGTGCGTGGCCTTTCTCTGCTCTTGCCCATCTTCCCCTTTGAGGCAGGGTGGGACGAGCTGGCCCTCTCCTTCCCCTTAGCCGGCGACTGTTGGCTCGGCAGGGGCTCCACGACGGGTGGCGCCTGTTCCCTCGGTGCCTGCCGAGGGCTTGGCATCGGCCGCGGGGCCCCGGGAAGCTGGATCCTCAAAGACGACATCTCTGACGACGAGAAGAAGAAGATACTACGTCAAAAAAAAAGGGGGAGACGACGAGAGAAGAATCTACCTTCGTCGCTCAGATGGAAGTATTCACGAACGGCGTCTAGGTCCGAGGGGTCGGGGAGGTCAAGGACTAGACCGGACTCGCGGAGGTTCTCTTGAGTCAGAAGGGTAGTGATGTGGCGAACCTCTGACGGAAAGGAAAAAGCTGCCTCGATCCTCTCTAAGCTGTTAGCCGAAAATTGCGGCCGATCGTGGTTAACTGCATAGAAAAAGGGCTCGTCGTCAAAACGAAAGAAAGAGAAAGAAAGGAAATGAGGAAAGATAGCTGAAAGCACGCTCAGCAGGCTTACTCATGTTCCCAAACGCTGTTTGCGTCAGCCTTCAATGAGGCCGGCGGTCGTTGGGGTGAAAATTGAACGGCCCCCAGATCATAAAAAACATGGGTTTCCACCCATGTGACGACGAGGGAATACCCAGAATAAGCTTCCCAAACCTTGGCTGGGCTCTCCCGTGTCCACTCAAGAAGTACCAACCGTCGCACTTGGCGACGTGACACAACTTATACATGAAACGGAACTCTTCCAGCGGGAGTTCCATATCGAACTTCTGGTGCCACAGGATCCAGGCCCCTGCGAAGCAGTACCAGAAGTTCGGTGCCAACTGGGCGGGAGAGATGCCATAGAAATGGCAGTACTCTTTAACAAAGGGATGAATCGGAAGAGTCATCCCCGCGGTCACCGCCCTCGTGTAAACTGGAAGATGTCCAGTTGGCGGCATACTAGTTCTAAAGTGTTTGTCCGGGAGGAGATACTCGAACCACCTCCCGTCGATGTTACCTTCCTTCACAGCCCGGATAATGTCTTTATTCCGAACCCTCGACGCTAGGTCGTCAACTGTGAAGGAAGGTCTATCCGGGTCTCCGCTCATAGCGGCCAGCGGGGCATTTACCGCCGCGGCGGCCACCCCGCTAACGCTGGCCCCGGTGAAAGGGATCTGCGCGACCTTTTGGTCCACCAGCTCCTCAAATCTGGCGAACTCACTCCTAAAGTCGTCGACGGGCTCAAAGCTTCCCTCGACGTCTTCGATATTACTGGGGAAGGAGCCGACACTAGACGACGAGGAGCTCCCTGAGATTTCCACCACTGGAGGCGGGTCAGAATGAACAATGGAAGACGAATCCTCTCGACTGCTAGAGTTTTGAGCCATTGTTCTGACAAAACAAAGGACAGAAAGCTAAGTTAAAACCCTAACGTCGAGAGGAGTAAACGACGATTGCTCTAAACGTCGATCATTCATATCGCAATGGAAGCGACGAGAATTCATGGGGACCACGGGTTCCCAGAATACAGACACTAAAAGCAGAAAAACTACATGCGCACAAAAACCAGGTTATCCAGTGCGACATAAAAGTAAGTTTTCCTAGAACTATACATATATTCTTTCTCTGTATATATATATTCTCAAAAAACCAGATATATCGAGAAGAAATCCCGCGAGTGAAACCAAACAGATAAATAAACGAAGTGTCAAGAACTCACCGGAAAATGAGAAGAGCAAAACGTCGGAAGTCCGGCAAGTAAGGCTCCGGTACGGTGCAAGAATCTTGTCGTGAAGCAACGGGAGTTTGAAGTTTTGAAAGGTCTAAAAATGGCTCTCAGATTTTCGAAGGACTATTTATAGACGGAATCCATCTTCGACCCCGACAGTTAGATGAAGAATTGAAAATCCTACGGTCAGGGATTTCTGCATAGATCTGACGGTCGGAACATTAGGCGGGAAATCGAAAGGGCGCAGATCTAACGGTCAAGGATCGACCTCTCAGAGGAACGAATACCATCATTAACCATAGCAATCGACGCGACGGTTAGGTTCCCGAACCAACCGGGCACTCATTACAAAAGAAGGTTCGGGGACGGTTTCCCACACCCGAAGCACAGGAAGAAAGAACCGAGCCTAGAGGTCGAGGCCACCAAAAAGAGAAACCCTCGACCTGGGGGGTAGCTGTTGTGTGGGAAAACGTGACGAAGAGCGGACCACCAAAATCACGACACGTGGCGACATTCTCTCTCTGCCAGCTGCATTTCTCTCGACGCTTCAACACCTCGATATCAACCGTCAATGTCCAAATTGAAACGACGACTCCATGAGGCGCCGACAGATTTAATTTGCCTGAACTAAGGCGTTAATATCCCTCGACTGCGGGAAGAGTCGCTCGAAGAGGACAAGAAAAGGCTGAGGCAGTGCTGACGACGAGGGAATGTTCCCGTCGAGGCGTAGTAGGTTGCGTACAAAAGCAGAAGACTGCAGACAGCATTAATGGCAAAATTACAAACCGCCACAGGGGACACAAAAGCATTACGGAGACTCGCAGAGCCGTAATTGAAGACTAATCAGTAGAGTGAACAGTGCTGATTAGTGGGCTACTGGGCCTAAAAAGGAGAAGCACTTGAGTGCATAGGCTTACAGAGGAAAACCCTCCACGAAGGAAGCCCGGCTATATAAGGAGGAAGACCCCCAATGGAGAGGGGATGGGTGAACTGAAAATAAGAGGATTCTTGAGAGAAAAAAGAGATAGCTTGTAAAGTGTAAAATTCTCTAAGCAATATAAATCATACAGTGGATGTAACTCTGATTCTGAAAAGAGTGAACCACTATAAAATTTCTCTTGTGTTATTACATTCAGTTCATAAAAACACTCACACTATATTTATAAACACATTAATCAACCGGTAATCCAAAGGAAAACCAAAGGTAACCGGATTGGTTTATTGTTGGTGGAATTCCACCGTCAACATGTATAATTAATGTAATTTTCAGGGAATATTACTATAAAAATGAAGGTATAATTTAGCTTAGTGATACGCGTTTTTTTTTTATTTTTATTATTATTTTTTTTAAATAACGTTCCCGACTTTGGGAGGTATACAAGATAACTGTAAACTAGGATTTAACCCTATCATTAATCAAGAATACAAGCATTCAATTAGCACATGCCACGTGGAAATAAAAAATGGGAAGTTAGTTAATTTAGTTGTTTGATATTTTGTTGAGGACCTGAGAGATTACTACTCTTAAGTTCATTCTACTCAAAACTAATTTCACTGTAATCTATCTTGAGAGAGAGCTAATTTCACTATAATATATAAGAGTGCCTTCTGTTCTGAAGGGATGTAAATCTTTCTACTCTCCGGAGAACATAATCTATTAAGTTTTGCTTGTTTGATTGTGTTCTTTTTATTTAAAGTTAAAATTTGGTATAGATTCATTAAACGTAATAACAAATATACAAGAATTCAAATATTCATAAACGCCTTAAATGATAAGATCTATAATATTCATGTTAAACCCACCTACATGTATTCTATTCTTCTAACAATGCTCTGGACATAGATGCAAATGTTTTTAATTAACTAAAACATGAAGCCAAGTACTGCTTTATCTGTTGTGTGTATGTGTATGTGTATGAGAATGTCCTAATACAATATTGCTCTCTTCCTTCAATTTTCCATTATAAAAAATTAAGATATACTCCACATATGAGAGTTGCCCATCAATATTTTTCTCATGTCTTTAAAAATATGAAAATTTCTGTGTCCGGCGTTTTTACCACTCTTAACACATTCTCATGGGATAAAATCTCCACTACTCACATAGAGTGGAATAATGGATCTTATTAGATGTGTAGGCGGGACCCACTATTATCCCCACAGGAATGGATCCGAATTTCCTTCACTGCTCTTTTGTTATTACGTAAGACTTTGCTAATTGTGTTATACTCTATCAATATATATATATATATATATATATATATATATATATATTTGCTGCCCAAACCCCAAAGACATGGGCTTAAGCTAATTATGTCATTTAGCTAAGAAAATAAGGTTTTGGCATGGTTGGCACCAGCTGATACCACCAAGCTGCCAGCAAGTTTATTCTGGCAGCACTAGGTGTCTCAGTAGACAATTTAAAGCTTCACCATCAGTATCATCATCTTAGCCAGACTGTAAAGGCAAATTCTCCATCTGTACATTGCATATTTATACTACCAAACTCAACAAATCCAAAAGTACAATAAGACATGAACGCAACAAAAAAAAAAAAAAATATATATATATATATATATATATAGAGAGGAGAGAGAGGGAGAGAGAGAGAGAGAGAGAGAGAGAGAGAAAACGTTGAAGGTCAAAGACAGATCAAAACTGAAAGAGAGAAGTAAAACTGGATTGGGAAGATGTGGGGAACAAGCAAAACGAGCTCAGGCAGGTTTAAAACCTTTTGTTTAATGATGGGAATTTAGCAGTACTTCTCTTGGCTTGAAGGCCAAGTCAAACGAGAAAGTTTTGACTTCTTACCAGCTTTCACTTTTCACCTTGCCAATCTCAAATGGGGTGGTTCGAGCCCACAAAAACTATCGGGATTGATCTACTACACAAACAAAGAGTTTTACAAATTCTACTATACGGTACTCTATTATACGGTACCGAAAAACCGCCTAAACTGCTAGCTCTTTTTGGTGGGCAGATTCATCTTCATTGAAGCAATAATGGAGCTTGAGAGATTTAGGAGTGTCTAGAGGGTGTTGTGCTAATCGTAGAGGTGAATGAAGCAACATTTCTCTTTGAAGGTAAGAACAATAGGTGTGAAAGGTGGTTGGTGTCACATTTAATTGGAAGCTCAAACCAAATAGGAAGTCCAATTCAAGAAGGTTCATCTCTGCTGTGCTTATCCCACCAACCTTGGCATAGTAGGCATTGTTGTAGTACCTGTGAATATCCCAAGTGAAAAAAAAAAAAAAACAAAATCTCAAGAATTATTTTCCATAAAACAAGAAATTCACATGTATAAAAATGTACATTATCTTACCAACAAAAGAAAAACATGGTTAAATGTGAAAAAAAAAGAGTTTTTCTTTTGAATGAAAAAAGTAGCATTATATGCTTAATAAAGCCTACAAGGACAGTTGTTTTATTCATCTTAGCAAACAGTGACAGTCAAACCACAACCAAACCAAGTTGTGCAGACAAGCAAAGCGTTTTTATGCCAATCATTGAGCAAATGCCAAGTTGGCAATGTACCTTTTTTGCTGCCCTTGATTGGGCTGTCATTTTTCACACATATATTTTTCCCCCTTTTGGTGTAAAATTTATAGGCATGCTATGAATGATGACAGGTTAATATTAGACAGCAAAGGTTAACATCTCAGAAAGGTTGTCTGGAAAAAGGACAGTTTGTCACATGGATCATGGATTTCTTCATTTTCTTGGCGGTGATTTCTTGCTTCCACTATTTAATTATGCTTGTGAAAGTTCATTTTCTTCAATCTTTCAAATCCATAAACAGTTTAATTTTTTGAGATTCTCATCCATTTTCATAATAGAGCAAGAAAGGACACCAAAATTATCTCAAAGTATCAACAAAACCCAAAACAATGATTTTTTTTTTTTTTTGAAGTATACGATCCAATAACCAAGTTAAAAAATCCAAAAATAATAATAAAAAAAAAAACAAAAACTTCTAAACCATATAAACAAACCCAATTCAGCAAGAAGAGCACAGAGACGAATTTTTCTGGTAAAACCCAGATATAAACAAAACCATGAGAAAATAAAATAAAAGAAAGAAAAGAAAGGAAAAGTTGATCAAGAGACTTACAAATCATCCACGAACTTGGCGGAGACCATGACGCTGGTGACGAGCAAGCGGTGAACGTTGAAGGAGTTGATGGGCAACAATGGCTGGCACTGGGTGAATCGGTCGAGGTAAACGTAGGCGACGACGAAGCAAGAAGGGCTACAATTGGCGTACTTGAAGATCCTCTGGAGATAGCTTTCAATGGAGATTGTGGGTCTGGTTAGGCCGTGGAAGACCGAGATCTTCTGCGGCTCGAACCGCCGGTTCACGTCGTTGGACTCCGCCACTCGCTGCAGAAGAGACGACAGGAACCCTATCACTCTCGGCATTGCTGCCGCCGAAGACACTGGGCTCTCTAGTTCCGCCATTAGAATGCGAAGATCGAAGCTTCTATTTTTTTTTTGTTGTTGCTCTGTTTGGTTGTTTGTTTGTTTCTCGTTTCTTATAGGACTCTTGAGAAGTTTGTATGTTTCCTTTTCTTTTTCTCTGCATTATTACGTGTGTGAATGGTTTATGTAATAATATCCACCCTGTAAAAATTTTATTTTTAAAAAAGAAAATTAATATTTTTCTCTCTCTCTCGTTAGAAACTTTCTCAAAAAAATGTAAGAGTTTCTCCCGTAAAATTAAAAAAAAATTATTATTAATAATTTTTTTATTTTTTAATTATCAAATCTATAATAAAATTATCTATTATGTGTATTTTTTTAATTTAATGTAATTTTAACTAAATTTAATAATAAAAAACTAACCGTAAATTAGAGAAGGTCCCAAAAAAAATATTGAAAAAGCCAGTTAATTAGAGGATGCAAAAGTGGAAGGTCAAGACCTTTTCTTATTATTATTATTATTATTTTTATATAGCTAGTATTGCTCTCATTGGGAACATGGATAAGTTTCCAATATTAGAAAAATTAATCAATAATTACTTGTCTTTTTTTTTTCCCTTCCCCTTCAGGTAAATTTCAAGTTATGTTTTGTTTTTTTGTAGTTTTCAATTTATTTATTTTTTAGAGACTTTTTCTCGCGTTTTTTTCTTTTTAAGAATACAGATCTTTCTTACTTATTAACTGTTAGATATGTATTAAATATGTTCAAAAATTAAATTAAATTAAAAAAATATAAATCTAACAATTAATAAGCAGAAAATATCGATATTCTAAAAAAACAAAAAACACCACAGAAATTCCCTATTTCTTATTTGAGTTTTCTGAAGAGGGAGGTTTGGTGGAATGGGGTTTCAGGTATGAGGACAATTATTATTGTGACCAAACAGAATATGACTTTTGTTTTTCCAAATTTTAATAAAGTACAACAGATGGCATTTAACTATTGTTAATCACGTCCAAAATTAAACTTTAAGAGAGATGGCGTGTGCTACTTTGCTTTTTAAATAAATTTTTTCTCCGAATTACAACTAATTCACTCATTCAATGAGAATAAGAATAAATTAACAAAATATAGCACATGAACTTTGTTCTTTTCTTGACTTGTAGGGATGTAATTGGATTAAATTTCAGAAAGGTGGCTTGGCTATCCGCTCTGGAATGAGCTGATAACTTCACTTCTAAAATAAGAAAGAGATCTTTACTAATATATATATATATATATATAGCAATAGCATCTTTATATTTTTAGTCATTTCAAAGTTATATACCTTTAATTTAAATTTAGGTAAAAATTGTATCATTTCTAAATGAATGACTCATTTTTCACTCAGTTAATGAATTTAATTTTACTAGTGGTAGAATCAGAATTTTCTTTTTCAACAACATGAACTAAATTAAAATTTTTAACCTTCATTCATTTATCTATTCGGATCTTTATTTTATTCTTCTAAATGGACTAAGCTTATGTCGAGTTTAGTTCTTTTTGTAAAGTCATGAAACAAAAATTATAAATTCATATAGTAATATAGTTGATTTTTTTATTTTTCAGGTTTTATCTTATGCTTAAAAAAATACTCATAATATTGATGGTATGTAAACATAGTTTAGCGGTAATTTCACGTATATTTTAAGATGTAGAGTTTGAATCACCCACCTATAAATTAAAAAAAAAATGCTTAGACCAAATGCATATAACTTTTTTTTAAAAAAAAATCATAGAAAATCCGTCGTATTATACAAAAATCCAATCCTTTTACTATTTGCTTGAATTAATGCCTAAATTTGTTCACAAGCTGGCAAAATCTCACATTGATTTATGCACATGCTTTTGGATCTGAATAGTACATTGGAGATCTGAGTTTGGACGTTTGCTTTTAGAACCCAAAAAAAAAAAAAAAAAAGGTTTGAAACCCCATTTGATTATGCACTTACAATTTACGTCCCTTTTCATAATCTAATAGCTATTTTTTATTTTATTTTTTCAACCCCAACAAAAGAACTATTATATATTTCTTTAGCAAAAAAAAAAAAGAAAAAAAATCATATTTTATTCTAGAAAAACAAAGAAGTAGAGGTGAAGATATTGGCCAACTTCATAGTGAATTTCCACCAAAAACAACTTCGAATATGCTTGGCGCTTCTGCCGTTGGATATATTGTCTTTAATCATGAAAATTGCAACTTTTCCTACCAAGCTTAAATGCAAATTAAAGCAGATAGAAATTTACATATATTTATTATGCCTACTTTCAACTACTATAATGTGACTCCATTACTGTATTTGAATATACCATTACCCTTTTTTCATGAGAAGAGTGATTGCAAAATTCATGACTTAAACACTTTTTTGGCCACGTAAAGACACCAGATTTTGATAATTTTGAACGTGGATCAGCTCTAGGTTTTTTTTTTTTTTTTTTTCCTTGAATATATTTTATTGTTTTTATGCAGCTTAAGGGCAAGTTATGGCATAACAATTTCCATTTCCTTCATAAACAGCTGTTTACGTCTTCTTTTTCCTGTTTAAATTAATATAAACTATGTCCCATGCAATAATGATTGTCGTCTTTTAAAAAAAAAAAAAAAAAAAATTGGATCATTTCAAACAAAAGGGTTATTATTTCAAAGGGTAATACAAAAGATTTTATTGCTTTCTAATTATGTATATTCATTAGTAATTTTTGACGCTTGGTGGTTTTCTTTTATATTTAAAATTTAAATTTAAAGTCTCCTTAATGGTCAGGTTGTTCAGATGTCCCCAGTGGTCCTATATATATTGAAGTTGTCAATTGAAGTATGTCCCAATCAAATGGTTGTATAACTAACCCCATTAGTGCAAATCTATCATTAATAGATTCTGCTTTCACCAAACCTTAGTTCTTTCTAATTCACATGATATGATTTGAGCAGTTATATTGAGCTTCAAGCCTCGCAATAACAGAGATCAAATGGCAAAAAAAAAAAAAAAAAATTATGCGTGTTACATTCATATTATGTAAAATAACAATTAAATTTAACAATAGACAAAGATAGTTAAATTTCTTAGTATTATATATTTCTTATATGCGTGTTATATTAAATAAATATCATGTTACGTTTTTCTTTATATATGTTACGGTGGTATGACTGTCCCACCTATGAGACCGTAATAAAGCCAATAATTTTTTGCTTTTTATTTTTTTACCCACACACGGAATTCTCAAAAGGAAATACAATTCGCAAAAAATGGGGCTGACATAAGGCATTTTGCACATATTCCAAGCGTTAAGAAAAGTAGAGGTGCCAATTGGGCATCGACGGCCCGGCCCAGCTCGCTATAGTAATCAATTTGGCACGGCCCGGTCCTGTACTGTTATGGGCCTGGGTTGGGCCTCATGTTTGAGGCCTGGAGCCCAAGTAGGGCCCAGGCCCGCTAAAGCCCAAGCACGCAAAGGGCCAGACACGGCTCACGAAGGTCTAAGCCGGCGACATGAAATTTTAATGAGGTTTGAGGCTTTTTAGGGCCAACTGGCAGACCTATGTCATTCGGTTAACCAGTCATTTTCAATAAAATCATATTTTTTAGAGCATATGATATATTACTAATCTTAAAAAAATTATTAATCATAAGTGAAATTCAAGTGCATTAAGAAAATTAGGTTAAGATTGAAGACATAACAGAATATTCTAGAAACATAGATTTTGTAATTTACTTATTTAGAATATTGCATTCTTTTTTCCTTCGCTAAAGGTTTTGTCTCGATCTCCTCATGGGTTTTACTTGGCAAGGTTTTTAACGAGACAGTCATTTATGTATACTTACTCATATTATCAATTAATTATTAAACAATAATATAAATGGACTTTCATTTTTTGCGTGGGGCTTCACATGTTTGCGAGGTATGTGGCGCCATGTCGGTGGTGTTAGTTCATATCACGTGTGGTGGTCGTCGTGTATGGTAGCAAAAATCTTATGAAAACCAAAAAAACAAATACGAAAGCATAATTAAAAAGAAACTGATCCCAAATGTTTGGTCTAGAAAAACCCACGAAGAAAGAATTGTTTAGTTTGAAGAGGGGGAAAAAAAAATCCTATACAGTTCTGATATCTGAAGTATCAAGCACTAGTAAAATTTATACTATTTTACATGAATGATTTATTCTTCAAAATTATACTAAGTAGACGTTTAGTTCATAAATTTAAAATTATTTTTGTTTTACGCATATTTTTTGTGAGAAAAAATACTGTAGCGAATTACGAACCATGATTCGAATCATGACACGAATCTTTCTTCCAAACGCATCAATATCATATCATACAATGAGAAATCTACTATTTACTTCATTCTCCTAAAATTTAATAGCAAAAGATTTACAAATATGCACCCTCCCAGAGGGCACGAAGATTTACTCTTTCTCAGACAATTTTTGCTCTCAGTCTCAACTTCTCTCCTTATATATCAACTTATATAAGCATTCTAAGAAATGGGGCAGATTTCCTCATTTTCATTTGCAGTTGTTTCTTAAGGCTCTTTACACATATGGCAAAATTTAAATAGTAGAGTTCTAAAATTTTTAAAATTTACAAGAATAGCAAAATTTGATATCATATTTAAAGTAATGACTATATCATTATATAGACATCATTACAATAATTCATATATCATTTTTGCTATTTTTGTAATAATTTTGCTAAATTTCAACTCAAGATATAAAATTTAGTAATTATCTCCATTTCCTCTATTTATTAATAGTTGGGCCACGGTAATTTGTTGGCCCATAATCAGGAGATGTCATGTCCGTCATACAATGCTTATTTTTTATAGGGAGAAACAAGAAAATAGGCCAAAATTTGAGATGAATTAAAATTAATAGGCCAATAGTTTATATAAGTTAATAAATAGGCCAAATTATTATTTTTGTCCATAACTTGTCTGGTTATAAACCATAACTTGACAAGTTATTATTCATAATTGTCCATAACTTGTCCGGTTATGAATCATAACTTGACAAATTTGTCCATAGCTTATCTAGTTATGAACCATAACTTGACAAGTTATGGCCTATTAATTTCTATAACTAAAACTTGGCCTATATACTTTCTTAAGCTTTTTATATTGGCCTATTTTCTACTATTTCCCTTTTTTATACAATACAGGATTAAATCCACAACTTCCCCTTAAACTCCAGGTGCCACTAGACCAACCGGTCTTAGGCCGGTCATACTATGCTTATGAAACGCAATGATGTGAAATCTTTAGGTATAATCCACCAAGGATGGTGCTAATATAAAACAATGTTTGGTACTTTGGTACCTAAGCTTGAGTGTCAAGTAACAGGCAAAACGCAAATTAAAATGGGCCCTAGCATGAGAAAAGTGTTCTCTATACAACCTAATACAAGTAACTGCCAGACTAACATAATCTGATACGGATACAAGGAATAGAGTTCATATCAGAGACAATGGTGATCAAGAACAGTATTTACTTGTATATCTATGTTCAAAAAGTAGATACATCAAGCATACTACACAATCTAGCATTTCATTTATTCAATAAAAGCACAGAAGTTACAAATCGTAGATTCAGCTAGTATTCCGTATTCACCTGTAAAGCAGTAATGTAAAAAGATTAGCCGTAGCATCGAATTGGATCATTGCATCCTTTTTCAGCAGATTGCTTGAAACCAAATCGGCCTCCTTTTGCCAGGTACTGCTGGTGGTACTCCTCTGCTCGGTAGAACTTCTTGGCCGGCAGGATTTCAGTAACAATCTTTCTGTTAAAAAGTTTTTGATGCTTCTCCAACGACTCTCGCGCTGCTTGCTCTTGTTCAGGCGTGTAGTAGTAAATTCCTGATCTATATTGAGTTCCCACATCATTCCCCTGTTCACGAGAATAAGCAAGATGTTATGAATTGGCTATGTCATAAGAGAGAAGTACTCCTACGACCTCTGCTTAAATAGTAATGTAATGACCTCATTTTCAAATTTCAATGCATGTGTGACACCAGAAAGACCTGTGCAGAGTCCATGGATCCAAAAAGTCAACAAGTTTCTAGGAGCAAAACAGAACATCTTCCTATGATCTCTCTTATGTAATAACATTCACTATTTAGGAACACCAAATTCAATATCCCATTGAGCTATACATAATCAAACAATTCTTTGACAAATTCTGGGAAATTAAAAGGGGATAAAACAACTAGTAATCGTCTTCAAGATTGCAGACAGACAGAGGTACGTTATGAGGTACGTGATGAAACTGACATCATGTGACTCAAGAAGGAACAGTAACAAAGTAGTATCTAACAATTCATGTTATGTGGGGAAATCTGATAGAAGTAACCAGATAAAAGTGAAAATAATATTTCACAAAAGAGCATCCTAGTGAGAAAGCCATCCAAAGCGAAATGAAGCAAGTTGGACATCCACATAAAATTCAAGACATACCTACTGAAGTAATGCCATTTTCTCCTCATACATGCATAAAAGACACAACTTATCTGGCTGAAAGCATTCATGTCCTAAACCACACGTTCACCGTTGGAAAAACCATTTGTTTAATAAAAAATATGGGTTGAAGTGTTAAACAACAAGACAGAAAGCAAAACGTTCATTTTAGTGATCTGTCTCATAATTTCTTTTACCTTAATTAAAACAACTCTTAATTTATGTTGAAATTCACTCAACTTAGCTGAAGGCAAAAAATTAAGCAGTTCAATATTTTTGACTTCTCTTGTCTCAACATGATAAAGTAACTCTCATGAGTATATATAGCAACTGATAAAAAGGATGTAGAAACATAAAAATCAACGTAGGAGGAAAGTTATAACAATAATTTACAACCATTTATAATAAAGCTATAAACTCTTGTGAAAACTACCTAGATAAGTCATAACAAAATGGCGTAAATCTAAAAGCAGCATCTAAAACAAAGTTGTCTTTATCACATGTAGGACTAAGTTCAAGGGACAATAGTTATTTTACAATAACGTGTCAAAAAGAACTCCCGTAAAAAGCGGAACGGAGTAAGGAAAAAGAAAAATGAAGTTCTTGTGATCTTCTTTGGTGTTACATTCAAAGTTATTCCTGCAACTGGAGTTATTTTATTCCAATATTTCTTGTGCAAGTCCAATAGAGGAGCTTGTGTGGTCATTTATGATTTTCATTTAAAGTACAAAGCAATGTTGAAAGGTCCCAATACACAAGCGAGATGGAAAAAAAAAAAAGAAAAGAAAAGAAAAAAAATCAATAAAGCAAACTAATAATAAAGAAAAAAGACAACAAATTGGAAAACAAGCCACTATAACAACAATTCAATATGCGTGTCAAAATCATAGCTTTGTATTCAGATTAAAAAACAAGTTATTGCTTTGTACATATGCGAAAAAAAGGGAAACAAATCAATCAAACTTGAAGGAGCACGAAATGTTTATCCAAACAAACACAGGAATCATCCACATACATCCACAAAACCAACTGCAATCCAGAACACTAATAATCTATAACCAGATTTCGAAACATCAAACTAAAGCGGGCACATATTCAACTGATTGAATAAAAATTAAGCATATTTCACAATTCAAACAAGAATATTATATATATATATGTATATGTATATGTTAATATATTTCGACTTAAACTCAGCAACCGGAGTCCAGAATACTAAAAATCATCACAAAAGCCACCGAAATCAGGAAAATCGAACTGAATTGGGAAAATACTAAACAGAATCCGACAAAATTGAGCAAATTTCACGACAATCACCTGACGATTAAGCGTGGTGGGATCGTGCCTAGCCCAGAAAGCGTCGAGAAGATTCTCGAAACTGCACTCCTTGGGGTCGTACTGAACCCTAACGACCTCGGAGTGGTTGGTCGTCCCGGTACAGATTTCCTCGTAGGTCGGATTATGCAGCAAGCCCTGCGTGTAGCCGACCTCCGTCTTCGTGACGCCGGAGACGCGCTGGAAGGCCAGCTCGACGCCCCAGAAGCAGCCGGCGCCGAACTGCGCGAACTGCTGGCCCGGCGCCGGCACGTCATCGTCTGGGCCCTGCGCAATCGCCGACGACTCCGCCGAGAATTCCTGTGCCCGGGAGCCGAAGCCAAGCTTGTTGAGGATGTTCATGGCGGGCTTGGGCAGGAGGGAGCGGCGGGTGCAGGGGAAGGAGGAGAGGGGCTTGGAGCGGAGGTTAGAGATAGAAGAGAGGAAGGCTTTAGAGAGAGAGTGAGGCGCCGCGGCGGTCGTGGTGGCGGTGGTGATCAGGAGAAATGGAGAAGCGGTGGTGGAGGCTAAGGTTTTGAGCATTTTTTTTGGGTGACGTGTTGGAGTTTGGGATATGATATGGTGGGTCGTTTGCCTTGTTCAATTAGTGTACTCCTTCTGCTGTCTGTGGAAGCTTATTCTTTACTCTTTTATTTTATTTTATTTATTTTTCATTATTTATTTTTGAAAAAACACAAAAATTTCGTTTATTTTATCGATTTAAATTTAAATTTTAAATTTTTATAGTAAATTTTTTTTTAAAAATATCATAATTAATTTTTTTTGTTATAATAAAATATTTTTAAAAAATGTCACATCTCAATTTAAATTAAAAATTTAAATTTACAAAGTGAACGAGATATAAAATTTTTCATCAAATTTTATTCACTAATTTTTCTTACTAAATATGAATAATGCTGTAAGTAGACTGATATTTTTAATTGGTGAATATATTTATAAATAATTTCATTTTATGAATTGGAAATTAACACCGTATTATTACTTGGAAAAAAAAAAAAAAAAAGAACACTTATGTTACAAGTTATTCGGCTTTTTTTTACAGATGCCTGAACTTTACAGATTTTACAATTCCGTCTTTAAGACTTTCGACAATTGACCTCTGAACTTTTAAATTTATTATATAATAAGTCTAATTCATAACACCGTTAGATGGTTGGACGGAATTACCATGTGTCCCTCACGTGCACAGCTTAATGAGGAGCAAATTAAGAAAAAAAAAAGATTATTTTAAACAAAATAAAACATTAAAAAAAAAAGAAAAAAAAAATCAATGATCAAATCTCTCTCACGCAACCCTCTCTCTCACTCACTCTCTGGTCTCCTTCTCGTCTTCGTTTTTCCTCACCCAATCAGATTTCTTCTACTTCTTCTTCTCTTTCTTCTTTCTATTTGCGTTAGCAAGTTAGAGTTTTGAGTTTTGGGGATGAAATATGTATTTATATTGCTGTGGCTTGTGATTTGACTGTGTTCTGATAAAAGCTTCATTTTTCTTTTTCTTTTGCTTTTATGTTGCTGAGAAACGAAAGGAACATCGCGACGGCCTTCGGCAGGTTCAACATTGGCGAAGTCATCGGCGGCAGCGGAGAAGACGGAGAAAGAGGCTCTCGCCGGAGAAGACAGATTCATGGTCGCCGGACTGCCGACGAGGTCGCAGTTGTTCGTGCAGAGGAGGTGTCCCTCCGGCGCTTGGCATTTGTGCTTCCGCCATGTTTGATCTCTGATTTCGAATTCAATATAAGTTTAGGTTTGGGCTGGTTTTAATTCTGAAAAATCATAACTTTCCCACCAACCGAATAGAGAATGAGAAAAAGAGTTTTAGCTGAGAAAGATGATGATTCAAAGATATGTGAATAGAAGGAATTCAGATGAAAGGTAAGGGATTTTGAGACGATAATTCAAAGAAATTGTCGATTTTTCATTTGTTTTTTTTTTTGTTTTTTTTTTTTAATATTTCATTTTGTTTAAAATATTTTTTTTGGTTAAATCTTAAATCTTAATTTGGTCCTCATTAAACTATGCACGTGAGGGACCCATGACAATTCCGTCTAACTATGTAACGGTGTTGTCAACAGGACTTGTTATGCAATAAATGTTAAAGTTTAGGGGTTAATTGCCAAGATTAAAAATTCAAGAATTGAATTATTAAATCCGTAAAGTCAAGGGAGCATCCCTAAAAAAAGCCAAGTTATTCGGTTCAAAATCATTTGGTACATAAGTGGATCCTGGCTTAGTTTGTTATTGTTGTAATTTTTTAAAAAATTATTTTTAACTGTGTTGAAAGAAAAAATAGTTGTTTTAAAAAGTAACTGAGTATTTAATAAATTATAATTATATTATTTGTGTTACTTTAAAATTAATGTAATAGCGTTTGATAAATTATGAAGTTGAATTATTGTGAATGATTAAAATTACAACCATATTATATTATAATATAATATAATATATATAATTACAATATAATATATATTTATTATAAATTAATATAATAAAAAATTATTCATTATATAATATATTATATAATTATGATATAATATATAATAATATTATTAAAATAATAACTAAAATAATTAAAAATAACGATTATATTATATTATACTATAATATAATAAATTACAATATAATGTATATTTATTATTATATTTAATATAATACAATAAAACTATTATTAAATAACATATTATATAATTATGATATAGAATATAATAATATTATTAAAATGGTTAATATAATTACAATATTATAAAACATATTATAATATTACATAAAAAATATTAATATTTCAATTATAATATAATTAAAAATTACAACTAAACTATATTATATTATATTATATTATAATATATAATCATTATTATATTATATTAAGTAAATATATTATATAACCATGTAATACACTATAATATATAATAATATTAGAATTATAAGATTATAATAATATTAATTATTATATTATTATTAATATAATAAATATAATTATATCAATACTATATAAAATAATTAATAATATCATATTATTAAAATAATTATAATATTATTAAAATTATTAATATAATAATAATATTATTTATTAAAATATTACAATATAATATATTATATTATATTATTATATTATATTATATTATATTATTTATTATATTATATTATATTACGAGTCTTAAATTTTAGATGAGAAATATTATAAATTTTAAATTTCATTAGGGGTATTATAAAAGTTTCATTAATTGTACTATGTTGATTCTTGCACAATTTAAAAGTTAAGTTAGCTTTAGGCTGCTTCTGATTTTGACTGTAAGATTCTTTAAAAATTCTCAAAAAGCACTTTTGAGGAGATTTATCACAATAAAAATTAACTTTTATTACAAACAGAAGCTAATTTTAGGAGCGAAAAATAATACCAAACTAAGCCAATGTCCTTTTCTTTTCTTTTCTTGCTAAAGAAAAAGTTTAACGAGGGAAATAAGGGAGAGGGAGATAAGTTTAAAGAGGCATCTTTTATGTCACTAATTTAAATTTTCAATTTTAAGTTTTTATAATTAAAAATTTTTAAAAAATATCACATTTAACTTTTTCTGTTACAGTTAAAAATTTTAAAAAATATTACATCTCAATTTAAATTAAAAATTTAAATTTATAAAGCGAACATCCTAAATCCTTAATCACTACTCATTAATAGGTCCAGTTCATTATGCGTACAACTCACATGACTTTAATCTTTTTTTTCTCTGCCTGATAATAGTGTCATTTCCTCTCGTTTATAGAAAAAATCACACAAAGATCTACTAAAAAACTACAATTAGTTCATTTTTTTTCAATTTTTTCAGAGAATGGATAAGTTGTACACAAATCACGATGGGTTCAATATTGTATAGCACATTGACTAGACAAGACCTTCTATATTGAATATTGATCCTGCCAAGAACCTTGGAACATCTTAAGAGTAAAAGAAAAAAAGGACTCCCACATTGTTGCACCAAGCCAACAACGCATTAGTATTTGAATACTAATTTAGATTATTTTCATAATTACCTCTATGCTTTTTAATTTTTTAAAATGATTTAAAACATCTCTTAATATATAGAAAAGATCATCAAGCTGTTCTCTCCGTCTTTTATAACTTTAACAAAAGTGCCTATGTGGCATGCCATTAAAAGCCAACTAATTCTAATTAAAATATCAAAAAAGAGTAAATATTGAAATGATAATAACAAAATAATAAATAAAAAAATTCCTAACATTTTCTCCTTCTTTCTTCTCACTCTATCATTTGCTATATTCTTTTTAGAGGGGTAAGAAATGAGCCCGAACTTAAATAATCCATTCAACTTAAAAGTGTAAGATTTTTTTATTTTTATTTTTTAAATTCAAATTCAAATAGTCTCAACTTGCACTGTGCAGATTGGGGACGGGACGGGCATTTCAAACCTGCTTTATACCGACCCGACCCGACCGATTTAGGTGTGTAACTCTAAATTCCTAAATCTATTTTGCTGGATTATCTCTATATAGACTGTTTATTTGACGTATTATTAATTTTATTTCTGAACTTTATTGACTGTTAAGAAGTATATTTGATGTTATATTAATGTTTATGGACTGTTTATGAATTTTATGCTTTTAAATTGTTAAAAGAGGTATAAAATCATAGATTAAAATTAGTTTTCACTAACTCAAGTAATTCGAGCCTACCAAAAATCACCTGATAAATTATGAATTTGTGAGTTTAAAAGAATGTTACAGTCTAAAATTTTTTCAACCCATACTGAGCGAATCAATTTAATTTTTTGACTCAACTCGACCCCCTAATTCCTTTTTGAAAAACATGATGCATCTCATTTCTTAAGTCAGACCATTATCACGACGACAGAAGCTTCAACGCCGGCTTCGGATCTATCCCCTCACCCCCCCTCCTCCACCACGACAGCGATGGATGATCTGATCCCCCATATGACGGTAGCGTGATCTCTTCGACAGATGAATACCCAACTGTTTTTCCCACCGATGGCGGCGCAAACACAACCTCCTATGAAGGCGACACGAACTCAGCCCTCACGGCGGCACGAACCAATCTTCCACTGACAACGATGCGATCTTCTTCACTCTTGCTGTGCCAATCTCCCAATTACACGGTGGCGCAAATCACTCTATCCCTGACCAGCGTGAGCTCTTCTGCCTCTATCCCCGATTTCCTCTTCTGTTTTGGGTCCTTTGTTTTCAGTTTGTAATAGAAAGCTATTCAACCAAACAAAATCGTGGATTCTAGCTTCACAGTGGGTGATGTTAATTTGAGCCCCAAAAAAATTCCAACTCAGGATAAGAAACACTTTTATCACTATAAAGAAGATCTACATGTTTTTGGTGGGAATCAAAGAGAAATAAGAAAGATTTTGAGGAGAGTGATCTAAGGAGAGCAAAAGAAAAGTTTTCAGAATTTTCTAAAATTTGGGATCCTTTAATTTTTTTAATTTATTATTTAAAAAAAAAAACATTTTCTCCCTTTATATTTTTTTAATATTTAAATATTTTCATATTTTGATAATGGTTTTAATTTATGTTTAATGGTTGCCATGTCACAATCTGTTAGGATTGTAAACGGATTTAGATGGAGGAGGAGTTATCTGTTTTTTTATAGATGAGGGGTGCTTTGAATTGTCTTAAAAATTAAGAGGCATTTTGAGATAAGATACATAATTTAGGGGCATTTATGAAAACAATCTTATTATTTTCCAACAAAAATTATAAGATCCTAAGTTTTTTATTTATTTTATTTATTTTTTAAATATGTTTGGTTGTATTTCAATCATTTAAAAATTATTTAATTTATATATTTCAGATATAAGAAATCTGACATAAACATGTATAAAAAGTAGTATTATTTTATTTCCTCCTCGGCACTCCTGTTTTCTTCTGATCATTGTGTCGTTCAAGTATGGATATGGTATTGCGAATTTTGCATGCATTATTTTGTGAGATAGGGATTGTGGCAGGCATTTACTGGGTGATGAATGAATGAAGTGGACCCACCTTCTCTTTACGTATATGATACGTGGCATGTCTTCGTGGCAAATCCGTGAACATTTCTGGGTGCATGTCTTCGGTCCCAGAACGCAAGTGAAAATACTATAAAATATCATCGGCTAAAAGAAATTGCAAATAGAAGAGGGAAATAAAATGACCTTATGTTAAACCGTCTTACAAGTAAGCCATATATTCATTGTAAATTTTATTCGAGCGGAGGGGATTTATATATACATATATATATATATATACATATTTTTTTTTTCTAAAACATAAATAACATAAAAAAATATACAATAAATTATATTATAATTTTTTTGAAGAACTATTAATTACATATTGTAAATTTTATTATATGAAAAATACGTCACCATAGGGTTTTGTGTTGAAGTTTTAGATTTTTTTAATATATAAGAAGATGTTATTGTATATTTCTTTTATTTTGATGTAATTTTGATCAATTTAGTGTTTAGAATTGTGCATTACCAATAAGAATATTCTACTATAGATTTTTTTTTTTTTTTTTTTCATTTCAATATCTTGCATTTCAAGGAGATAAAAAACCATACCTTATATTTTATATATGTCATTATAGCTTCTGATTTCAAAATTATGCTCCATTTTTATATTTTCTTGACCAATGGTCAATTTAACTTCAAAACATATCCTTATTAACGCTGTCAATAAAATAAAAGAATTACGAAAAAGAATTGTAAAATGTGTAGAATATTCATATCTTTTTCATAGTCAAAATCAAGCTCAGACTAAAGAAATATAAATTTAATGTAAAGATAATATAAATGGTGGTAAAAAATATAAGATATCATAAAAGGCATTACAATTGCTCGTGAGTAAAATGAGTAAACTTGTTTATAAATGAAATTTAAGAATAAAATGAAGAAAAATAGTAAAATTCAGGAAGCATATATGAGAATGGGGGCAAAATAAAAAGTTAAAATCTTCCAAATGGTCAAATTTTTATTTCAGCCCCCACCCGGCACCATGTGCCTCCACCCCAGCATATATTATTATTATTTTGTAGTTCGTCTTATATATACAAAGTTTTCAACTGTTTGTCCTTTTTGTTTAATGGAGCTTCTTAGATAGGATCAAGAAAAAATAAACTATATATCAATATTTTTATTTTTTTAACCGTCAGATTTATATAAAAAATTAATTATTTCGCATACTTTTTAAACCTAATGTGATTTTAACCATATCTGACAATCATAAACTGACAAAACTCCCTTTCATTAATAAAGAACAAAACTAGTAGTTCAGTACATAAAACAGTTTTAGGTATATTGTTTTACAATTCAATAATAAAAATATGATTTTCCCGTCTAAGTATTGAATGTTCAATACTATAATATTAAAGTTCAATAATATCAAAAAAAAAAAAAGAGTTCAGAGAAAAGAGGTAAATTGATGATCTTTGTGAGCAACATTACAAGTATATGAAATAACAATTTTCAGGCACTACTTGCTACATTTTAAACAACCCTTTAATTACACATCTAAAAAGAAAGAGAAAAGCCCTTTCAATGACATAAAATAAACAATCAAAAGTCAAAACCGAGAAATTTACTAGAATAATTATCTAACAAAGTGAAGTTGGTAAAATGACGTCTTCATTTTCTATAAAGAATGATCACTCGGTCGCGTTCTTTGTAAAATTTATCAAAAGTTATTTTGACTTTTTTCTTGAGTCATTTTTACAAAGCTCTTGTCAAAACCAATATTGATATTCTGAGAGAAGAAAATCAAAGGGTGTTACTCTTGTGGTATTCGCGAGAATTATATATATATATATATATAATTCTCGTGAATACCACAAGAGTACTTAATCAAATATTCTTGACATTATTCCATAGCATGAAAACGACAAGACCAATTAGAGAAGGCACAATAACATAAGCTCCGCGAATATGACTAAACGCAGACGAAGTATTAGGAATGTTGTTTCTGGAAGAAGGATTGTTGGGAAGATCAGAGCCGGTGGGAAGATCAGAGCCGGTTGTTGCTTGAGGTGCACCAACCGGTGCATAATCTTGATTGCCTTGTACCTTCATTTGCAGCTTCATTCCTCCCAGGCAATGTAACTTGTTGCCACATACAAAGTACCACTGGCCTGGCTTTGTCAATGGCACGGTTGTGTTTCCATTTGAAAATGTCTTCAAGACGTTGGTTGTGTTGCAACTGTTGAAGCTTTCTCTTGTCACTTCACTTACACTATGAGTTGATGAATATTGGAACACTACAAAACCATCAATATACAAATATTTAGTTGTTTCATATATAGGAGAATTCATATAATAGATGAAGCTGGGCTTTTGAGACTTTAAACCTATGAACATTCATTATTTGGTGACTTGTCATTGGAGCTTTATGGGAAGTTTGGAAGGGGGATTCAGGCCGGCCATGATTCGTGATTCACTACAATATTTTTTCTCATAAAAAATACACGTAAAACGAGAATAATTCTGAATTTATGAACCAAACGTTCTCTTAAATATTTGTAATTGAAATTGTCAAACAATGGTATAATGTGGCCCAAATTGATAACACCAGTTAAATTGGTGACGAAAAGAAAGGAATTAATTACCAAATTGAACACGTGCGATTTGTCATAACATGAAAAGTTCAACGGCCGAGTGGCAGACGTCGGGATATCAAATTTAAACAAGAGCAATGCTATTAATCTCTACTCTCTCACAAAAGATGGGCTCCACAAATGGATCCTACTCTCTATGAGAGAGTGGAAATATAATCTCTTCGGGTTATAAAACATTTTCCCTTAAACAATGTTATTAGCCACATGCGATGGTTTGATAAGTTTAAAGAGTTAATTATCAAACTGAAAAATATAGGAATAATTTACGGGATGAAGTGCTAATTAAAAAACGTATAAATTATATGTAAATCCCAGAAAGTTTGATAGAAATTTAGCTTAGAAATTAGAGAAAATAATCAACTGATCAACTATAATTTGTATAGTTCAGCAAGAGGACTCACCAAGAATATCACCCACGTTGAATATCTTGCCGTTCATCCATGAATCAAGATTTGTACTTATATCCCAACCAGAAGAATCTCCCACCGTGTATGTAGTTGCTCCACAAGTAATTGCAGAGCCAAGCACAAGAAAAGCATAAACTAGAAGCAGCTTTTCCATGTTACTTAGATATTGGCAAATATTGGGCTATAGCTATATATAGCTGAACCAGTTGGAGACGACAATATAACTATAAATGATTTATATATATACATGAAGGTTGCTTATATTAGATGACCTAACTTCAACAGATCAGAGAATGGTTTGCTCTTCTTTCTTCCTTTATTAATCAAGCGTCATTTTTTATGCTTTGCACAGTATATCAATTACTTGAAACGATCAAAATTGCACTTGTTATTATCTGCAATATTTAAAAAAAAAAAAGAAAAAAAAAAGAAACAAGAAACAAGACTTTCCATTTATATTGGCGAGTCTACAAGACAACAATATTATTCTGCCTTGATAATTAAGGAGATTGTTACCTACTTTTTTATGCATAAATTGCTTAACTAAATATAATATGTTTTCATGTTGGTGGGTAAGTTGGGTGAGGACGAAGTTCCATTGGTGCACAGGGCTGTTAAACACCTCCCAACCTCCAATTCTTACTTTATTTGACTTTTGCAAAGAAAAATATATGTCGGTACGCTTCTTCTTGCTAATAACAAACTAAGAGCTAGACTTCGTTCCAAAAGAAAATACAATTGAACACAATATTGATAGTAACCAAATAACTAATTATAACAGTAACGAATCTAGGTATATACTTGCAAAATGATCTATTGTTATAGTCCAAGATCTATGTACGAAAAGTCTAGTATTTTTCTTGGGTGTGAACGTTATAGATAAATGGAGATTTTGTTTCCCTTCCCACTCCACCTAACAAAAATTCCACACCTTATTTTAACAATTTTTTTTTTTTTTTTTTAAGAAACACTATTAATTCTTATCATTTAATTTACTAGAAATGTCAAATTTTCAACAAGACAATAAAGGAGACAACAACTCGATGACAACATATCTCCCACATAAATATTATAACGAATGTGCCTATATATTCCGCATTTCATCGCTTAAGTATTTAATATATGGCAATTAATCATTTTAATTTAATATAAAATGCACTGTATGGCTTGGGCAGAACTGACAAATCACACTGAAATTCTTCCAACATTAGATTATTTGCTGTCGGAACCGCCTGAAAAGGCCAACTTTGGTCCGGCCTTAATATGCTCCCAACAAAGATTATGTCATTTGCCAAAGCTAAAAAGGAAAAAATTTTAAGTTAGCGATCAAGTTGTGCATAAGCTTGCGTCCCCGTCAGCATTTTGTGCATTATCTATTTCATTATATGCCAATATAAAAGAGACGCAGAGGTACTTGTGCGTTGGTATAATTTCGTAACTGAAACTATGTATTATGAATGAACAAAAGAAGGAAAAATAAAGGGAAAGAACAGCTAATAATTATGTAAGAAAAGAAAAAAAAATCTCCACTTTTTGTTTATTATATACGTATAAGTATACTCTGGCGGATAAAGAAGTGTTTTGGCGATTCCTAAATCAGACACGTACACGACCGTCCTCCGATTTGGATAAACGAGAAACTTCCTTGGAAAACCAGTGATCAAACAAACAACAGGAAACCAGTGGGAAAGCAAATATTGGTTTTTTGTAGAGTGGGACCCAACTTCCATATCACCTATGACCCGATACACCAACTATACACGATTTTTAGCCTAATTAATTTCACATATTTAAATTTTTAATTCTGAATTTTTACAATTAAATTTTTTAAAAAAATATCATATTTAATTTTTTTTATTATATTTAAAAATTTTAAAAAAATATTATATCTGAATTCTAATTAAAAATTTAAATTTATAAAGTAAATAATGTTTAAATATACACGGTTTATGGTTAGAGTTTCAGGAAAGAAAGTACGAAAAGAAAAAAAAAAATATGGATTCGAAGCAATTCTACATGCACGCTTCAAGTCAGGTTCTTCAGCCACACAAACTAGATCTATTGTAAAAAAAAAAAAAAAAAAAAAAAAAAAAAGATAAAAGAAGAAAACTGCACAACTGTCTAGAATATATAGTCTAATCCCAAATTCTCAAAAAGTTTTCTTTTGTCTTCTAGTTCGCTGTCAGTTTTTTACATTGTTGGTTTGTTGTAAAGTTCGACGGTATATATTTAGGACACGTTTAATTTGTTGATTTAAATTTTTAATTTGAATTAAGATGTAATTTTATGTGAGAATTTTTTATTGTAATAAAAAAATTAAATGTAATTATTTTTAAGAATTTTTATTATAATAAAACTTAAGTTTTAAACTTAAATTAATAAAATGAACGGAGAAATTTTGGAGTAATACGAATGCATGTGCCAAAAAGAAATATTAAAGTATATTACAAGAGAGGACTTGGGGACGTCTTCTAGTAACATGGTCTACATCCAAAGAATATGCAATCAACTCAATTTTAAATCAAAGGCAGCTTATGCACATAGTTTGGGACTCAATTTTGGATTTTAGTTTTGGAGCCTTTAATTTTCATCGCACAAGTTGATCTCCATGACTCAGGGTCTTAATGTAGACCTTGCTAGGCAACTATACTTTGAATCCAAGCTATGATCATGTACGTGACGCCGCCTATAAATCTCTTCCTATATAAAGCCCATTTCGTTGCCAATTCTTTTTCCAATCATACTTTTTATAGTTCTGATCAACTTTACGAATACTTTCTCACTAGGACATGGCAAATGAGGGAAATTCGAGTTGTTTTTTAACGGGAGAAAGTGCGCAAGAGAAAGATTTGCCTTATGTTCCTGAATGTTACAAGATCCCAACTTCACACCGTGCAAGTTCTTCGCCGGAGATGGCGAAAGTACCCCTTGTTGATTTGGCCGGACTTAGAAAAGGTCCTCAACACCGTGCGATAGCCATTGAAGCAATCAAAGATGCTTGTCTTCGTCTTGGCTTCTTTCAAGTAAGCTTCATTTTAACCATCAAAGTTGCTCATCTTTGTAGTACAATATTTCACGAGCTTAGTGAAAATTAGTGTTTTTTTTTTTTTAAACATGCTATGGTGATTTATGTTTAATGTAGATAGTCAACCATGGAATCTGCCAATCGGTACTAGATGACGCTCTATCTTCGGCGTTCGATTTCTTTAAATTGCCAGCTGCGGAGAAGATGAAGTTCATGTTCAATGACGTGCATAAGCCCGTGAGATATGGAACCAGCTTGAAGGATGGGGTTGACAAGATTCAGTTTTGGAGGGTCTTCCTTAAACATTATGCCCATCCTTTGGAAGATTTCATAGAATCTTGGCCTACTAATCCACCTACTTACAGGTACGTAACAACATTGACACACACACACACACACACACACACACACACACACACACACACACACACACATATATATATATATATATATATATATATATGCTCTTTTTTTTCTTATTTTTAAATAAAAAGAAAAAAAGGAGTTAGTACTATGCATATAACGTACTCTGACAATATAATATATTATATATTTATGTTAATTTAGTCCCGTTCGCATCGCGGATTTGAGTTTTCAATTCGAGTTGAGATGTGATATTTTTTAAGAGTTTTTAACTGTAGTAGAAAAAGTTAGATGTGATATTTCTGAGAATTTTTAACTGTAAAAACTTATAACTGAAAATTCTAATCGGTAAAATTAATGAGATCTTAGTTTGTGAATTTGCAACTTTGGTGTACATGAGTTCACATGATATTTAGGTGTTGGACTGTACTTGTCCCTAAACCAATCATCTGTGTTCAAAATCAACAAACCGACAGGGCTCTACTGCCTGTAGCCGACTTTGATTATAATCCCATATGAAGTAGTGTTCGGCTGTTTTAATTTTTATTTTTACACCAGCAAGCGGGTATCAATGTACAAAGAAAATATTGTACAAATTTAGTCATGCGATTGATGTATATATCTTGATGACAAAACAATGACCTTGACGCCATAGCCATTAATACCGCGAAATAGGTTCAAGTGGATAGATTTGGCGAGGCATGAAAATCCTCTCTTATATAATAGCTTTGGCTTTATGTGTTCTCAATTAATATGTTCAACCCTTTTTGCTTACTTGCGCTCTTCTTGATTGACTTTATGATCTCATACACACGCACACACACACACACACACATATAAGTGTTCCAAATTAAGTTTAATTTTCTCAGACTAAGATTTCTTGCTTAATTTAATTGGTATTGAATATGTTTAAACAGTCATATTATGTCACATTAATCTTATAAAATTTATACTCTCATTCTGTTAACCTTTCAATTTTTTTTTTTAATAAAATAACATAACGTGATTGGTTAGACATCATTTGAGATACAAAAATTCAAGCTTGAAATTTTAATCCAATTTTCTTAATAATTAATGCCTCATTCATTTTATCGATTTAATTTGAATTTAAAATTTGAGTTTTGTTATAGTAAAAAACTCTCAGATATAGTCACATCTAACTTTTTTACTACAACAAAAAACTCTCACATAAAGTTACATATTAACTCGAATTAAAAACTCAAATCAGCGAACTAAATGGGTCCTAAAACAGTGTTCCAATTAATTATGTGTCACACTTCAGGGAAAAAATGGGAAGGTACTGCAAAGAAGTGAGGAAGCTGGGGTTGGAGCTAATGGGAACCATAACCGAGAGCCTAGAACTTGGTCCAAACTACTTAAGGGAAAAACTAGAAAGTGGAATGCAAGTCATGGCCGTTAATTGCTATCCACCGTGCCCAAACCCTGATCTGGCTCTAGGTTTGCCCCCACACTCGGACTACAGCTGCTTAACCGTCCTCCTCCAGAGCTCGCCGGGCCTCGAAATCATGGACGCGGAGGCGGGCGCGGACGCGTGGAGACTGGTCCCGGATCTTCGCGGTGGGCTACAAGTCCATGTGGGCGACCATTTTGAGGTGCTGAGCAACGGGACATACAAGAGTCTCGTTCACCGGGCGACTTTGAACCCAGAGAGGACGAGGATTTCTGTTGCGAGCTTGCATAGTCTGGGGATGGATGAGAAAATGGGACCCGCTGAAGAGCTTGTGGATGATCAAGAGCGCAAAAGGAAGTACAAAGAAAGCAGCTTTAGGGATTTTCTCAACTTTCTTGCCACCAATGATATGACTGAAGGGAAGACCTTCATAAACACGCTCAAGATAGAAAATTAAGAAAATGGGTCTTTTTTATATTTTTATTTGTTGCTTCAGTATTACTGTCGTTTTTTTTTTTTTTTTTTTCGTCTAGAAGAGTACTTGGTTACCTGAGAAGAAAAAAAGAAAGCAGTAGAATGCACCAAAGTTAAGTTTATTAGGTTTGTAATATTATAGGTATAGTAATAATCGTCCTATAAGCCTGTGTTTGTAACGAATTTTATATTGAGTACTAACACAAACCTTTTTTTTTTCTCCCAACTACACGTACTATTTAGAGAAAGAAATTTTTTAACAAAAGTTAAAGAATGGACAAGTGCATATTCATGCAGATCAAATGAAAGAGAACTAAACACGTTGCTAGCTAGATATAGAATCCACCAAAACACAAAATTGAAACAGAAAAAAAGGACAGTCAAAGCAATTACAACAAACTGTCCCAAATCCTTGCCGCCTTTTACTCAAACCCCTCATTCTTTCTTCCTTCTTCTTCTTCTTCTTATCTCTTCTCTCTCTCTCTCTAAACTCAGAAAGTACTAATTTACTGCTCATGATCTAGAAAATATAGGTAGTACAACAAAGATTAGTATGTATAGATCTGCGAGTTGGAACCGGGTTTCCGATGAGTACAGCAGCTTGATGCAGTCATCGTCGTCGTCGTCGTCGCCGTCGCCGAGCAAGGGGATGCTGCGAATGTCGTTCGACGACGGCGATCCGCAGCTGCCGCTATACGATGAGAATATCGCCGAGATGGCGAAGAAGGAGAGGGCTCGCGACAAGTTTGCGGAAAAGGCCGTCCATCTTATCCCTTTGATTCTTATTCTCTGCGCTCTCATTCTTTGGCTCTTCTCTACCACCCCAGGTATGATATGATATGAATGATATTGAAGAAGAATTCAGATCCAAAATCATGAATTTTGCCACACCTATTGCTGCAATATATCTTTTTTGTTTTTGTTTTTTTTTTTTTTTGTTTTATCCAGTTAATCCATATTTTTTTTTGGTTGTAATGACGCATTTTGTTAAAATAAATTATAAGAATGTGCTAACTGAAAAGACTACTATATATTTCCAGTTTTTTTTTTTAATTATTTTTATGTTCCATTCATGTGCCCGAGAAGAATAGATTTTTTTTTTTTTTTACTTTGGTTGGAGGATTCAAACCATGTGATTCGAACCATTTTTGATTTACGTGTATTTTTTTAAGAGAAAATACTATAGCGAACTACGAATCATGATTCGAATCAGAGAACAAATCCCTCCACCAAACATCTTAACGAGTTGTAACCAAGATAAATGTGAATACAAGGCCAACAACACTACAAATAGATTATTGTAGAACTCTTGATTTCTCCGTAAATTTGTGTTACATTACATGTGCAAATACAGGTGTGGGAAATAAAGAGGGATCAATAGCAGCAAGAATAGAAGGATTGAGCATAGAAGAGGAGATCGATAATGATAGCGATGGCACTCAAACGGGCATTATTCCTACAGTTGATCATTTGAAAAATCACATGATGGACTCCCCAAGAATGACTCGAGATCACAAATCCTCAAAAAAGATGAAATAGTCGGCGCAATATTTTTGCCACGTTCTTAGAATTGCATACATTAATTTGATCTTTAGGGAAATAAATTATAAATAACAAGTGAAGATTGTGCTTAATTGTTTTTGTTTTTCTTCCCATGTTTATGAACCATTTTCTATAGAGGAAATAGTAAAAGCTCGTGTTTGTATAAGCTAGTATTATAAATTTCTAACACTGCTTACGATCAGCAATATCTTAAGGGAAGTGTCGAGAATGTAAAATTGGAGAGAAGTTGAAAAATCGAAAGGTTTGTTCAAATGTCTCTCTCGATCATCGATTTTTAAAATTTGCCATTAATGATGAATGCAATTTAAGCGGTAATATTTAAAGACTTTAGGTAACATATTGTATGTGTATATATATTGAAATACATTTTTTAAATAGATGTGTTCGGGTTATATTTTAGACATTTGAATAATAGAAGGGGCAAGCAAGGTATTTCGGATAAACTAGTTAAAACCCTTTAATTCCCCCTCCCTTAACGGCCAACCCATTCCCACCACCTAGATTCGCCGCTTCATCACTAAGGCTAAATCCGCCCCCAACCTGTCGCGAGACTATATCCTCACCGCCCCGCACAACGCATCCTGGATGCCCCGGTGTACAAGACCAAATTCGCCGCCAACCTCGAGACCATATCGTTGTTGGTGACTCTGAGTTTCACCCTCACATGTGAGCTTAAAGTGCCTCTTGCCGCCCTCACCGGTGTAAATTATTACTTTAAGAATAATATTTAATGTGGATTACTAGGATAGTCATTGTATTTAAAAATTTTAACGAGTGAAGGAATAGTTTTTTTGTTTAAATATATTTTTTTTTGCATATTTTCTAAATTATAAGAGATACTATTTTTATTAACAACATTTGTAGGGACCATTTAGAAGGGGCTTTAAAAAACACAAAAAGCATTTAGGGTACGTTGCTATATCATATTCCAATATTGGTTTCACCCCGAGATTTACTCTGATATAACTGGCCATTTGTATTTGTTCATTCAAATGCAACTATATGGCTATTAGGTGCGTTTAGTTACAGTGAGAGAATGGTAATAAGAATAGGAATGAGAATGGTAATGAGAATAGAATGAAAAAGAAAGTTGATTCATTTGTTTGGTTATAATTTTAAGAATTCTCTGGAATGAAACATGAATATTTTCATGTTGACAAACTTACCCTTATGCTATATATAACACTAATATTTTATCTATTAATATAATATATAAAATGTAATATAATATAATAAAATTATTATTATATAATATATAATATAATAATATTAATTAAAATTATTAATATTATAAAATATATTATAAGATTATATAATAAACAATAATAATTCAATTATAATATAATTAAAAATTACAACTATATTATATTATACTATAATATAATATATATATAATTACAATATAATATATAATTATTATATTATATACAATAAATATATTATAATTAATACATCATGTACATGTAGTAATGTGTAATGCATAATAATATTAGAATTATAAGATTATATTAATATTTAATTATATTAATTATTATATATTATTAATATAATAAAAATAATTATATTATATAATAAAATAATAATATTAAAATTATTAGTATAATTATGTTATTATTTATTAAAATATTATAACTATATTATATTATATCATATTATATATATATATATATTATTGTAATATTATTATATATTATATTATAAGATATAATTACGTTACAATATATTATATATTATTATAGAATATTAAATAAATATATTATAATTTATAATATATTATAAATTTATTATTACATTATTATAACTATATTATATTATAATATATTTTTATTATATATTATATTATAAGATATAACTATTATATAATATATTTAAATTATATTATAATATTGAAGGATAATTATGAAAAAAAAATAAAAAAAGAACTTAGAATGACCATTTATTTCATATGAGGAAGGAATGATGATTCACCTAAAATGAGTGAATGACTATTCTTTTTGAATGATCATTCATTTCTTATAAATCTAACTAAATATTAAATTAGTATTTTATTCTATTCTATTTCATTCTTTTTCACCAAAACAAACACACCCTTAGAGAATCATCAAAACTGGAATACACGATCTGTCGTTTGCATTTCGAGTAAGAAGTGACAACTGACAAGGCACGTTGCTTTCCTCTAATTCATGACATCTCCTTTTAGGTGTAGGAACATAATAAATGCACCATAAATAACAAAAATATTTTTCTGACCTCGATCAAACTGTTATATGTATGAAATGTCGTTTATACATGAAAAAACCACATGTAGTTTGTGAACGAGGAAACGACAATGAATTGCTCGTCGTCAACAGAAATACATGTTGTTTACTATCAAACAGTTATATATATGCTGTGTTTAAATAACATTGTTGTCTATGGTTGAAGACATGTTCTTCTTGATGAAGATAATGAATCACAAAACGACATGTTTTGGTGTTGGGAAAAGGTAAGTAGAGTTTACTTCTTCACTATTTTTTTTCGTCTAAAAATAGGTAGAGTTTAGTGGACATTTGGAGGATGTTTGATACCTAGATTCGTTTCCTGATTCGAATTATGGTTTGTGGTTTGTTACAGTATATTCTCTTATAAAAAATACACGTAAATTAAAAATAATTTTAATTACGTAATTCTAATCTATGAACCAAACGTCTCATTGATATTGAATATGAGCGATAATACCGTTTAATTTATAAATAACACATCGGAGTAGGGAAATGGAGAAAAATATCCAAGAATGAAGAACAATTAAGACATGAGGACATTGAGGAGAACGCGTGGTTGACTAATGGATGACGGGCCTAAACGGCCATCACATGATTGGGCCATATTGGCACATATATGCCAATATGGCCCACAGTAGAGACTAATCAAAGAGGATCTATAAATAGACGTACATAAACATTTTTCGGTTTTCATCATTAGTCAGTCATATTCGGTGTTGTTTCAGATTTACATTTGCTTTCACAAAAAGACCTCTCTGTTTTTATGTTTTATTATTTTCTTTTGTCTCAATTTGTTGCCTTTTCTTGTTCTCCGATCAACCTTTCCTTGTCCGGAGTAGACTTTTATTTCTTCGGTTGGACCGGTCGAGTTCTTCGCAGATCAGAAATTCGTCGTCATGAATCCCGAATAGTAAGTCTCCGATCTCATTTTCCCTTTTTGTTTATTTCGTTTTTCTCACCTTTTAACCTCCGTTTGGTAGCTGAGAAAATTCAAACAGGGAAAAAAAATTTGTTTAAATCGTTTATCTTCTTTTTCCTTTTTTGTTCTTATGGTTTCTTCAGATCCGCGATACTTTCTTGCTAAAACGTGTATTTTTGTGTTCTGTTCCCTCTTGTGAATTTTATTGACTTTTTTTTTAATTTTTTGCTTTATTTTTAATTTTCCTGTCATTTGTTTGAAGGAAAAGTTTGTGAAAATTCCAGCAGGCTGAATTTTTGTTTACTTCAATTTTCATAGATTTGGGAATTTGATTAAAACCGAAGTTTCAGATTTGAATTTTGTCCGTTTTATTCATAAAAGTTGATTTACTTGTCTGTATTTAGATTGGCTTCTATAATTGGGTAGTTACTTTGTTTTAATATTAAGATTTTCATTTTGTGGTTGTTTAGAATTTGGTTTCTGATATTGAGGATTGAATTTTGGGTTGACCACACCCGATGGCATATATATGTTGAGCTAAATTATGTTTATATTTTAAATAGATGAGAATTTTTTTTCTCTCTCTACTTCTATAGTCATTATTATGCCTTAGCAACTCATTTGAATTGTTCTTTGGAGACAAGAATTTTTTTTTTTTTAAAAGAAGGTTGACATATGTTCTCAAATTCTTTGTTTACTTTTGATTTACGATCCATTTGGTTAATAATCACTGTGTGGTTATTCAGACGCTAAAGTTGTGCAACTCATATATTTTGGTACTGCAAATAATTAATTTGTTCTTATGTTTCTTTTATGCAGTGACTACCTGTTCAAGCTTTTGCTGATTGGAGACTCTGGAGTTGGTAAATCATGCCTTCTCTTGAGATTCGCCGTAAGTTATCCGTGCCCCTATTTGTTTCTTCTTCTGAGACAGATAATGATTCTTTTAGTAAACTGAAAGTGTACTTAATAAATTCGAGTGCTCAAGCTCAAACAAATCATGCGTGTTTTTGTTACTTATTGACCCCACCCTCCCCAAATACCAGCCATGAGGCATGAATATACCAAAGCATATTGCAATGTGTTGATTTTTCCTTGATCTGAACAGTGCTTTATGAACAATCTTCTTACATCTACTTGATGCAGGATGATTCATACCTGGACAGTTATATTAGCACAATTGGAGTCGACTTCGTAAGCATTATTTCTTTTGAATTTTTTGATACTGTTATTTGATTTTAACAATGGAGCCATAATGTCGAGTTCTTTTACTTCTGTGCAGAAAATACGCACTGTTGAGCAGGACGGAAAGACGATAAAACTTCAAATTGTAAGACTGTCTCAATACATCTTTCTTTTTCTTCTTTTCTTTTCTTTTCTTTTCTTCTTCTTCTTCTTTTTTTTTTTTTTTTTTGGTGTGTGTGTGTGTGTGGATGCATGCTGGACTCTGGAGTTTAAGACATTCTATAGATAGGAAAAGTTGTATCCTCTCACATCCAAAAATCACTGAAAATGTGATGGCTGATAGCATTCTTCCTGGATCTTACATCTCTAAATTTTTTATGATATTGGTGATTGTTCTATTTTCAAACTATATTGGTTGGTGGACATTGTTTTTCTATTAAGGGAAAAGAATAGCTTGCTACTTTTGATAACATTAGTTGTTGTTGTTGTAATGTCCTGTCACTTATTATCCATCTTGCCTTAAATGTCTGTCTCTCTCTCTCTATGTTCGTTTACTGAATTTTCCTTGGGACATGCAGTGGGACACTGCAGGACAAGAACGTTTTCGGACAATCACTAGTAGCTACTATCGGGGAGCGCATGGCATCATAGTAAGTTTTCTTTGTCTGTGCATGTTGTTTCACCCTGTTGTTTTCCACTATTTATTTACCTTTCTTTGTTGTATCTGGCAGATAGTTTATGATGTTACGGACCAAGAAAGCTTCAACAATGTCAAGCAGTGGCTAAATGAGATCGACCGTTATGCTAGTGATAACGTAAACAAGCTTTTAGTTGGCAACAAGAGTGATCTTACAGCTAACAAAGTTGTGTCCTATGAAACAGCTAAGGTGAAACTATGCACCTCATACTAGTAGTACCTCTATCTAGCTGTATTCAGTATTCACACATGAATTAATATAGTCATATGATTATGTTGCCTGACATTTGCTTGTGACCAGGCATTTGCGGATGAAATTGGCATCCCATTTATGGAGACCAGTGCAAAAAATGCCACTAATGTTGAGCAGGCTTTCATGGCGATGGCAGCCGAAATCAAGAATAGGTAGTTTCCTCAGGACATGTCGTATGGTCTAAAGTTGAAATTTTTTAACCGTGGAGAAAATATAGTTTGGAGGAAGTTCTGTATTGAGAAACAACGGCTGAAATAAAAAGATTGAGCTTGTCAAAAATAGTTTTCATGTTATTATTCTCCAAGACAACACAACCTTACATGGTCACCACAGCCTTTCTCAGTTTGACATTAAGATATTACTTTCCACAATGTTTTGCAGGATGGCAAGTCAACCGGTGAACAACGCGAAGCCACCAATTGTGCAGATTCGAGGACAACCTGTGAGCCAGAAGTCTGGCTGCTGCTCGTCTTAATTGGATCTCATATTGAATAACCCCAAAGTCTGCCGTGCACTATGCATCTCGTTTGACCTCTCTGAACTGGAGAGGGATTGATCGAGAATGATAAAACCATGTGATAATTTGCCTGTCAGTGTCATTTTATTTAAAATTCCATTCTTTGTAGTCTCAACTGGTCTGTACAAATGATATGTTTGCTGGCTCAGCGACATTTGTTACTTTCCTGGTTCCTTCTGTTTTTATGTGACTTGCGATAGTGAATGTTTTACGTGGATTCCTACAGGAAATTTGTCAAGTTCTAAATATTGTTTTGCAAATAGCAGAAGTCATCGAATACATTATACTTGAATTTCACAACTCCTGTCAACAATCTATTCTATTTTTATGTGCTTTAGTCATTTCGGCTTTTTTTTTTTTTCTTGTCGAATGTTAAAACTTTTTACCCTTGGGTTTTGTTTTCTGGATGTTGCAACTTGCAAGCATAAAGACCATAGGAGATCTTCACAAGGATTTAAATCAAAGGTACTTAAAATAAGGGGTTGGATACTATGAAAAGATTCTCATTTGATTTTTTTTTTTTTTTTTCCTGGAGAAAACATATATGTAATCTATTATCACGAGAAATTACATTCAACCTTGAACTTCTATCCACATCACTGCCCCTTACAGTTGAAATGGTCCTGTACGTTAGATTTTGCAAGCATCGCTCTTCCTAACCAGATACTGGAACTCAAACTTGCATTATTAAACTCAACATACAGCTACTCTTTTCTACCTCAAATTCCGAAATCAAAATTGGTAAAGAAAAATGTAAATGGCCCGAATTCTGTTAACAGATGACATTTTTCTACGTCACTTTTATGGCCCCAGATGCAGGAGAAGATGATAATTCCGACCCTTGTTTCGATTGTGGCTGTCCAATCGTGAGCTCAAGGCCATTCGTTTGATCAGCAGATAAGTCTTTGCTGGCCGCTGCCTTGATCGACGGACTGGTTGGAGGAGACCTTGGTGGAGGGATTCCAGAGGGATGAGTAACCACAACAGGTACACCATTGTCAACACTCCCATAAACATTAGGAACATTGTACAAGTAACTTGGTCTGCCCATGTTTATCAGAGGCCAAGGTTGTACATTCCCAGGAAATCCCACCTATAAAAACAATTAGAGATTCATAAATACTAACCACCATGTACCGTTACCAGTTAACTTGACCCCAAAAAAAAAAGGCTCTTACCCCATATGGAACTAGGTAGTTTGGAGCAACACCAGGACGAACAGGTACAGGATAATTGTCCAAACAGAGATGTGGGAATCGGTTGAGAATCTGAGATTACAAAAAATAAACTTGTTATAACTAACACTAATTATGTTTCAATAAGTGGTTTTTGGGTAGCCAAAAAGTTCTTAATGTTATTACCTCTGAAGGGTTGTTTTCTGCCAAACCTTGGGACCTACTAGGCTGCATTGTATACAAAACTATTAGTCTTAAAGTATTAACTTTTTGAAATACCATATACAATAAAAGATGGAATATTTATCTACCCTGGATGAAGTTTCAGCAGTAGGTTTGATCATGGATGAAACTTGATGACATTGAGGAGGAACTACATCATCCTGTGAAGTACCCCATTAATAAACGTTAGAAAAAGAATGAAAGAGATGTTATGTGTGGTCCTGGAGCCTAGTTCTTGCCCTGATGCAGAATAACACAGGTTATAGACTTATAGTAAAATTCTGAGGCAGTCGAAAGCAAACTTAGCTCTCACATTGAGGTTGAACTATAATAAATTACTTGTTCGTTTGATTTCTTCAATTTTATTGCTCGGATTAGAGCGCCGAATTCTCGACGAGAGAGAGCTCACCGATTGCGTAAAAGGCATGTCAAAGAGACTTGATCTACGTTTCTTCCTGTCTTTTGGAGCTTGTTGTCTGATGAAGTACTTCTGTGCATGACTTGCAACTTGGGTGGGAGTCCTAGTTGTCACAAACTTGGATGATATTCCTCTCCAATCACCTTTTCCAAGCTTATTTATTCCAGCCAGAAAAGTCCTATGTTCCTCCTCAGTCCACGGGTTCCCTGAAGAAAAATTAGCGAGGTAAAAGATTTACAATGTGAAGCATGATTTTTCAAATCCAAAAACTTCAAGAGTTTCTATTGATAAAAAAATAAAAGAAAGAAAGAAATTTGAAGAGTTTTCAGTTTGCCAAGCAAATTATGTGCTTCTGGATGTACATTCATTAACATAAATAACAGATATAAGGATTTAGGTGCATGGAATCCTCTTTCGATCTTCCATATCCTGGATTAAAGATTGCAACTTTAATATATATATACATATATATATATATATATGTTAAAAGAACGTGTAGAATAAAGATTAGATTAAAAGAGGGGGAAAAAAAAAGAAACTATCCAAATAGTGCGTTTCTAGATTAACGATGAGCATTAACACAGTAGATTTCTACAAGAAAAAACTAGCAACCAAAGATGACTAGGAATGGAAAAATAACAACTCAGAAACCCAAAAGCTACAAATATTATGGAAAATTATGTCAAAGAAAAAAAAAAAGAAAAATCAAATATCAACAGAAATTGTAATAAATATATACACAAACAATATCGATCTCATGTACGTACCTCTTTTTCTCTCACGAGCGGCTTTGCGTTTGACGTTGTGAAGGACCCCATCAGAGAGATACCCAGCCTCAGGATCATGATCATCATGATCAACATGATCATCATTATCCTCACCACCCTCAACGACGTCGTTTTTTCCTTGCCCTCCTGACAATGCAGCGAGATTTCCCATGCTTCGACTCTTCTTCATCGAATCTTCTGCACCCTCCACAATATTCACGCCAAAGAGCTTAAAGGAATGCCCATTCCCATTCCCATTCCAATTCCGATTCCTGGGTGAAATAACATTGTTACGATTGTTGCACGTTCTTGAATTGTGACCTTGTTGCCCACAATGCGAACACTTGCGCTGCGCCTCCTTAACCATGATTAAACCTCAGAGTTTAATTACCATCAAGAAACTAATCTTCTTTTTCTTTTTCCGATTTTTAAGGTTACTCTCTTTGGCCTATTTATAAGCTCTTAGGTTGTTAATTTCCCTTTATCTCCAGACACGCGAACCCATAAATTCTCATATCCAAATTTGACTTCTTTTATTCATTTATTTATTTATTTTAAGATTTGTTGTGATTGGTGTGTGGATTACCCTCATATGGAAGGACGTTTCTATTTTGGAAGCCGAATTAAAATTCTTATTTCTTTAGAGAATTTAATCCCCTTTGAGTGATTCTCTGGCTTCAAACAAATAGCCGTTGGATTAGATTGATGAGTGGGGTTCGTATTTTGTATCCAATGAGATGCGGCCACGTAGGGAGCACTTGTTTCTTACTGTGGTATTGCTTGTGGGGGATCACATGCCTCTTCAAACACTGCGATAATAGGTGTGTTTAGAATTATTTTTCGATTGTTTTCGAAAATATTTTCAATTGTCTTTTGAGACACAAAAATAAAAACGGTCAGCAAACCGCGTTTATTTAGTAAATATTTTAAAAATAAAAATGAAAATGAAAATAAAAAACAGTAAAAATAGTTTTTGTAAAAAAAATTAAAAAACGATTATAAGTTGTTTTTCCTTTTTTCTTTTCATTTTCTAATACTTACCAACAATATTACATTCAATTATTTAATTTTTAATTACTAATTATATAATATATTAATTAATAATTAATAAATAGATAGTAACTAGTTAATTATTAATTAATATTATTTATAATTTTATTAATAAAAATGATAAATAATATAAATATTAATTTTATTAGTTAAAAATTAATTGTTAAAATTTAATTATATAATATATAAATAGATTATTAAATAAATAACTAATAATTAATATATCAATCGTATATATTAATTACCAAACGGGCCCCGCGGTTTTTGATCCCATAATTTTTCCAATTAGATTAGTTATATCTCGTTTTTATCTTTTTGTTTTGAAAATATTTAATTTTTTTTTTATGATCTTCCTATAAATGCTGGTCAAAATCCAACTTTTGGTATAGTCCAAACCATCTAGCCAATCGGGACAGCTAATTCAACTTCTATTTGACTCACTCGCATATCATATTGTGTGGTCCATTAGTTACTTCTTTTGATAATATGTGGCGCACTATTTATTTATTTATTTTTTGATAAAGATATGTAGTGCAATATTTACTTAATTGGCTGTAAACCAGATATGATACCAATCAACTCGTCATGATTTGACGATAAATTTAGGATCAAATTGCAAAGACATATTTTATCTAAATTTAACAAATAGATACATATATATATATATATATTTATTTTTCCGTAAATTTGGAGAAGATGAGATTGATACCAAATAAAAATAATAATCTAGTCCTTTGGGCTGTTTAATTTTAAATAGATAAATGCATTTTTATTACTCACATATATCCTGATAAATATATATATAGTATGTTATCTTTTTTTTTTTTTTTTTAAATAAGAGATACGGATAAGAGAGTCATTAATTTGCAAAATTACTTCTTCACAAAGTCACCAACTTTACCAAAACTAGGAACCAGAATCTGTTAAGTTGTCCCTTTAAGTGCGGCGGCTTGCCATGTTAATTACTTGGCTGTGAAGAAAAAGGGAATGCGGTTTTTGTTTCCTCTTTATAGAGAATTAAAGAGTTACCAAATTGAGAAAAATCAAATTAGATTTTTAGGATTAACCCATTATTTTATTTTAGAGTTGAGTTGTTTTATCTTAATTAAAATAGAGTAACTTCCACTTTAGATAATATTTTAGAGTATGTTTCTTTTAATAATTTTGCATGGTTCAAATCTTCCTTTTTAATTCTGCTATAATATTTTTTCTCATAAAAAATTAAAATTTTAAAAGTCAGAATATAAATTATGATTTAAACCCATAAATCAATGGACCCTACGTTAATTTCTAATTCATTATACTTCAAACTTTACTCTAAAAGATATATTTCCTCTATAATTCTTTTTGTATTTCTTTTTCCTAATTCCCAACTACTATCCATTTATGCACATAAATAATACTAATACATTTATGTAATAAATTATCATTTATCCAACTTATAAAAATGATAAAATAATAAATTACATTCAATTAACTAAAATACCCCATTTACTGCACATTTAAAGTAACCAAAATCATAAAAATAATTAAAAAAAAAGATAAGTACAAAAGGAAGAAATTTTTGTTTTTTTTTTTTTATTATAGCAAAAAGGAAGAAATTTTGATCAAAACTATGAACTTGGAGTAAAAAATAGGAATTGCATGTTCTTTTACACTTTTAACTTTTATCAAGAAAAGTGAAAAAAAAAAAAGGAATAGCACAATTTTTTTATTTATTTTATTATTTTATTATTATTTTTTTTGCGCCAAGATATCGCAAGAGAATGGTGCAGAGCTGGAGGCCAACCTTGTGCCAGATCTTCCTTCGGAGCGCAATTTTAGCGTTGGGTTGGAGATGCCCTTATCAATGTCGTTTCTACAGCCAATTTTTGCTATTTCAAAAATTCTGTCCGCGTCTTGATTGGAGTCCTCATTCCCAAATCCCACTAGATTTTTTATTTTTTATTTTTTATTTTTTATTTTGGCTAATCCCAAATCCCACTAGATTATAATACTGAAATTACCCAACTGTGCCTAAAGAATTCATCACAGGAGTGACGTGTGTAAAAATACGTTGGAATTTTAATATATAGATGGGCTAAAATGAAACAATTTAAAGTTTAGAATTCTAATGAAACAATTTTAAAGTTTTTTTTTCTTTTTCCTTTTTTTTAACAATAAGTTTAAGAGAGACACCCATGATACGTTTCAAAGTTCAGACAAATTAATGTCTCATTTATTTCACAAATTTAAGTTTTTAATTGCAGTTTTGTTACAGTTAAATCTTAAAAAAGTCACATCTAATTTTTTATGATACAGTAAATTTTTTCATAAAATCACATCTCAACTCGAATTGAAAATTTAAATCCGTGAACTAACGAGACCTAAAAGTCTTCTTCTCGAGCTATAGACCTTGTTACAAAATACCCCATAAAGTTTAATTTTAGCTTCTTTTTTTTTATGATCTTCATCAACTCTTGTAAAATTTTCTTCTCTATTAAATTCTTATTTCTGTAATTGCGATTGATTGCCATTGATAAACTTTTAATGTTCCTTAGGTCAAGTTAATTAAGAGAAAGTTAGTGTAAGAAAAAAAAAATACACTCTTATTGTGTAATTAGATTTTGTGTGACTAAACAATGAGAAGTTAACAAAATAATTGTGTACTAAAAATAGTTCGATTACGAAACTCATTATTTATGTGATACACATTATTTTTTATTAAAAATCTTAAAATAAGTAATTCTTTTGTTAGTTTTTAAATTTTACATTTTATGTGACATTTTTTAATAAATATTTAATTGAGGAAAAAAATTTGTAACAGTAATTAAAGTTCAGGAAGAAAAAAAATTAAAATTAAAATTTAAAAGATATTTTATAACGAGACCTATAATTTAAGAGAAAAACGTATAATTTATCTTTCAAAATTCATTGAAATAAATCCACTATTTTTTTTTTTTTTTTTTTTGTTCGAAAGAGATTTCCGTAATACAGATTTTTTATTTTTGAGAAATTTCTGTGTTACTACTCGACTGGGAAAAAATAAAAATAAAAAATCCTCAAATTGAAGAGCAGGCCACCTCTTGGCTCAAAAGGCATTGAATCCATAGTCAGACAGAAACGTGTGTAATGGAATCCCATAAAAATCTCGTCGTGTTATAAGTTCTGTGGCTTATCGCCTACACGTGTGACGTCAAAAGCAATTCATATTTTTTTCATACTTTTGGCTCAAGGCATCTCATTCATTTGTTGTCCTTAAAAAATAATAATAATAAAAAACCATTCATTTGCCGTCGTCGGCCATTTCTAGCCGTGGTTGGACGGTGGTCCCTACTCCAGGGCACAATATTCGTCAAGGCGAAAAAGTTTTTTATTTTCCTCATCCATTCTAAGGCTCCGTTCACTTCACCGATTCAAATTTAAAATTTAAATTTTATTATAGTAAAAAATTCTCAAAAACAGTCACATTTAATTTTTTTACTACAGTAAAAAACTATACATAAAATTATATCTAAACTCAAATTACAAACTCAAATCAACAAAATGAACTAACCCTAAATTATTCTTTTTTTAAGGTTTTTTATTTTTCATTATAAATATTTGATTTACAAAAAAAAAAACTTTAGCAATTGCTTTAAAATGGTAACTGTTATACTATCTATAATGCTATTCGTGCGTATCAAAACAATTATTAAAATGTCCAAATGACGTGTGGTAGTATTTTTAACCTTCTGAGTTACATGCGCAAAGGATTAGCAACCAAAAAAAAAATAAAAAAGTTACAAGTGCAAATTTCTAAATTAATTTTTTGTGCTATAGTATCTTTATTTATTACTGCACACTTTGACTTAAAATTACATCTTATTTACAGTGTACAATTTCAAAATTGAAGATTGATAATACTTTTTTCAATACGTAGAACTATATGTAAATCATCACTTTAAATAATGCAAAATTGGTTTCTCTTTCTCTCTTGTCTCTCTTTCTTTCTCTATTCTCTATTACAGTTTCACGAGGTTCTTGCTACACCTCCTCCCTTTTTCTTCCCTTGGGCCGAAATTCGACGCGGCCTTAGGTTGACTGTTGGATCTCTGGCCTAAGGAAGGGGGTAGTGCATAGTTTCGGAGTGAAGGGGAGTACGGCTGGAGAATGAACGAATAGGTGAAGGTGTTTGTGGTTTGTGATTCTCGACCTTTGTGGATTGAGATCGCAACTGTTGGTAGTCGGTGATCAAAGGACAAGATTGGTTCGTCAGAGGCAGGAGGTCCTTTGGTGGTGACTGAGTTCGTCTTCTTCGTATCATGGTGATATCTCCACTTCTTTATTTTGTTTAGTATGTTTTTATCCAATAAGCGTGATGGGGTCATCGTCACTTTGATGTTGTGCAGTTTATTTTTATATGGTTTTCCCACAAAAGTCGTTTCTTTGTGGTGTTTGTTGTGACCTCAGTATTGTAAGTCCATTCTGTTAGGAATAGTGTTCTTAAAGCATGAGATGTAATAAAGATATTTATTATTTAATTAATAAAATAGTTTATTTATGATTTATGTGCATGTATTATTGAATACATTGTGAATATCATTGAAATTTTTGTGATTATTTATATAACCTTAAATATTGTATATAAGTTTTATATACGAGAATAACATATAATGTAACTATATCTATAAAAGAGGATAATATTTAATGATAGTAATCGAAATAATGTTCGTAATGAATTTAATTAAAGTTACATAATTTTTAATTAAAATATTACTAATACATGTCATTCCCATTAAGAATGGAATGATGTTATCCGTATAATTAATATAGAGAGATATTGAATGAGTGCATTATGCCTAATAATATTATTTAGAACTAGGACACATACACAATTTAATTTTCTGATAATTTCTGTTAAGTATAGAAAATCAAATTTAAGTCTACCGATGATCATATATAGAATGATCTTAATCCTGAGTTATAAGTAGACTCCTATTATGGATTCGTGTTTTTTTATTTACTCGTACGGATTTTGAGATCGTAAATACTATTCCTTATATCCTAGAAACATTATGAAATTGATAGTCGAGAATGCTAATATACGAGATGGAACCCATTCCTTCTTCTTTGAAGAAGTGGAATAATAATTCCCTTGAGGGTTGATTTGGTACTTGAATAAGTAACGAGCTCGTATTCATTAATGTGTTTTATGAATATATTATTCATTAGAGAATCAATGGTACTCAAGAATAAAGATATAATTAGAGAGGTTAATAAATTTTACCTAACTCTAATTATGAAATATTTATGGAAGGTTGATATATATGTAATGACTATATTGACTAGACACTTCAAGTTCTTAGAAGTAAATATGTCTATAATTTTGAGAGTGCAATTCTAAGTTTTTAGTGGAGTAACTTTTAGAATTAATAGAATTAATTAATTAATTAAAGAGTTTAATTAATTATTAATTTTATCGGAGCTCAGAATTATAGGTCCATGAGTTCCCGCATCATCCTTGTAATATTTGTAAGACAAGATGAATTATCAGAATTTAATATCACTTGAAATAAATAATGCGATTATTTAATTAAATTAATTTTAGAACACACTATGGTGGGACTACAAGATGTCATACGCCCTGGCATAGTGAGGTGCAGGGGGCGTGTGACATAGGTATAATTCCACTGGGATTCAGTTGCTTACTCTCCAAAATATATGGTTTACTTGTTTGACAAGTTTCTAATCTAATTCAAAAGAAAAGTGAAGTATGACTTTATTTATATTTGAATTTGAGCTAAAATTAGAAACTGGATAAAAGAGGAATTTTCTCTCTCTCCTGCTGCAGATTTGTGCCAACCACATAAAGGTTTCCTTGTGGTGTGGCCGGCCATGTAGTAAAAAGGAAGGAGAAATTTATTTCTAAAATTAAATGGAAAACTGTATTTTAATGAGATTAAAATATAGTAATAATCACTTTTCTATTGCTTTGTCTTTAAGTTAAAGTGAAAAGTTTTTTCTAGTGTTCTATAAATAGGAGACAATAGAAAATTAGAAAAAGAGAATTTTTTGCTCTCTATTTTCCATAGGTGGCTGGTTACTAGAGAGAGAAAAGAGAAGAAAAGTTCTTCCAATAATCAGTTTCTTCACATACATGTGTTGATAGTGAAAGAATACAAATTAGCGAGTGATCAAATCCAATAGTTTTATATTAGAGCCCACACTCTAAGTCTTACTGATTTCAAATGTTAGACGAGAAAGATTCAGATTTTCTGAGAAAGCTTGGACCTTAGACTGTTCGTGGTCAAAGATCTCAAGTTATCCGCCTAATCATTTTGCCAGGTATCTATTTTTATAAATTTAAATAATTAATTTATTATTGTATAAATTAATATAATCTATAGAGTATTTAAAAGTTTTATAAAATGTTTTATTATATACGATCTGCACTACCACGCATCAGCACTCAAAAGCGTTTTGAAAACTAACACTTTCCTCTCGCTTGATTGGAGTTTTCTATCGATTGTCGAGGATTGTTTTAAAGAGCCATTTGAGTGATTGATATTTGGTTCACCTATGTGTTTTCTGTTGAGGAAATCAGGCTTACATTTTGTTACCCTTTGTGCGTCATTAGATTGTACTGGTGGAATTAGTTATTTGTTAGGATTAAGTCTTCTTGTATACCGAAATCAGTATTAGTATGTATTTTGAAATACAAGTTACCTTTAAAAAAAAAAAAAACCTGCAAGATTGGGACTTGATAAGACTTTTTTTAATTTCCAAGTAAAATAAATAACTCTCTATATAATACTTGTAATATCTAAAAATTCATTTCATATATCCTTTTCATTTATTTATTTATTTATTTTTAAAATGGCATCACCCATTTATACTCAATATATTGTTAACAAAAGATATATAATTTTATATTTTAATGAATATTTGACAGATTTCTATTAATTAAATATTATAGAGTGTCCGCAAGTATATGACAACTGTAAAAATTGAACACAAAATTCATTATGGGTGTTAAGTGAGCTCATTGGATGATAGAGATTGAAATTTTACATTTCAACGGAGCCCGTCATGTCACATGGGCGTAAATAATTGTTTCTTTAATTTTTTTAAAAGTAACATTAATGTTAATCAATTTAAAAAGTACTTTACATCATTTAATTAAGTTTGAAACGCAATTTACCAGCACTAAAACTTTAAAAGTAACTTGCTTATTCACTAATAAAAGCTAAGGATAAAATCACCAATTAGACGTTTAATTTATGGGTTCAGAATCATAATTTAGAATTATTTTCAATTTACGTATATTTTTTTGAAAAAAAACACTATAACAAACCACAAACTATAAACCGAACTATGACACGAATCTTTGTTTCAAAACAGTGCAAATGTTTCTATTATGTACGTGTGTGTAACTAGAATAGATAGTTGGCACACCATATATTCAATGATGTATGAGAGCATGGCACCACAACTTTTCTTAAAAATGGCCAACAACACATGGCCGATGATCTATTGGAGTGCCATAACAACTGGCTAACCCTGGTAGCCAGAGCCTTCCCAATGGCAAACAAACCTTGCATGCGAATATGAGTAATAGGACTTGTCTATCAGACGTCCGTTACCGTTAGATCTCAAGAGTCGGGGTGTGTACGGTTAAAGTATAACTCACTCTGGTTAAATTTTAACTCCACTAGAGTTATATTCTGCCATTTTAAATGCACCCTTCCTTGAGCCCTTTCCCTCATTACCCTTTTCTTCTTCTTTAAAGCGCCTTTTTAATCTCTTGGAATTTCTCTCCCACTCATGGCTTCTCCTCTCCCTTTCTCTATTTCCCTTTCCCAATTCTTTCCTTTGCGATTATAGTTGGTAAACATTTTCCTTTAATTTATTTGATGTTGCTATCATGAAGAGATTCAAGCTCATAAAAGTACTATCATTCTTCTTTGGTTTTCCCAATTCTTGCTTCCTCAATTATACATCTTAAATGTTAATATCTTAACATAGATTCTTAAAAATCTCATGAAATTAGCTTATAAACTCTCCCAAGCCAATTTTTATCAATTACGAAAAACAGCATTTTAGGTTTTTCCTAGCAGTTGATCAAAACCCTAAGAATTAGTGCCTGCATGCATGTTGAATTAATTGATTACCTACAAATTACACTCATATCTATATACTTTCTCCATTTTCTAAAAAAAATGTTGAAAGGCATCAAACCCACCGTCTACGACTTCTCCGACTACCACCACCTCTCTGCTGCGACCGCGGCCGAATTGAACGACCGTGCGGTCGATGAGGCGATCTATGGCTCCGACGAGTTCCGAATGTACGCCTACAAGATCAAGAGGTGCCCGCGGATGCGGAGCCACGACTGGACGGAGTGCCCGTACGCCCACCGCGGCGAGAAGGCTCAGCGGCGAGACCCCCGTAAGCACAACTACGCCGCCATCGTCTGCCCGGCGTTCCGTAACGGTGGGTGCGAGAAAGGCGACGCCTGCGAATTCGCCCACGGCGTGTTCGAGTACTGGCTGCACCCCGCCCGGTACCGCACCCGCGCGTGCAATTCGGGTCAGTTCTGCCAGCGCAAGGTCTGCTTCTTCGCACACTCGCCGGAGCAGCTCCGACCGGAGACCAAATTAAAGCGACATTACGCGTACCGGGCGATCCGAACGGCGTCGATAGACGCCATGAACGACATCAATAAGAAGTTCATCAGTACCAACGGCGGAGATGGATCAGCAGCCACGTCATCATCGTCGTCGTCGCCGTCGCCGGGGCTGAGGAAGACTGTTAGTGCTATCAGTACTATTGACGATGATTCTTTCGAAAGGTTCTCGGAGTTCTTGAAGACTTTGAGAGCTTTGAAGATAAGCGACGGTGGTGATGATCATGATCAGATCAGAAGAGATCATCAGAGAATGGCCCTGATGATGCGTTCTACTTCTTCTTCCGGGTTAATGGATGTGTCGGAGTCGGATTTGCCGCATGTTGAGTGGATTTCCGAGTTGGTGCAGTAAATTTAGTGAGAGGTGTAAGAATAATCGGCAGATTATTTAATTTAGAGAGGGAGATATTATTAATATCATGGATTAAATGTGCTTAATATTAAAGGCTTTTTTTTTTATTTTTATTTTTATTTTTTTTACCGTTTTTCTTTTTCTGTTATGTAAAGATTGTTCAATTAATGTCATCAGCGTTGGAGTTATATGTTGTTTACTTCGAGAAGTTATGAATAATTATCTGCCGCTAATTAAACTTAGGTTTTAATTAATTAAAATATAAAGGAGTTCGCAGGGTATAGTAATGTATATATCAACAAAAGAACAATCAACAGTATGAACAAACGGTGCAGGTGTGACCAGAAAACGAGCTATAAAAGACAATATTATTCAACAGACCTGTTATTCTTTGAAATTTGATTCCTTTTCTCCATCAATGTCTGATAAGAGTTTTAACCAACTTTTCATCTTTACGCCAAGTGTTAGCTGCTTTGGCAACTATGCAGCCCATGTATGTACAAGTCAATATATATGTGTATATGCGCGCGCACATATATATGTACACACACTATATGTCGCTCTCTCTTCGCTCTCTCTTTTTATAATCTCGTTTAGTTTACTGATTCAAGTTGAAATGTGATTTTATGTAAAAAATTTTAACTAATTTTTTGTGAGAACTTATGAACGATGTCTATATATATGTAGAGCAGTAGCACTGAAAATGTTTATATATATGTAGAGCAGTAGCACTGAAAATGAAATTTTAAGGTCTCACTTCACCATTGCAAGATCAGATGCCTCTTAATTTTTTTGGACACTGCCAGTGAAAAAAAAAAAATTATGATGACGAGGTTAGGTTTTCTTAGTTTATGCGTTAATTAATTTTCTTTTGCTTTTTCAAGTTCTACTTAAAAAAAAAAAAAAAAAAACTCCTTTAAAGTGCTTGCAAATGTAGTTTAGTGATAATTTCCCACATAACTTCACCAAAAGATGTAGAGCTCACATGAGAGCTCAAATGCTTCCACCCACCGAATTAAAAGAAAACGTTGATGAGATTCCTCCTTAATCAGCAAAATTAGATTCGAATCTATTCCCGAAGTAGATATGTTAATAAGATTTTACATATCATGTCGATAACTAATATTGTACTATATATTAGGAGATCATTAATTGAAATATCTAAGCCAAAAGTACACATCAAAATGATCAGAAAACATTAATTTTTCAGTTCTTTATGTATAGAAAATAAAATCCTAAGTCAAAAGGTTGTGCAACAAAGGTAATGGGAGAAAATCTTTGTCGATTTATGCTATTTGAAATTTCCAAAAAGAAAGAGCGTAAGGAAATGAAATTACAAAATCAAATAAGCAGATTTCAACATTGAATTAACTACTTAAACTAGCCCTTATATCTATCTTTTTGTCCATGTCAAGAAAATTGCTGCAACTTGTACTGTCTTCTAATACTAAAAGATAAGAAAGTATTACACAATGTAACGTCTAAAAAGATTCAAAGTTATCCCTCTGTCGACATGGCAAATTTTTAACAAATTAACAAAAAAAAAAAAAAAAAGAAAAGGGAAAGAGAGTTAAACCCTAATTTATTTATATATACACATAATAAGAAAATTTCTTCGGATTTGTTACTCAAAAGTTGGCAGTATATTAGTAGTCTAATATTACAGAAGGAATCAGCATTTGACTTAGGTGGCTTCATATTCTGATATCCATTGGCAGAACACATTACACACATTACATTCATGCGTTATAGCCACGTGCCTTCTTATATATTATATTATTTACACATTTTCCCCTAATTTATATTATCCTTCCAAACGCCCCCCCTCCCTTTTAGTACTCTCCGATCCCCGAGCCCCCTTGTACCCCCATCTCCGACCATGTCCACTCTTCCAAGGTAATTACTCACATAACTCATAAATTATAATATATACTTATATATATATATTACATTATTGAAATGTGTTAATCACAATGGCTTTTACAGTTGGAACGAGTTACTATTCAAGAACACTACCACAATAAGGGGAAGCAACGACGAGAATGAGCCGCCAATCTTCGATTCCGAATGCTACGCATGCACTCATGTGGGCGTCCCGGTGTTCCACTCCACTCGGTGCGACTCCTCCACCGAGCCCAACTGGGAGGCGTCCGCCGGTTCCTCCCTGCGTCCCTTTCGCGCTCTCACGAGCAGGGCCCACCGTGCAATCCTCCGAACCCAATCCTCTTTTGCGGGTGGCGTGGTGGACCCGCGGAGCAAGGGCGTGAAGAGGTGGAACCGCATTGTGCTGCTGGCGCGCGGCGTGTCGTTGGCAGTGGACCCGCTGTTCTTCTACGTGGTGTCGCTGAGCGCGGGCGGGTCCCCCTGCTTCTACGTCGACGTGGCACTGGCGGCAGTGGTGACGATCGCCCGGACGGGGCTGGATGTGTTGCATTTGGGGCACCTGTGGCTTCAGTTCAGGCTGGCGTACGTGGCCAGTGAGTCCATGGTGGTTGGCTGTGGGAAACTCGTGTGGGACGCACGTGAGATCGCGCTGCACTACTTCCGGTCGTTCAAGGGGTTTTGGCTTGACGCCTTTGTGATTCTCCCGATTCCTCAGGTTGGTGTTTTAGTCAACGTTTTTGCTAAGAGTTGAAAAACGAAGAAAAGAAGAAATAGGAAGGACATTAATCGTGCGATGCAAACATATAGATTATATATGCACTTAACTTGGTATCTTGCCTGCAATGGTATACTAAAAAAATGTATAAAATTAATAAGATTAGATTTTTATACACATCATTAAATTCTTATATTTAATGAATAGTCACGGATGAAAATTACCCATTAAAAATTTGTCCAAATATATACTGTACATAATATATATGTACACATATAAATAAAGTGAGGTAGTAGAGAATTTTTATCGAGTGCTGGGACCGTTAATTAAAATTAGCAATCACTAAATAGTACAATTTTTCTTGATGAGATTTTAAGTCTTAAAATATTGTATGATAGTTTTATTATTGAGCTCATTGAAAATATCTTTTGCGATGTACATAAATAAACTGACATTGTTTATTAATCTCTCATTTGATTGTATATATAGGCGATACTTCATAAGATTCAAACAACATGTACGAGAAATGCCAACATCATAAGCCAATAAATTAATGAATATGCCTTTTGCTGTCCAATCATTTTCCATACAACACCAATTCTTCATGATCCCAAAAATTACTCCATAGAACACAACGCTTTTTGATAATATATATATCTATATATATATATATATTTAATAAAATCTAATTGAGACATATTTGATAGAATTTATTATATACCTGAAATGTCTTTTAGTTACTAAGAGTATTGTTAAGTTTAACTTTCTTTCATACAATATTTGCCAAAAACAAGCATTCGGTCACCCTTTTCCAAACACGCTATTACTCAATGTTATCTATCAGCACTTTTGTTGTAGTGAATGCTTTGTTTTTTTCTAAGTAAAAATATTATGATGCATAATTTTGACATTCTCATTTTTCCTCAAGGAATTATTGCGTACGTTATCCTTTTGAAAATGAAATATGATATATAAGTTAATGACAATAAAAAAATAAATAAATAAATAAAGAAGCAAGAAGCAAGAAAACGAGATAGAAAAAAATAAACAGACTAACCTGAAATTCCTAAAATTACGAAATCGATGGAGGATCTAATGACACCAATGATTTTTTTTTGTTCGACAATTTTTTCTTTTTTTATTCAGTAAAAATAAAAAAGAATAGATTCAATTATTATTATTATTATTATTTCAATTCCCCGACTGCAGTTCATTGGCTCCATTTGTTTGCTTAACATTGATTTAATGTACATCTTCCTTCTTTGTAGTTAATAATTTGGCTAGTGGTACCAAAGCTACTGCGACAGGAGAGGATATCACTGATAATGACAACACTCCTATTGACCTTCTCGTTTCAATTCCTCCCAAAAGTGTATCACACCATTTACTTGATGAAACGACTACAAAAGGTCACCGGCTATGTTTTTGGCAGCGTTTGGTGGCGTTTTACCCTCAACATCATCGCTTACTTAATTGCCTCTCACGTAAGCAGCTTAATTATATATATATATATATATATATGTATATGTATATATATATTTAATACGGTTTGAGGCATATGACTCTCATTTTATTAACAAGAAAGAACAAATTATGCTCGAATCCGATATTTTCTTTTTTCAAAAAAAAAAAAAAAAAATTGGGAGCAGGTTGCGGGAGCTTGTTGGTACATTCTTGCAACGGAGCGGTTTGCGGGATGTCTCCAGCAACAGTGTGACAGAAGTAAAAACTGTAATCTTTCTGTTTACTGTTCACGAGCAGACTTAGCAGCAAGTGCATTTGAGAAGATATCTCGTAGTAACATGACTACAATAAGTTCAAACTGCTTGGACGTAGATGGGCCATTCAACTATGGAATTTATAACCCAGTTCTTCCGGTCTATGCCAGCAATTCCCTGGCTGTTAGGATGCTTTATCCCATTTTCTGGGGCTTATTGAACCTGAGGTACCAATATATATATATATATATATATGTGTGTGTGTGTGTGTGTATGTTATATTCTTTTTTGAAGTATAAATAGAGAATAAAACTGACATCAGACAAACGTAACATATATATTTAATGAGATTGGCACCAACTAAACAACTCATTTTACATCAAACCTCCTACGTAGTCTAATTTATCATATAGGATATTAATCTACCGAGCTTGACATTAGAATTTCGCATTGCACATTGAAAAGAATAATTAATTAATGTTGCTCACGCATATTATTGTAGTTAATCTGTTGAATATAATTATTATAATAAGTTGCTTATTGTATTATTGGATGTTTTGCAGCTCATTCGGCAACGAACTAGAACCTACATCTAACTGGCTCGAATTGATATATTCTTGCTTAATAACAATGGCAGGATTGGTGCTCTTTGTTACACTACTTGGGAATATACAGGTGACAAATTTTAGCTCAGATGAGTTTCTAATTGGAGTTTAAATAATTTGTCGTGTTTTAAACTCAATAATTTAATATTAATTTTGCGATACCATCACCGTCATGAATCAAGGTGTTTCTCAACATGGTAATGGCAAATAAGAAGAAAATTCAGCTGAAATATAGAGATCTGGAATGGTGGATGAGGAGGAGACAATTGCCTTCTCATTTGAGGGAAAGAGTTCGCCATTTTCAACACGAAAGCTGGGCAGCCATGGGAGGACAGGATGAGATCGAACTCATCCAAGATTTCCCTGAAGGCCTCCGCAGAGACATCAGGCGTTATCTTTGCCTAGACCTTGTCAAGAAGGTGACGAACATACATACATATAATATATATATGTGTGCATTTGAATTTAATATTTGGTTTCTCTTCTAATAAATATAGAATGAGACTGATTTTTTTTTTTTCTTCCTTTTTGATTGCCTCAAGGTTCCTCTGTTCCACATGCTAGATGATCTCATTCTTGACAACATCTGTGATCGAGTCAGGCCTCTAATTTACTCCAAGGGCGAAAAGGTGACAATTTTATTACAATGAAATAAGTGTTAATACGCACGTAGTGTTTAGTATAACTATGGTCTATGAGCAACGTGGTAACGTTTTTTATTCAGTGGTAATTATCCTATGTGGTAGTTAATACATAGAACTAGTGTAAGGTAACCCATTAAAGTTTTGTGCTGGTCCGGCAGTCGTACAGCTGACATCTACTAGCCCGTTTAACTTTGTCTCAATTTTTGCATAGTAAATGAACACTAAAACTCTTTGTTGCTAGTTTAATTTGTTCTTTTTGATACGTGTTATTAGCTTAATTGGCTCTTTTATGCCATTATAGTACTCTAATTGGACTCTTATTCCTTACATTTACACCTTTTATGAATTGTCATTTGTTATATTTCAGTTTAATCAAATCATCAAAAAAAAAAAAAAAAAAAGATAAAGATCACTAATAAAAAGGAAAAAAGGATAGCAACAAAGAAAAAAAAAAAAAAAAAAAAACTCCAATTACCATTATTTTTCCACTAAAGCATTCAAGTTCAACTAAGGCACAAATCAAAAGATTCAAAACTACGATCATATTCATAGCATTAACATATTAATTGAACATGTATATTGACATTATCTTTTTAATAGTACTGGTGGGAACATTTTTTTCATGTGACAGATGATTAGAGAAGGAGATCCTATCCAAAGGATGGTTTTCATCGTCCGGGGTCGCGTAAGACGCAGCCAAGGCCTAAGCAAAGGCTTCCTAGCCACAAGCACCCTCGAGCCCGGCGGATTCTTCGGCGATGAGCTTCTCTCGTGGTGCCTCCGCCGTCCATTCGTGGACCGCCTCCCCACGTCCTCCGCCACCTTCACTGCCACCAAACCGATCGAAGCCTTTGCGATCGAGGCTGACCATCTCCGGTACATCATCGATCACTTCCGCTACAAGTTCGCCAGCGAGAGGCTAAAGAGAACGGCGAGATATTACTCCTCCAACTGGCGAACGTGGGGGGCAGTGGTCATACAGCTCGCATGGCGGCGATACCGGAGGAGGACTAAAGGAATTGCACCGGCTCCGATAAATGGAGGGACGACAGAGAATCGGCTCCGGCAGTATGCCGCCATGTTCCTCTCGCTCCGACCACACGACCACCTTAAATAGAACGCTTTTTTTTTTTTTTTCAACAATAGAAGAGTTCAATATGTGATAATTAAGAAGATTGGAGATTAATGGTTTTTTTAATTTTTTTTTTCTCCAAGTGATTATTAGTACTGCTGAGCCTATTTTGCTGAGTTAATTGATTGAACAGTTTTTTTTTTTTAGAATAATTGATTGAACAGTTTAGGTCCGTATAAAACAAGTGACATATTATTATGGTAATTAATCAGTAAGATTTACAAAATAAATTAATAAATGTCATTAGTGGCGGTTAATTTTTTAAATAATACAAAATAGCGTGTAGGTAGATCGTAGAGTCCTTGTATGCTAAATTATATGGATACATTTATTTCTTCCACTAAATTTTGATGGCTTTTCATTTTGTCTCTGAATTTATAAAATTGGGAAAGTTAAGAAAATTATACACATGTATCAGTTAAATGGATAGGAATTATAGAAAAATACCACATTAATTATTATTTTTTCACTAGATTGAGTCTCATCTACGTACCCACTAGTGAGATTCATATTTTATGAGTAACGGGGTTTTAACCTCATTAAAATGAATAGGGGTGCTTTTTTTTTTCTATAATTGTGCCTTTATGAATTTCGTTGAAATGCTTCGAAAGAAAAATCTGATTATCATTCACCTGAGTGTTGAAAGAGAGAGAGAGAAAGGAGGAGAGACAGAGAGAGTGAGTGGAAGGAGAAAGGAGGAGAGACAGAGAGAGTGAGTGGAAGGAAAAAGGAGGAGAGAGAAAGAGAATTTGTAAAAAAAGAAAAAAAAATCTGTTGTAGATTACTAGATTTTTTTTGACAAAAAAAAATATTATGTAAATTATATGAAAAAATAATCTACAAGAAGAAAGATAACCTACAAGTTATGAAAAGATAACTTACAAATTACAAAAAATAACCTACAAAATATTAGTGGCATAAGATAAATTAATAATGATAGAAATAAAATAGTGTTACATTTTTAATGACTTTTCTGAAAATTTCCCTAGGAGTTATGACACTATAATTTGCAAAGTTAAAACCTAATTTAAGCTAAGAACTCTAGTTATAAACATAAAAAAATACAATGATAAGAAAAGGTATGGCCACTACAATATGCAAAAAAACAACAATTTTTACCTCTTAAATATTGTATAGCCAACATATTCCTAAAGGTAATAGTTTTTATAGAACCATAATTTTTTTATTTACTCTATTATCTCTAATGATCATTCTTTCAACCCTACCATTTACTTTAAAAAAAAATCTTGTGTCTATCAATTGGGCCTCCATTTCAAGCTTTGTCTTATGGGCAATTTTAAAAAATACCCCTTGAAATAAAGCACTTTTTATTTTTACCTCTTAATATTAGCACATATATTTTTACATTTTAGATTGGAACTAGTCAAGGGGTAAATTTTTTTAAAAATTGTATTTTTAATAAGTCAGATACTTAAGAAGGTAGAATATACAATTTTCTCTTGTCAGTCTCTAATTACTTTTAATTTTGTAATTTTTTTTCTTGTACCCATTTGCACTATAGGGTTGAGACTGATCTGTTCACACCAAGGCAACAATTCAAACGAGCGACCTTGTACTCCTCACACAAAAAGCAAGAAGGGAAAAATAATAATAATAATAAAGAGAGAAAGTGGTTTGAGAAAATATGTATTTTTTTTTATTTCTCTGTTTTTTTTTTAAAAAAAGGCGGGAGATTCAAACTTTAAATATATAGATATTGCTAACCAAACTTGCAATCATATACTTTTGCCATATTATTGTCAAGGTGGAAAAATATTCTATTTGCTTAATTATAAGAATTTATAATATAAGCTAAACACGAAACGTGACTTCTAAAACACGTCAATTATGCAAAATTTCCTCTTAAAAAAGCACCCTTTATCTACTTTATACTAATTTCATTCTAGCCTTTTGTCTTCTATTTAATTAATTGTAGTAGTGACATAATAGGAGCATTCACATGTCTTCCTAAAGTGGGATTAATTCGAGATCCTCAAATAGACGATATCAGTTGCATCCTCCAATTGTGTGGATTTAATACCATAAAGCATCCGGTGACAGTATTATATGAAATACCATTTTCCGAGTCGATTTCTCGGATGACAGCACGCGAGCAGTAGAATTTATAATTGAAAGGCAAATTAAGGTACTAAAATATACCATACTAACTGAGCTTTAAGTATATACGTGAGGTTCATTAACCTTAATTTTTCTAATCGCCCTAACATACAGTTTTATCACGCACAATTATATATATATGTATGTATGTATGTATATATATCTATATATATGCATAGATTATATATACATAACCTTTTCCCTTCATTTCAATTAATTTTGGTGGAAGTTCACATCTTTTTGAGTGTATATCATCAGGAATATGATACTTACTGATGACAAAGTTTAATTCATGTTTAAAACAAAAAAATCAACGTTTAAAAGAAGATAATTGTAGTTTGTACTATTATTTTAATTCGAAGTTTAATTCATGTTCCTTAAAATTTCTAGTCCTTTTTACATACTTATACAGTGTATAATATATATATATATATTATAATATATATACAATATTGACCATATACATTCTCTTATAATTTGTAAATGCAAACAGTTGTGATAGAAGATGCAAAAAGGAGAGCGTGGTGTGCGGAGTTTGTAACGAGGTGTGTGCTATGACTGCTGATGAAGCATGGATCACGTCTGCTAGAGAGTGTTCTTAACGGTGTTATTTTTCTTAATTTTCCCCAAGTTGTAGTCTTTTGTTTTTATGTGTCTTTTCGGCGGGAAGCATAAATAATGTTGGTATATTATAAACTCCAATATTCCAAGTTTCTGACATTTTCTTTCAATTGACTATTTCTAATTATCATTGGGCAAAATTTAGCTACATCTACGTGTTTGGTTTGAGGGTTCAAACCACCCTAGTTTCGGTTCAAATAACGTTTTCTTTAAAAATATATATATATAAATTTAAAGAGTTCTGCTATAATATTTTCTCTCATAAAATTTAAATTTTATTTCAAACCAACCCTCAAACCAAACAAGCACTAGAATTCCTATATACATATGGTATACCTAGATCATATGCAATTATCCATTTTGATCAGTTCTTTTGGCCCAATGTGCATGCACATTTAGAATTCCTATTTTAATTACCTTTCTATTGTACAAGATTTCCATTTTCAATTCCTAATTTACTCTCTATAGTACTCCACCTGTTCTAAGGCTAAAGCATATATACATATACTTTACATTAATTTGTCATCTACAAGTGCTTTTTACTCACTATCATCTGTACGGTTTTTGCCCTTTCAGGTCTTCTCATGGCTACAATCTTGTAAATTCAGTTGCTTAAATACATATATGATCAAGACCAAAAGGGAAAATCGTAGTTCTGCTCTAATTAATTAATTATAAACTATTCATCGATTTGTTGTTCTTCTAATTTTGTTTATCGAGTGAAACATTCATTCTTTGCTAGATTCCAGCAGCTATATGAGTACTCTTACCTCGATATGCTCGCTTCCTGGCAATCCTCTTCATCAGCTTTTATGCTTCTTGTTGGAACGAGACCAACACAACCGGAAATATTAAGAATGAACAAACAAGAAAAAACAGAAGCAACAAGGACACAACAGATTTACCCAGGTTCGGCCAAAATGTTTGACCTAATCCTGCCGAGCTCCTCCACAAGAACTCAATCCACTATATAGAAGAAGTTTTACAAAGAAAGATCCTCTCAAAAGAGAGATCAGAAACACTAACACAAGAACCCAAAGACAAAGAGGAATACCAAAGTGTTTCCCGTGAGAATAAGGAAATACCCCAGAAGAAATCCCAATTTCTTCCACTTTCTCACACCCCAAACACTCCTAAACCAAAACCCCTTTCACTCACCGTGTATTGGATTCTCTCTCCCGTGAATCTGCAGCAATCTCTCGGATACAAGGAGAAGACTCTCTCTCAGATGCACACCGGTCCTCTGATGCCCTTGAATCTGTTTTTCATCCTTTCATATATATATGACCGAATGAAGAGTAAAGTAGGCTCAATATTAACTTGGACACGTGGAGTAGTCTGATGCAGCTTGGTTAAGACAAAACGCTGCGTTTTATCATCCTCTCCTTTTAGTTGTCGTTTCTTCCTTTCTTCTACTTCTTCTACGGGTGAACATTACATGATATACTCTGGGATTATTCCTCACAAACTCCACCTTAATCTCAGAAGTAGATCATGGCTTCTTGTGGAATCACGGCTCTATCCCTCTAGGCTATGTTTTTCCAATATTAAGCAAGTCCAGGCATTTCTGGGGCTTGCTTGCTGTGATAACCTTTGTAGCCATATCTGAAGGATTTTCTTCAGTGTCAACCTTCTCCAGCTTGACCACTCCATCTTCTACTTTTTCTCTGATGAAGTGATGCCTCACGTCTATGTGTTTGGACTTTTCATGGTATACCGGATTTTTGCATTGGTGGATTGCTGACTGGCTGTCCGAGTAGATGGTAGGCGTTCCCCTTAGTACCTTTAACTCGTTTAGCAATCCTTGCATCCATATAGCTTCTTTAAAACCTTCTGTAAGAGCCATATACTCAGCCTCCGTACTTGATAGAGCCACTACAGGTTGTAGTTGAGCTTTCCAGTTGATGCAACAACTGCTCAAAGTCATCATGAATGCTGATGTAGATCTCCTCTTATCTCTATCTCCTGCATAGTCTGAGTCTACAAAGCCTTCCAGTGCTATGTTTGCAGTCTTGTACCTGTAGATTAAACCATAAGTGAGAGTATTCTTTACATACCTCAGTACCCACTTCATGGCAAGCCAGTGATCTTGTCCTGGATTTGCCATGTACTTGCTTAGTACGCTTACTGCATAGGCAAGGTCAGGCCTAGTGCAGATCATTGCATACATTAAGGAGCCTACTGCACTTGCATAGGGGACTTTAGCCATCTTCTGTTTGTCTTCCTCTTTGTAGGAGATTGTGCTGCGGAGAGTTTAAAGTGCCCAGCCAGAGGCACAGTTACTCCTCTTGCCTGTTCCATTGAGAACTTTTTTACTACCCTTTTCAGGTACTCTTCTTGTGAAAGGTATAGAATCCTTTCTCTTCTGTTCCTCTTTATGTCAATACCGGGGATTCTTCTTGCCCTGCCCAAGTCTTTCATGTCAAACTCGGAGCTTAACATTTTCTTTACCTCCTTAATGATTTCTGGGTCCAAGCTTGTAATTAACATGTCATCCACGTACAACAAAAGAAAGACTGCATTACTTGCACCTGGATTCCTGTGGTACAAACAAGAATCATAGCTACTCCTTGTAAATCCAGCATTAACTACATAGTTGTCGAATCTCCTATACCATTGCCTTGGGGATTGTTTCAATCCGTACAAGGACTTCCGCAGCAAACACACTTTTTCTTCCTTTCCTTTTGCTTCAAAACTGGGTGGCTGTTGCATATAAATTGTTTCATTCAGGTCCCCATGTAGGAAAGCAGTCTTAACGTCCATTTGCTCCAATTCCCAGTCCTTTTGTGCTACTAAGGCAAGAATAGTTCTTATAGTTTTGTATTTCACAACAGGTGAGAACACCTCAGTGTAATCTATGCCCTCAACCTGTGTGAAACCTTTTGCTACTAACCTTGCCTTGTATCTCTTGGACTCATTTGGTGCGACCCCTTCTTTGACTTTGAAGATCCATTTGCAGGAAACGAGTTTCTGCTTCTTGGGCTTGTCCACTAAGACCCAAGTGTTGTTTTTTCTGAGAGAGTTCATTTCTTCCTCCATGGCTGTTGTCCACTTGCTGGACTGTGGGCTTGAAACTGCTTCTTGATATGTGCCTGGTTCAGTTTCTGAAAGGTCTTCTGCAGAGCTTAGAGCAAATGCTATAAGCTCACTCTCACCATATCTCTGGGGAGGTTTTATCTGCCTCCTTAACCTGTCCCTGGAGAGAACATAGTTTATCAAGGTCTCTGTTACCGTGGGCTCTAGCTCCTCTCCTGGGATTTCAGCAGCTGTTTCGGGTGTTGTTTGTTGTTCTTGTTCTGGACCATGCTCAGGTTCTTGATTCGTTGATGTTTGGATTGAACCCATTGGTGACTCCACCTCAAGTTGGAGTTGTTGTGGTGTGCCTGTACGTGTTCCTGCAGCATTAAAGGTGGCAGCAGTATCTTTGTCCTTCTTAAAATAAGGCATGTTATTTTCATTAAAGATTACATCCCTACTAATGATTATTTTAAACTTAGGACCATTTTTCAGGCACAATCTATAACCTTTTACACCCTCAGGGTATCCTAAGAAAATACATTTAAGGGATCTTGGGTCTAGTTTCCCTTCCCTTTGGTGTGCATATGCTGCACACCCAAAGACTCTTAAGTTTCCTAGATTAGGAGGCTTTCCAGTCCAGAGCTCTTGTGGGGTTTTTAATCCTATAGGCTTACATGGGCATCTATTTATTAAGTAGTAGGCAGTGTTGACAGCTTCACCCCAAAAAGATTTAGGTAAGCCTGAACCAAATAGCATACACCTAACTCTCTCCATTAAGGTTCTATTCATCCTCTCCGCTATGCCATTTTGTTGTGGTGTTTTCTTCACCGTTCTATGTCTCAGGATGCCATTTCTGTGACAGTATTCTGAAAATAAGTCATGGCAGAATTCTAGGCCATTATCGGTTCTAAGAGCCTTTACCCTTTTATTTAGTTGATTTTCAACTAGGTTCTTCCATTGTTTGAATTTATTAAAGCATTCATCTTTAGATTTTAGTAGGTAAATCCAAACTTTTCTAGAGTAGTCATCGACTTTCTAGGTGTCCTTTCTGGCCCCCATAGATCCGCATGTAGGTAGTCGAGTGGGCCCTTTGCTCTGTAAGTTGATGTAGTGAATTTCAGCCTGTGTTGTTTCCCTAAGATGCACTGCTCACAGAAGTCTAGATGGTTGATCTTCTCATCCCCAAGTAGCCCCTGTTTGCTAAGTTCCTGTAGACCTCTCTCACTCACGTGCCCCAGCCTTCTATGCCAGATTTCAGCCCTAGATTTCTCACTGATTATTGCTGCTGCGGTTCCAGTGACTGTTTGACCCTTCAGGACATAAAGGCCTGCTTTCTTTTCCCCTTTCATGACTACCAGTGAACCTTTTAGGATCTTCATTGCTCCACCTTCAGCCTTATAGTCATATCCTGCATCATCTAAAGCTCCTAGGGATACTAAATTCCTTCTAAGCTCAGGGACATGCCTGACATCCTTGAGAGTGTAATAAGTCCCATCATTCATCTTGACAGTGATATTTCCAGACCCAATCACTGTGCAAGCATGATTGTTTCCCATCAAAACTTTGCCTCCATCTCTCCTTTCATAGTTTGTGAACCAGGATTTATTTGGGCACATATGGTATGTGTACCCAGAGTCCAGAATCCATTCTGACTCTTCTTCAGAGGTTCCAACAACAAGCATCTCAGGACTCTCATAGCCATTGTCTTGTGTGACAATTGCTGCATCCCCTTCCGTAGGTTTCTGTTCAGCCAAGTGCTTCTTCCATTCTTTACAAAATTTTTTAATGTGTCCTGGCTTTTTACAAAAGAAACACTTTCTTGACCCATTTCTGGACTTGGACCTTGAGGGTGGCCTATTCTTGTTTTTCCAGCCAGATTCTTTCTTGGGTGGTCTACCCCTAGTGAACAATCCTTTTTCTCCATTCATGTCCTTTCTCAGAGACAATTCATTCCGAATTTCTAGTTCTCTGGACCTTAAAGCTGACAGTACATCTTCCAGGGTGAGACTGTCTCTCCCATATTTGATGGCATTTTTGACCTCCCTAAAAGACTCAGGTAAGGAAATCAGGAGGATTACCGCTTGATTTTCCTCTTCAATTTTCTCACCAATGTTAGCTAGGTCTATTACAATCTTATTGAACACATCAAGGTTCTTTTCTAGGCTCCTAAAGGTGTCCATTCTAAAACTGAACAAACTTTCTTTAAGGTAAATCTTATTGGTTAGAGATTTGGTCATATAAAGTTGTTCAAGTTTGAGCCAAACCTTTGCTGCGGTGTCTTCATCATTGACTTGCCTCAACACATTGTCTGCAAGGTACAAAATGATGGTTGAGTAGGCTATTTCAAGCATCTCGTCCTTCTCCTCCTCCGAGCCTTTGAAGTCTTTCATGTCTCCAAGTGCCTTTGCTACTTTCTGCTGTACCATAATCGCCCGAAGCTTCTTTCTCCATAGGCCAAAGTCGCCTGATCCGTCAAATTTCTCGAGTTCAAACTTAGCCGTTCCCATTCTTCAAGATCTTCAAGATTTCTTGAAGATTCCCGGGAAGAAATTTTTCTTTTCCGAATTTTTTTCCAAACAAGACAAGAAATATCTTAGGCCTTCACCGATCGGTAGATAACCATCGGCTCTGATACCACTGTTGGAACGAGACCAACACAACCGGAAATATCAAGAATGAACAAACAAGAAAAAACAGAAGCAACAAGGACACAACAGATTTACCCAGGTTCGGCCAAAATGTTTGACCTAATCCTGCCGAGCTCCTCCACAAGAACTCAATCCACTATATAGAAGAAGTTTTACAAAGAAAGATCCTCTCAAAAGAGAGATCAGAAACACTAACACAAGAACCCAAAGACAAAGAGGAATACCAAAGTGTTTCCCGTGAGAATAAGGAAATACCCCAGAAGAAATCCCAATTTCTTCCACTTTCTCACACCCCAAACACTCCTAAACCAAAACCCCTTTCACTCACCGTGTATTGGATTCTCTCTCCCGTGAATCTGCAGCAATCTCTCGGATACAAGGAGAAGACTCTCTCTCGGATGCACACCGGTCCTCTGATGCCCTTGAATCTGTTTTTCATCCTTTCATATATATATGACCGAATGAAGAGTAAAGTAGGCTCAGTATTAACTTGGACACGCGGAGTAGTCTGATGCAGCTTGGTTAAGACAAAACGCTGCGTTTTGTCATCCTCTCCTTTTAGTTGTCGTTTCTTCCTTTCTTCTACTTCTTCTACGGGTGAACATTACATGATATACTCTGGGATTATTCCTCACACTTCTTATATACATGGGTAAGAACTCTTTGTTCGTGTGTCTATTAATATAATTACACAAATTCTAAATCGATTATAACTGCATTCAGATTAGATTTGCATGCTAAAAAATATATATTTTTTAGTCCTGTTTGTATTGATTATGATGTGTTTGTCATGAATATTTATAATATGTCTATACACACAGGGGCGGAGCTATGTGAGACCTAGGCCCGCTATTCCCTTTATGATTTTGCCTCTCTTTTAACAAATTTTGCACTATTCTCCTCCATTTGTCCTTCCTGATTTTTTTTTTCAACATTTACATGATATTTTTAGAAAAACTTTAATTATACCTTAAGTTTTGTTTCTTTTAAGTACTCTTATTCCAAAATTAAAATCTATAATAAATCAAAATTCATTTATGCTACTATACAAATTCACAAATAGAGAAATAAAGACAAAAAAGGCTATTTTGTTGTAGTTTAGTTCAAATTTTTTGTTTGATTTACGTCCACGGAAAAAAAGTCTGATTCCCCCACTATATACACACATGCTTAGAAATAACCTATACATACATATGCTATATAATAGCCATATACATATTATACGCGCGCGCGCGCGCGCGCGTGTGTGTGTATATATATATATATATATATATATATATGCTATGGCCGCCTATGACCTTTCCTAATAATATCTGTAGGAGATTCTATGGGGCCACTTGGTATTACTAGCAAATGCCATATGCGTAAAAGCAAAACATTTAAGTACTGTATAAACACAACCCGGTGTGATAACAAATGTAAACGTCGAGAAGGAGCAACTTGTGGAGTCTGTAAATTTATATCGCCAGGGCTCACGTGGGCATGTGCTTGCTTACACTGTTGATCCCCTCAGCCTCTTTTTGGTCCTTTGGTAATTGGAAAGTGTACTAGATATTGTATGTAGCACTTGATCTCTCTTCTGCCAAATATCCGTCGTGTGCCATTAATTTGCAGCGATGATATAGTAATTTCACTTTGTATCTAGCTAATACATATTTACATTTTTCCTTGAAAGTACATCTATGATTTCTATTATCAATTATATGTATTTAAGATTTAATGAATGAAGATCCTCTATGATCTCCTTTCTTTATTGTGTTATGTACCCTTATATAGGATATTAATACTCATCTTTATACCCTGGAGTTTAGGGTCATTCCCCACGTCGCTCCTGAACTTCAGAAGTTCAGAAACTTTCGCTATGCCAGCTTTTCGAATGAGTCCCACTTAAAACCCCTTCATCAAAATTTTCATTAAAAACAGAAAAGAAAAGAGGAATTTAAGTGTAATCACATTGTCCTAATTAAGTGTAATCACATTGTCCTAATTAAGTCTAAGACGCTTAAAAAATCCAAACTGGTATTTTATAGAATTTCAGAGATTTACAATGTATTTGGTTAAAACATTAGGTCAGATTAACGAGTTCAAGTACCGCGGCGCTAGTGTAGCTGAAGTACTAAAAACAAATTGACGAACAGATTAGTATAAATCAAGTAGCCAATTAGACTTAGAATTACTTTTCAAACAAATTGACATTCGATCATTCGAAATAATAATCCAACGCCATTTTCCTCTACAGTTTTAATTCAGAGACGATCGAGATCACGACATACTACGTACGGTAGACTTGCTGTTGAAGGCAAATTAAGGACGCCTATGCAAGGGAATCAAATTGTGGATAGTCCTTCATAACTCCTCCTAATTTTGAATTCGCCATTTTTTTTTTTCAATAAATCATCTTCGAAATCTGATTTTTCATGAAAGGCTTATTATTATTGTTATTAGTTTAAGCGCTTTTGCAGTTGAATGCCTCTTACGTTTCACTATTATATTAATCATCAATCAACCAGTTTTAGAGGGGAAAAAAAAACTATATACTTCAAAACAATAATATATATTTATGTTTATCAACTCGACACGTGGCCAACTGCATGCAAGTTTGCATCTCCTCCCAGGCTCACCAGCCTGCCTTGCCCCTCTGCATTGTGACACGTAAGCACATACATACACACATACATACATATTGTAAATCCACCAAAATATATTATATGGTAATTCAATCATATAAACTTTCAAGAGCCAGACCAAGGACTCAAACTAATTATTTAAACATAACAAGATAAAATCGAGCACAAGATTATTCAAGCAAAAAAGAAATTAAAAAAGTTCATATAACACTTTGATTCCCAATACAAAGACTAAAACATAACTAGACACCCCCACATTAACACACACACACACACACACATAAAAAACTCCGACCATATTATAATAACTAAAATAACATGAACAAAATTAAGAAAAGCAGTAATTTAACTTCTTCCCCTCATCCACACAAAGCACATTCAAAGCTCTTTGATCTTATTATTCCGACAAACATCCCTAAATCATGATCATATCATCGCCACGTCATCATCGGAAAACCCGAAAAAGCAGAAACTAAGAAGACGGCTGCTGAACGGAGAGGTGCTGCTGGCCAAACTGCTCGGCCTTGTCCTTCATCTCTCTTGCCTTGCTGGCCAGCTTGTGGCGCGCCTGGTCCAGCTGGTCTGCCCCCGGCGGGTGCTTCCCCGTCACGTACCGGTAAATCCACGACAGCACCGAGATCGCCGCCACGCCAAAGCCGCCGGAGGCCAGGAACCCCGTGATGATCAGCCCCACCGTTATCACCGCCGGCACCAGCACCGGGCTGAATATCACGAACAGCGGCGTCGCGATCGTGAGCGCGATCACCGTCCCCGCTAGGATCAGCCCCGACAGGACGAGCATGGACCCACCGGCCGTCACTGCCGTCGCCGCCTTCACCACCTGGTGGGACCGGGGCTGCTGCTGCAGCTGATCCCCCCGCTCCCCACGCAGCTGCGACTGTTGGTGCTCCGCCATTTGATCGAAGATGATCGGACGGTAATGGAGAAGTTTAGGTTGAAGTTTGATCAGAGATCTAGTGATTTTTTCTTTTTTCCTTAGAGTGGTGGATTTTGGGGTGATAAGGGATGGAGAGTTTATATAGGAGGAAAGGTGGTGAAAGGAGGAGAGTGTGGAGTAGCACGTATAGAGGAAAGGTGTGGCACGTGTTGAGAGGCTCTCATGCAGGGGTTGCATGCAACTCAGTGCCCTTGTATTGCGACACCTTGTTTTTTGTCGCCACTCGAGAGTATGTTTCCTCGTTTGAACGTAAAGAAATTATTATTGAGGAAAGGGGCAAAATTGGTTTTTTTTTAATTAAGAATTACCAATCCAACAATGATGTTAAATCACCTAAGGAAGTTGTTATGAAAATTTAGCCGTGCTTGATTCTGTTTGTGTTACTCGTTGAAACTCGACATTTGTATTTATTTTGTACTTCACCCGTTCAATATTCAAGTTGAATTTTCTTAACGTTAGTGGTCATTTACAACTATTATTAAGTTTAAGTAATTTATAAAATTTAGAATGAAATCTTCCATTCAAAATAATTGACTAATAGAAGAGAGAGATGTTTAGAATTAACTCCATTTTACTTGAGAGAATTTCAAATAAAAAAATGTTAGAAAAAATAGAGAATTTATTTTTAAAAGTGTATAAATATGGATATTTATCTCTTATTCTTGATAAATACCTTTTTATTAGCGTAATTATTTGACTAAAAATCATGACTCATATACTTTTAAAGAATATTTGTTAAAATTACCCAAAATGTTGTGAAAATTCTCGAGTAATCTTGATAAATACTATTTGTGTACGAATTGAGATTTTTACTATTTATTCTTAATTTATAACCTTTTAAGTTAAATAATTATACTAATAAAAAAGTATTTATCAAGAATAAAAAATAAAAATTTAGACTCATAGACATGTCAGGTAAATTCTCGATTTTTAAATTTTTATTTATTTATAATTTCTACTAATAGAAGAGCATGGGCCGAACACCAAAGAACGTGGATATTGGCCCATTTATATAAAATGGGCTATCCTCTACTTTACTTCAGGGCCAGGCAAGGCCCATCTCACTCGGCCCAAGAAGGGAATCAAAAGGGAAAAATGAAGCGAATTCTCCGATTCCGCGACTGAGAAAGAAGAGTCCTTGCCTGGTAAATACACGAGGTCGCTCTTCTTGGTGGACAAGCTAGATCTGTAAACTACCGATCACCATGGTAACTCTTTCTCTTTCTCATCCATCGAATATAATTCTCTTTCTGGGTACTCAATTTTTGTTGAAAATTCTGTTCGCAATCAACTGACTGTTCCTTTTTTTTTTCTCCGAAATTTTTGAAAGGTCCTTTTGCAGCCAGATCCTTTTCTAAATGAGCTCACTAGCATGTTCGAGCGAAGCACCGAGAAAGGCTCCGTTTGGGTCACGCTTAAACGATGTATATATCTATCCATAGCTGTGTTTAAATTTGTATATATACGGGGGTTTTTTTTTTTTGCAATTATTTCGTTAGAACATAAATGGATTATTTTATTTCTCAATTGGGTTTGCTATTTTTTCTTCGATTATCATTGTAATTGCGTTTACATATTTGGCTTTTTTTTTTTTGGTAGCGTCGTTGAAATCAAAGGTGCAGAGGAATAAGCAGAAAACTGACGGCGAAGCTATTGAGTATCGATGTCTTATTCGCGCTACAGATGGGAAGAAGACAATTTCCACTTCGGTATGTTTGATGAGTTATTATTATTTTTGTATATTTAGATTTGAGATATATTTGCTGTATTTTATCTTTCACAATATTCTAAATATGCTTTCTGTTACACAAAATGACAAATGTAGAAGGCTCCAGAATAAGTTGGTTACAACAAATTCCAGAGCCATATAAAAGTGACAGTACTGTATCCATTTCCAAGTAATGAGATTTTCTGGCTCATTCTTCCAGATTTCGTTTTCTTCTATTTCTCATTCTCTTCTTCTATTATGGTATCAGAGCATTAAGCTCCGCCGCAGCATATCTCTGCCTTCTTATCATGGCGCGCGGTGGTAATAATAACGCCGCCGCCAATCCTCCTGCCACCAACAACAATCGTTTTCAGCCGCTTACTCCGACTCAAGATTTTTCTTCTGTCGATGGCGCTAATAGCCCTTTCTTCCTTCATACTGGAGACCATCCCGGCCTCTCTCTAGTCTCCCACGTCCTCACCGGTCCAAATTACAATACCTGGAGTCGGGCCATGCTCATGGCTCTTAATGCGAAAAACAAGCTGTGTTTTGTTGATGGTTCCATTCCTCAGCCTCCTGTTACAGATCTTCTTGCTGGAATCTGGTCTCGCTGCAACAGTATGGTAACTTCGTGGCTTCTTAATGCTGTCTCCAAGGAAATCGCCGATAGTCTTCTCTATTTGGACAGTGCTCGTGCTGTTTGGACAGATCTACAAGAACGCTTTCGCCAGAGTAATGCTCCTCGTGTTTTTCAGATTAAACAGCAGCTACACGCACTTTCACAGGGTTCTTTGGACGTAAACACCTACTTTACCTGATTGAAAATCCTCTGGGATGAGCTTAAGAACTTCCAGCCTGTTCCCGTTTGTACCTGTGGTGGCATGAAATCCTGGATGGACTATCAAGAACAGGAGTACGTTATGCAATTCCTTATGGGCTTGAACGACTCTTATGCCGGAATGCGTGGCCAAATTTTGATGCTGGATCCATTACCTACAGTCGCGAAGGTGTTTAATCTGGTAGTTCAAGAGGAGAGACAACGCTCCATCGTTGCTTTTTCGCCTGCTCCCTCGAATTCCTTGGCATTTAGCACTGTGTCTTCTCAGTCCGCGCTTCTTCCGACTCCGACTCCGGTGTCAGTGGCGGCGGCATGGTCGGCGTCCTCTCAACCCAGATCTCGTCGCGAGAGGCCCGTATGTACCCATTGTGGTCTCAGTGGACACTCTGTGGACCGTTGTTACAAACTACATGGCTTCCCACCAGGCTACAAGCCCAAGCCCAAACCGCAGCCCACGGCCCATCAGATGTATCAGGCCTCTCAATCCCCACAGAAACTTCAGGGTTCACAGAACTCCCCTCAATCCTATACCACTCCCACAGCCGCCACTGCTTCGATCGTTCCTTCTTGTCCGGTACCAGCAGCGCTTTCGCCAGACCATATTCAACAGCTAATTGCTTATCTCAGTTCGCAGCTCCACGTCACTGGTTCACCCTCATCTGAGTCTCCAATTGCCGCCGATCCTTGTGTCTCCCAAGTCAATGGTAATTTCTGTTCTATTTCATCTATTTCTCATCCTCATGTTCCTCCTCGCACTTGGGTTATCGACACTGGAGCTACACATCACGTCTGCTGTTCCATGTCCCTTTTCTCTCACTCCACACCTGTTCACAATACCATTGTCGCACTCCCCAATGGTCACACTGTCCAAATCACTCGAGTTGGAACGGTACCTCTCACTAGCACTTTGACCCTACACGATGTCCTATTTGTTCCCATGTTTAACTTCAATCTTCTTAGTGTCAGTGCTCTAACCTCAAGTCGTTCTTGTCTTGTTAATTTCTCCTCTTCTGCTTGTGTCATTCAGGACTTTACTCGGGACTTGACGATTGGGAGGGGTAAACGTCACGGAAATCTTTACATCCTAGAACTAGAAAAATTGATTTGTAATTCCTCTTTTTCTTGCTCTGTAATGTCTGAATCTGATGTTTGGCATTTACGCCTCAGACATCCATCTGCTGTAAAACTTCAGCTTCTTAATAAAGATTTACAAATTTCTAGTTCTTCGCAAAAATGTTATGATCATTGCCATATTTGTCACTTGGCCAAACAGAAACGTCTTCCATTTCCTGCACTCAATAATAGGTCTGATAATCCTTTTGATTTAATCCACATAGATATTTGGGGCCCCTTTTATGTTGAGACTACTAATGGCCATCGTTATTTTTTAACAATTGTGGATGATTGCACCAGAGCCACTTGGGTTTATTTACTTCAGAATAAAACGGATGTCCTCACTGTGTTTCCGTCCTTCTATAATCTCATTCACACACAATATCATGTTTTAATTAAATCAGTTCGTTCAGACAATGCACCTGAGTTAGCATTCACCGATTTTTTTCATTCGAAAGGAATAATACCTTATCACTCCTGTGTTGAGACACCGGAACAAAATTCCGTTGTTGAACGAAAACACCAACATATTCTGAATGTGGCTCGTGCTCTCTTATTCCAGTCCTGTGTTCCTCTCTGTTACTGGGGAGATTGTATCCTCACAGCCGTTTATCTAATCAATCGCACACCATCTCCTTTACTATCCAACAAAACTCCCTTTGAAATGTTAAACAACAAAAAGCCCTCATATACCCACCTCCGCACATTTGGCTGTCTGTGTTATGGTTCCACGCTTCGTGCTCATCGTTCAAAATTTTCTCCACAGGCTCGAAGTTCTGTTTTTCTTGGCTATCCGTTTGGTTACAAAGGATACAAACTTCTGGATTTAGAGACTCACAGGGTTTACATATCACGACATGTTCAGTTTCATGAAAACATCTTCCCTTTTGCCAACACTCAATCACAGACCACGCTTCATGACTTTTTTCATGACCGTGTTCTTCCTGCCGTCATTCCCTCTCACACTGATACTTCCGCAATACCTTCTCCACCCCTCCCTACCTCTTTCAGCTCTCCTTCTTGCACTGCCTCTTCTTCTCGGCCTCATCATGTCCCTAAGCCTCCCACTTACCTCTCGGATTATCACTGCTACCTTTTGTCCGACTCTTCTCTTGATTCTTATGGCTCTTCTCCATCCTCCACCGCAACTCCATACCCCATTTCCTCCACCCTGAGTTATCAAAAACTGTCTCCTCCATATCGCAACTTCATCCTCTCCATTTCCTCTCATGTCGACCCCAAATCATACTCTTAGGCCATTGGACACTCAGTTTGGCGTGATGCCATGGATGTGGAATTGCAGGCCTTAGAAAACAATGGCACTTGGTCTATTGTCTCTTTACCTCCGGACAAACACTCAGTGGGCTGCAAATGGGTATACAAAACCAAATTCCTTGCGGATGGTACTATTGAACGTCACAAGGCACGTCTAGTCGCCAAAGGATTTACTCAACAGGAAGGGATTGATTTTCTGGACACTTTTTCCCCGGTTGCAAAACTTGTCACTGTCAAAGTTTTACTATCTCTGGCTGCTATTTCAGGTTGGTCACTCACTCAATTAGATGTCACGAATGCCTTTCTTCATGGTGATCTCAGTGAAGAAATTTATATGGACTTACCACTAGGATATGCTTGTCGCAAGGGGGAGACTTTACCTCCTAATCCCGTTTGTTGGCTCCACAAGTCTATATATGGGCTGCGACAAGCCTCAAGACAATGGTTCCACAAGTTTTCAACAGTTTTGCTCTCCGAAGGATTTACTCAATCGGCATGTGATCATACCTTGTTTATCAAGGTAACTGACAACTCTTTTCTTGCCCTTCTAGTGTATGTCGACGACATCATTATTGCTGGAAACAATCAAGCGGCTGTGGAGACACTCAAGTCAGTCATTGGTAAACAGTTCAAAATAAAGGACTTGGGAAATTTGAAATATTTTCTGGGCCTAGAAGTGGCGCGTACAGCGGCTGGTATATCCGTTTGCCAACGGAAATATGCTTTAGAGTTACTTTCAGAAGCAGGGTATTTAGGATGCAAACCGGTTTCTGTACCCATGGAGCCGAACCTTAAGTTGTCCTCTGAAGATGGTGAACTTCTTTCTACTCCTACCACTTACAGACGTTTAATTGGTAAGTTGATTTATCTAACAATTACCAGGCCTGATTTGAGTTATTCGGTTAATCGCCTCAGTCAATATCTTGCTGCTCCTCGAGTTCCTCACCTTCGAGCAGCACAACGCCTTCTTCAATACATAAAGAAGGCTCCGGGACAGGGAATTTTCTTCCCTGCAGAGTCCAAACTTCAGCTCAAAGCCTTCGCCGATGCGGATTGGGGTACTTGTCCAGACACACGGCGATCGCTTACAGGTTTTTGTGTGTTCCTTGGATCCTCTCTTATATCTTGGCGATCGAAGAAACAGCAGGTGGTTTCTCGTTCCTCGGCTGAAGCAGAATACAGAGCTATGGCCAATTGTACCTGCGAAATAGTTTGGTTGCTTAACCTTCTTCGTGAGCTTCAAATCAAGCACACAGGCCCTGCCTTGCTCTACTGCGACAATCAAGCGGCATTACACATTGCCGCCAATCCAGTTTATCACGAGAGGACGAAACACATAGAAATTGACTGCCATGTTGTACGTGAGAAGATACAAGCATGGATAATCAAAACGATGCACATAGCTACGCACAATCAACTGGCAGACCCATTCACCAAAGCCTTGCATCCAGCTCAGTTTCATCAGCTCTTGAACAAGATGGGAATCCACAATCTGTATTCTCCATCTTGAGGGGGAGTATTAGATTTGAGATATATTTGCTGTATTTTATCTTTCACAATATTCTAAATATGCTTTCTGTTACACAAAATGACAAATGTAGAAGGCTCCAGAATAAGTTGGCTACAACAAATTCCAGAGCCATATAAAAGTGACAGTACTGTATCCATTTCCAAGTAATGAGATTTTCTGGCTCATTCTTCCAGATTTCGTTTTCTTCTATTTCTCATTCTCTTCTTCTATTAGGTATATAAAAAACAAAAATCATCTGGTTTGGTTTAGAATCTTTTTAGTATTAACCCATTGGAATTGTTGTTTGACTTCTTTTTTTTTTTTTTTTAATACAAAATTAAGCAGGTTTTTATTTTCTTTCAATGGATTTCATTGCCCAGTTAGTATTTAATTTAGTTAGAGAACTGTAACTGTTTAATTTCCTATTCCTGTGAGCGAACATGATGTAGTATTGATTTCCATGTTATGATAAAATGTAGAGATTTGAAAAATAGTTAGATTTGCCGTCTGGAAGCAAAGTTTGGATTTAATTCCTCTTAATTTGTCAATGCTGGAATTAAGGAGAATTCTAATTTGTGGATGAGTCGAAGGTTGTTCTTTACGAATCAAGGGGGAAATAGAATAGGAGTATTTGAACTTTCATATGCTTTTTGAGCCTTCATAAGCCAATTATAAGACATGCATTATGCAAGTCCCATGTTGAAGTAGGAGAACTCCTTTAGAGCTATGTGGGATCAGGTGGAAAGCTCTGATCAACTGAATTGGAAGGTATTAGTCTAAATACGTCGATTTGCATGATACCATATTTTAGAAGAAACTCCGTTCAGGAACCTTATTTCTCTTGGGGAGTTAATTGAAACCTGTCCGTAAATGCATCATATGTGTGCTCATTCTGCCGGTGGTTGGAACAATGTCCTGATGATGTTTTGGCAAAAGCTGTGATTGTAGTTGGATTTGTAGTGTGGAAAACTTGATATTATGTGGAGGTGGAAAGCTTGATATTACATAGAGGACTATGGAACCAAGATAAAAACTTTCATCGTTAGAGAGTACTCGAGAGTGGTAAGGTAATGAGCAATATGGCTCAGAAGGAGCACTTTTAGGGTCTCTCGATCGTCAAATTAAGGTGTCTATGAAAGTTTGTCGATAAACTGTTTTGAGATCTTGATAGTGGAAATATCTAGTATTAGAGCTAATAGACACTGGCTTATACATATTATACTGGTTAATTATTATGAGAAATTGCTGTTAACTGGAATGCTTCTTTTTCTCCTTTTCTCTTTTTCCTTTCTCTCTCTCTCTCTCTCTCTCTCTCTTTTTTCTTTTTTTTTTTTTTTTTTTTTTTTCTGGTTAAGTCAATCCTGTTTGTTTAGCTTTTATGTTTTACCTTTATACTTGTCTCCTAGGTGAATTTGCACCTACAATTTGACTCAGACTGGTAGCTTAAAAGAACATTAGTTTAGTAAATACTTTTATTTTTTCTTATTTTCTCATCCTCCTAAATCTTTCCTGATAGCACCATTTAGTCTTTTTCTATGAGTTTTACTTTTTATACTTGTAGCTTAGCTTTGCTTGTGGTAGATTGATTTGTCTTGTTTTTCTCTTTTCCTTCATGCAACATGGTTGACTGTTGTCGCTGATTTATTTATTGTAAGGTCGGAGCCAAGGATCATATGCGGTTTCAAGCTTCATATGCTACCATTCTAAAGGCTCACATGACAGCTCTTAAGAAGAGGGAGAGGAAAGACAAGAAAAAGGCTGCTGAGACCGATAGGAAAGACGGGGCAGGTGCGAAGAAGCCCAAGAATGCGTAAAGAAGCTCTTCATTTCTTCGTATACCAAAGCCTTTATAAAAACAACTTCGTGCTTCTTCCAACACTTTTTTTGGAGAGAGAGAGGACATTTATTTTTTGCAAGAAATCAGTCAAAGTATAGGGATTGAAGAATGTGGATTTTTGTTTAGCTTCCCTTTTCCTTTCTAGATTCTGTTCTTATTGGATGATAGCTTTGATGATGTAGTTGAAATCGACATCTCCAAAAGCTTTTCTGGAAAACTTGCTATTATACTGATGTTTTTATTTTTATTTTTATTTTTTGCTTGAAACAAATTTGTATCATAAATTTGTTGCTAGTAGAGGAGAAATAATTTTGCTCAAGATACCTAGACTAAGCTTTAGGTTACACGTATCGTTTCACGGAAATTTAAAGAATGAGAAGTACAATGAAGAACTATCGTGATTAGAGGTGTAAAAAATGAGCCCGAACTTGAATAACTCGTCTGACCCGACCAGAAAGCGTATGTTTTTATTTTTGTTTTGTTTTTATAATTCGATTTCAAATAGTCCCAACATGTACTGTGCGGGTTGGGGCTGAGGCAGGCATTTTTGAACCCGTTTTGATCCGACCCGATCCGATTTAGGTGTGATCTTAAATTTTTAAATCTATTTTGCTGGCTATCTCTATATGAACTGTTTATTTGACGTATTGTTAATTTTATTTCTGGACTTTATTGACTGTTAAGAAGTATGTTTGATGTTATGTTAATGTTTATGAACTGTTTATGGATTTTATATTTTTTGACTGTTAAAAGAGGTATGAAGTCAAAAATTAAAATTAGTTTTCACAAATCTAAGTAACCTGAGCCTACCTGAGGTCACCTGAAAGGTTGCGGGTTTAAGGGAGTGTTGCGGTTTAAAATTTTCTCAATCCGCACTGAGTGGGCCGGCTCAATTTTTTAATCCAATCCAACCCTACCCGGCTGAATACACCCCTAATCGTGATCAAAGCTTGATGCCTTGATTTTGGTACAAGCACCTCTTTTACCAGATTAGAGCTAGCTTACAAACTCACTAAGTTCGTCAGACAAAAAGCCAGATTTTGACCAGCTTCTAGAAACAGCTAGAAAAACTCATATTTTAGGAACAAATCCCATATAACATTGGAATAGAAACCATTTTAAGGCAGAAATTGTCCCCATTAATCCAGACTTAAAACAGAAGAAATAAAATATACTACACAGGATTAGAAAGAATTTGAGATACAAATCAAAGAACTTCTAGATATGAAAGTTATTAGAAAAAGTTTTGGTCCCCATATATCTGCAGCGTTTATGGTTAGAAATCTCAGAAATAGTCAGAGGAAAAGGCAGAATGGTTAGGAAAAAAAAAAAGAACACACTACGCTATGTTAAAGCCAGATTCATCTGGTACTACTAATTCTAAATTTACGGCTGAGTGTTTTGTTTTCCCCCCCTAAGAGCACATAATAGTATGTCTTACATTAGTCTTTAACTAATTACAAATTCACATATTAACGATAATACTCTATTATTTATTTTAATATAAAAATTCACATCATTTATAATACAATCAACAGTCCCATTGACCCAAAAAAAAGAAAAGAAAAGAAAAATCTTCACAGAAGAAGATATTTAACATTTCTCGCTGAAATAAAAGGACAGACAAAGACTTAGACTAGTGTAGCAAATGCTATTTGGTCAAACCCGTTACCTACGAACATAACTTAAATGCTACGGCGTGTAGTCAGTTTATATCATGTTTGGTCATAAGCAAAAACACTAGGAGGTTGTTTTTTTAGAGTGTAATTTGAGTGTAATTTTTGAGTTGAATTTGAATTATAACTTGAGTTGAAGTTAGAACTTGAATAAAACTGAGTAAAATTGAAAAAAATTAAAACTAGAAAGAATGTGAATTTAAATAAAATTAAAATTAAAATTATTTTTTTAAAAATTTTATAGATAAAATAACATGCCCTAAATATCAATGTAACTATTTGCTTCCTTTTCTTCCACATCTACTGGGGTTAAAAGATTAAAGGGTAAAGTAAATTTTTGGAAAAGAGAAGTATATATAATGAATTGTTCCTGGAAGTCTTCCCCCCGGCTTAATTATTTACATTTCGTGGAAGTCAAGCAACGACCGAAAATGCTGCATTAAGTTGCTTACAATTACATTCTACTAGTAATTGATTCCTAATTAAAATTATGTTCATTCACTTTGAACTGAAATGTTTGGGATTGTGGTATTTTGTTAAATCCTCGCAACAACACTTTGAGTGCGTTTACCATACTATAAAAGAAGGTAATGAGAAACGTAATGGGATTGGTAAAAAAAAAAAGTAAAGTAATAGGATTTAGAGTCATTCATTTCATTAGTGTTTACTTGACTATTTGATAGTGTAATGAGAAACAATCTCATTCTCTTTCTTATGTTTACAAAAATCAAGAATAACAATGTTATGAATGTAATCACTAAAATATCATTTTACACAATTTGATAATAATTAATTATATAATAATTCATTATGGGTAAATAAGTAAATTTAACACTCATTCTCTTTAACAAGAAATCAGTACTAAAAAGGTGTAAGGATTATCATTTATTATATTGTGTGGAGTTTATTAAATTTTTATTATTAATTTTGTAAGTAAACGTATTAGTAGATGGAAAATGAAATCAATCCTCACTTTTCCTTTCTCTTTCCCTTTGATAAAAAGTAAACATGTCCAAAGAGTACGTCATAGAGGTTTCTATCCATCTATCTATTTTTTCTTTTGGTTACTGCCACTAATTATTCCTAAGCTTCAAAATAGTGACATTTTAGTCTCGAACCTTTTAGTTTAAATATATTAATTCCTGAATTTTTAATTTTTGACAGATTTCGTTCTTAACACTCAAATTGACAATGATTTCTGTTACAAATATAAGTTTTTTTTTTTTTTTTTTTTTTTTTTTTTTTTTTTTTTTTTTTTTGGTTGCTAATCAAACTGAAATTTTGATACAAATACAAGTTATTCCCATAAACTCGACCTTGCAGTTTTATCCCTGCTAAGATTATCAAGTTTAAATTTGTTTAAATTCCAAGATTGCTTTCAATCTAGTTGTTAATTTCAAATTGAATGAGATATTCATGTATTCACTTTCGTAATCTAACCCTCTTTTTCCGTATCGTACAACTACTTAAGAATTTAAACTTAATTAGTAAATTTGATCTCAAACTTATCCGTACCAAACTAATTCACTGTATAATTTTTTGAGAATATATAGTTAGGTTAGCGAAGGAGAACAGATAGTCAGGCTATGGACTTACAATTTGTTTGAAAACCATGATGTCAGTATGTTTACTTTATCTTGTCAAAAACACGTAAGCTTAAACGTACAAGTAGTAGCTCCCTGCTAGACATTAGGCATAAAGCAAGTGCATGCACTTAGAGAAAATTATTAGTGCAGCCTGAAGTCTTTGAGGAATGACTGACTTTTGACTTTTTTATTCCAAATAAGAAAAAACACAATTTTATGCATCTGGTTTAATATAAAAATACAAAAGGTTCAAAAACAAAATAGAGTTGTCCACATTTCACAAGTCTAGGTCCCACTTCCAATATCGAACTTAGTCTAATTAGGTTCAAACATAAAGTTACTGACTTAAATTCAAATTTTTATAAGAAAAAAAACTTTAATAAAATAGTTTTGTTATAAGACACTGTTAGCACTAAAAACTATTCCTTAATTAATAGAATGTGAGCTTCCTAGTGTGTGATTCATAAGTGAGACTTACAGATGAGACTAATAGGTGAAATTCATCTTTTATTAGTAATGATACTTAACACCAATAATACCTCTAAATATTTTTTGTAACAAAAACATGGTTCAAACTCACAAAACTTATTTGAGAAAAAAAAAACCCTACACACGCAACAGAAAAATAAACTAAAACAAAAATAACAAAAAAATAGATAAAAACAAAGATTTAAGTGGTTTAGAAAAATTTTCTACGTCTACGAAAGAAGGAGAAAAATTCACTAACAGTTTCAGAATTACACACTCAACAAACTCTCACTTTCTCTCCACCCGAAACCCCTTAGACTCTTGCCTATCTCACTCCTCACTTTTCCCTCTCTCTCTCTCAAAAGGAGGCACTCTGTCTCTACACTTTTCTCTGAGCGCACATATAAAAGCCTTAGACAAAGCACTTATTTATACTCCTAATAGACCATAAAATAACCCTTGCCCAAAACTGAAAACCCAAAAACACAAAATAAAAACTTTCTCAAAACCAATTTGAGTTACTTACTTAATAATCTCTACATTGACTCAAATTCTCTCAACTCGCTCAATTGGGTATCCAATCTCGACAGTCGTCATACTATCGACAATGTAAACTTCAACAAGAATAAACATGTGTCAAATTCAAACTCTCATCATCAAATTTGACATGAGGAATTGTCTTCTTCTTCTTTAAAACATCTTTACTGCCACAAGTCTTCACCATCTTACCTTTATCATCTTCAACTGTTATCATATTGTTGCACTCTTTTACTCCTGTAACTTCTTTCACAACAAAAGAAGATTCTTTGTGGCTTAGCTCCACCTTCTTATCTCCACCTATAATTGTAGTCTCATTCAGTTTATACAAGTTTTTCACTTTTTCAGTCTTCATGACCACTAAATCACCTCTCTTGACTTGCATAAAACCACCATTCACATAATACTCACAATCCCAAATGTCTAAAGCCCCTAAAGAAATCAAACTTCTCCTTAGTTGAGGAGCATGCCTAACATTTGTCAATGTCTTCACAGCTCCATCAAACACCTTCACCTTCACAATACCTCTTCCAACAGCTTTAGCACTAGAATAATTTGTCATCAACAAAGTCCTAGCATCACAAGGTTTATAAGAATCAAACCACTCTTTATGTGGACACATATGAAACGAACATCCAGAATCCATGATTCAAGAGTCAGAAATATTTTCATCCGCAAACATCATCTTCACTATCATACATGTCGCCAATAACATTTGCAGAATTTGAAATCTCTTGGGATTCTTGCTTTCTTCTTTCTTCTAGATGCTTCGTCAGTTCTTCACAGTTTATACTAATATGTCCCTTCTTATGAAAATAATAGCACTCAATATCCTTTCTTAGGCAGGATTACAAACGATCATCTCTCTTATCATAATATATCCCTCGTGACTTGCTTCTACCCCATATGAATCTGACTTCGCCATAAAAATTTGTTCAATATGAGACGTACTACTAGTTTTTTCATATTGTAGTTTCTAATAAAGTAGTTGACACCTCATCTATAGTCAACATTATTTTTTCAACTAAAAGTGCAATCACCAAAGTCTCATATGATTTGGGTAGTGAGGCCAACAAAATTACCACTTTATTTTCTTCATCAATTTTGACCTCTACACTTAATAATTGAGTTATGCACTTTTTAAAATTATTTATACGGTCTCTAACATCATTTTCATCACCCATCTTTAAGTCATATAATTGCTTCTTCAAATATAATCTATTTGTTATGGATTTCAACATATAAACTTTTTCTAATTTTTTCCGTAACTCAGAAGGAGATGTCTCATTCATAACACTATATTTCAGTTCAAGAGCCAAACTTAAAAGAATAGTACTTTGCGCTCTCGCTTCAAATTCTTCCCAATTTTCATATTTCATATTTTCTGGCTTCTCGCCTTGTAGTGCTTTCAGTAATCCCTGCTGAATCAAATCATCTTTCATCGTACTCTACCAGATGCTAAAATTACTCTTTGCATCAAACCACTCAATCTGCTCAAATTTTATCTGGGACATCATCTTGGCTTTTTTTTAAACTTCATCACAGCTCTGATACCAGTTGTTGGGAAAAAAACACCTCCACACACACGCAGCAGAAAAATAAACTGAAACAAAAATAATAGAAAAATAGAGAAGATAAAGATTTAGGTGGTTCGGAAAAAATTTCATACATCCACGGAAGATGGAGAAAAATTCACTAATAGTTTCAAAATTACGCACTCGACAAAATTTCTCACTTTCTCTCTCTACCTAAAATCCCTTACATCCTTGCTTATCTCTCTCTACCTCTCTCAAAAGGAGGCACTATATTTCTACACTTTTCTCTACGCACACACATAAAGTCTTATACAAGATATTTATTTATAGACTCCTAATAAACTATAAAGTAACCCTTATCTAAAACTTAAAAATAATAATTTATCTAAAAATACAAAATAAAAACTTTCTTAAAACCAATTTGAATCACCCACCTAATAAAACCTACATGACCTCAATTAGTAGAAGCAAGGGAATGAATTAATGTGTCATTTCAAAATAAATAAATAAATAAACAAAAGATAAAAGAAAAAAAGTGAAAAGAAAAGAATAGAAAGGCCCTTTTGTTGAAAAATTAAAGAAACTTAACTAGATTGATTTTGTTTAAATGGATATAGGTTAACCTACCCATAATCATTTCAAGTTAGGTTAAGTTAACCTAAAAGGTAGCTCAACTCAGTTAGAGGATTAGCAACGCAATCGTAACTACTAATCATTTGCCACTTCCTGTTGCCTATAGCTTAGGCATGCATCCACTACTTCTTCAAATGGTAATTAAACGAGAATTTCAGCTCATTAATTGGCTATAACTCTTTGTAATGGAGCAAAAAGAGCTGCACTTTATGTGCTACACGTGTTTTTCCCCTCGCACTAGCAATTTCCATTGACTTGAAGACCGAAAAGTAAATTTGAAAAGTCAATGATATATATATATATATATATATATATATATTTTCAAGATATATTTATCTTGAACGAAATCAATGTTGGAAAAGATTAATTTCCAAAGATGCTTCCATTTTGCCTGTGGAAATCAATTATCTCATTGCAAAGAAATATATATTAAGAATCAAGTCGGTCTCTTCGGTCAATATTTAGGATGTTTTATATCGATATGTGTTAAAATAGGGTTGGAGAATAAACTCAGGTTTATGACTTTATGCAAATTACTTTCACTTCATTTCCAGGTAAATTTAGGAGCTACTTCGTCATGGGATGACCCGGTAACACTTTGGTCAATGCGTTAAAGTACTCGTAATATAACGTTGAAATTAAATGATTTGTTTCTAAAGATATTAGTATACGGAAAAACTTCTAGTAATTATATGTACCAATAATACTCTAAATATCCCTTTTGTGTTTTTTGTCGCTTTTATTATAAAATGTTTAAAGTATCCCAAACAAATATTTCTAATAAAAAATTTAGTATGATAATTTTAAGAGGATACGAAAGACAACCACTTGACGGGTCAATTATTAAAATATAAAATTAATTTGAATTAAATATTACTTGTCTATTGTTTAATTTAGAATTTAGGACATTCTATAAAATAAAATAAAATAAAATAAAAACTAGAACAATTTCGAAAAATAAAACAAAAAACATGAAGCTCGTGGTGGTAGTGGTGGTCGGAAACTCAGAGGTCAAATAAAAAAATCAGGGTCTGTGCATAAGTTTAAATTTTATTCTTAATTATTTCTCTTTTATTAGTGTAGTTATTTAATTAAAAAGGTTATTAATTAAGAATAAATAGTAAAAATTTTAATTCATACATTTTTATGGAGTATTAATTTTTTTTAGATCTATTTATAAAGCGTTCAGTGAACATTCTTATAAGTATTTTAGGATCATCTTAACAACACTGATATGTTAACGTTGATTGGCTCTGCTTGGACTTTTGAATTTAGAAAAAAAAAATGATGATGCACTAAATCCATTATAAATCATAAACTAGGATTTGTAAGGTTAATTAGTATATCGTGGTATTATTTTATACTGGAAAAGAAAAACTATCATATGTAACACATGTTATATATCTCCAAAATTGATCATCGCTCTTTATAATATTTATTGATTTATTGATATTGTTATAGCCTTAGCCGAATGGTCTTAAATACCGGTACTCTGTCTCATTTTATTATTTTTCAAGTTTAATTAATTGATGCTAATTATCTATAAATAAGTTTCTATTAAAAAAATGTCGGCTAAAACTTAAAAGCAAAGATACCATCAATCAATTGACTGAAAGCATTTTAGATTAAAGATGTATTATCGTATTTCCTGTTAAAGTCTCAAAACTGCAATGTCTGGCAACACGCAAACATAAAATAATATATATGTTTAACAGCCCGACAATATTTATTTTCTATGATGTTATCAATTGATTTGATTTATGTGATTTTGTCGAACTAAATTTCTGACCTTAAATTCCAACTAGATTAGGACATGAGTAGCACCTTGCAAAAGGTTATTGATTCAGGCTTGTTTAGTATAAAAATTTAAATTATGGTGATTTTAATTTTTAATTTTAGAATGATTCATGATTTTAAGTTGAAATTATAGTTTTGAAATTAAAACTAAAATTAGGGATTTGAACCGCTTAAAATTAAAGGGGTGATTTTAGTATCAGGGATGATTCTTGATTTAAAACGTCACATTAAGATTCAAACCTTGAATTAAATCTTGAGTCAAATCAAAATCACTTTTTAATTTTTTAAACAAACACTTATTTTAAACTAGAACTATGATTCTGAATTCAGAACCCTTATATCAAACGTGCTCTTTTATATGTTCGAAACAAAAATTATGACTCAATGTCAAGAGATATGTTCAATTTTTTCTCCACGGGGGTTGGTGTTTGAAGTTTGAACTGTACGGATTAGTGAACCAGTACTTCATCTGATGTTTACCATTTCGTCGAGCAAATTACAAATACCAAATCTAAATATATATATATATATATATATTGTTTTTTTTTTTTCAACACAAGTATACACATGTACGGTTTGTTTGACAAGTACTAGGATTTAGGTGGTTCTTAGACAAATTAATTTGTATATTCACAAAATAAGTGCCTTTGGCGACTTTAACGTACGTGACAATTCAACAGTAATAATGTTGGTCACTAAATTGTCACAAAGAAAATGAGAGGAAAGTGTGAAATTGAGTGGCCTCACTTGTGGAACTTGGGGCATTGCCGACGCAAGCCCATGATATCATCGTCTTTTGCAACCACGTGACCTTTAAACGACTTCCAAATTCCCCACTCTCCCCTCGCCATAAAACAAAGGAAAATTCTAGGAAAATAAAGACATAATTTTTATTTATTTATTTATTTTATTTTTGAATTGAAACTTTCGTTTCCTGTTTCCTCTCACTATATATATATATGGTAATGGTATATACCCTCGAAACAACTTCATACTTGGCATCTTCTATTTCTTATATTAATTTCCCTCCTTAATTTTACATATATCAAATATGATGGACGCTATCCCAGGTGAGTTTATCGCCTCCCAATATCAGCCATACCAAAATCCAAGCTCTAATAATACTTCTACTATTACTACTACTACTTTAATCCCATGCCTAACGGACCAGTGGGGTGACTTGCCGTTACGAGTTAACGACTCCGACGACATGATCGTCTACAATTCCCTCCACGACGCCGTCAGTTTCGGCTGGTCTCCGTCCGATTTAACGCCCGAAATCGCCGAAATCAAACCCGAGCCGATATACTCCTTCGACCCGGCCAATCCGACCATGGAATTAGCCGTGCCGGGGGTGTATACGACGTCGGCTCACGCTCTGGAGATTCATAATCTCCAAAACGCCCTTTTCTCCTTCCAAAGCGAGAATCGAGAGAGGGGCAAAAATGGAAATGTAACTAATAGGAGAGGTAGGACCAGAGGGAGGCATTACAGAGGGGTGAGGCAGAGGCCGTGGGGGAAGTTCGCGGCGGAGATTAGGGATCCGGCGAAGAACGGCGCCAGAGTGTGGCTCGGGACCTACGAGACGGCGGAGGAGGCGGCTCTGGCCTACGACCGAGCCGCCTTCGGGATGCGCGGCTCCAAGGCACTGCTGAATTTCCCGCATCGGATCGGTTCGGGCGAGCCGCCGCCGGTGAGGATCACGGCCAAGCGCCGGGAGTTCTCCGACCATGCCTCTGGTGGGTCCTTCAAGAAGGTCAAGGGCAGCTTGGCGGGTAATGGTGACGTGGAGTCGGAGCAGAGATCGTTAGATGTGTTTCAGGTGGGACCCGATAGTAGTTTCCTACTACGTGGCGATGAATTATTGGTTAGTTAAAAAATGTAATAGGAAAGAGAAGATCGGAGTATGTTTGGCTTTGTGGATAACACCAGCTGCGGTTTTTTACTTGAAGATTTTTGTAATGCGCAAGACTCAATTTTGAACCATATATATTAAAGTTATGTCAAATTGAGATAATATATGTGATTTAATCGAATTTGAGGTTAAAGTTTAAATTTATGTTTTATTAATAGAATATTTTTATGCGTTTTTTATTCTCTTGTATTTTAAAGTTGTTATATTTATACTTCTGGATTTAAAATTTACACTCAACTACCACATTTTTTTGGTCAATAACCAATTCAATTTGACAAAAAAAAAAAAAAAACCTCCAAACGCCTTTAAAGAAATAAAATAAAAATAACAAAAATGAAAATGTCAAAATGTAAATGACATTTAAATCTTTTTTATAATCAAACGTTCACCGGAAAAAAAAATAAGAATTTAATATGAATCTAAAAGATAAAAATATAGAATCATACACTTCAGAATGCATAGTATTATTTATATTAAAAATAAAAAATAACCGAGTAATTTGAAAAGTGGTGTTTTATGAATGTTTAGTTTGAGGATTTAAACTATGATTTGAATCATGGTTCATGGTTCACTACAGTATTTTCTCTCACAAAAAATACACGTAAATTGAAAATAATTCTAATTTATGAACCAAACGTCAAATTAATTTTATTTTTCAGGGAATTTTTGTTTTGGTTTTCACATGAATCCACAACAAATGCGAAAGGAATAAGGCTGGTGAGAATGAGGTTGTAACCTCTGTGTTCTTTTCTTTTAATAATACTTTTATATATGATAGGTTGACAGTCATACATAGAAAGAGATGGCTTCGTCATTTTATAACAAAAAAACTGTTGGCAAATGAACATTTTAGCAGAATTTTCTCCATCTCTCTCTTTCTCTCCTTGTCCCTAAAGAAAACGATGGGCCGCTGAGGAAAACAAAAAAAAGAAAAAAAAGAAGAAGAAGAAGAAGAAAGATCAGTGGATTATGACGTCTCCAAATTCCACTGAGTAACTTCATGCAATATTACGTCATTTTCTTTCTTTAATAATGCAAATGTGCACTTCCAATAGTCTCGCACGGGCTTCAACAAGCAATTTCCGGGAACTAATTCGAAAAGAAAGAGGTCTCGTTCACTTTATCGATTCGAGTTTAGAATTTGAGTTTTATTATAGTAAAAAATTTTCAGAAACAGTCACATTTAACTTTTTTACTACAGTAAAAAGTTCTCACATAAACTTACATCTCAACTCAAATTAAAAACTCGAATCTGTGAATTAAACGGGCCTGAGATTAATGGAATGGTTTTTTCAATGCAAAAGAAAGAAAGATTCATCGATTCGAGTTTAGAATTTGAGTTTTGTTATAGTAAAAAATTTTCAGAAACAGTCACATTTAACTTTTTTACTACAGTAAAAAGTTCTCACATAAACTTACATCTCAACTCAAATTAAAAACTCGAATCTGTGAATTAAACGGGCCTGAGATTAATGGAATGGTTTTTTCAATGCAAAAGAAAGAAAGAAACAGTATAAGGCCGCTCTTCATAGCTACAAAGCATTTCAATTTCTTTGAACTTTGAATTTTTTTTTTAAAAAATAGAGAAGATATTACTTGATAAGTAAATAAATGAATGAGAAAAGGAAAGATAAAAGAGAAGAAAAATAAAGAATGTAATGTGGTTTGTAATATGTTTACATCCACCGATTGCAGTAATTTTTTCATTTATTTATTAATACCTTAGGATAAATTATACAATGACAGAATTAGGATTTTATTTTTTAGGGTGTAAACTAAACACGTTAAAAATGTTAAAATCACTAATAATATTAACTGCTAATATTATTAATTAGTTAGAAACAAATGTATATATTGATGAGTTTATTGAATTTTTTGACAAGTGAAATAAAATTTTAAAGAGAAAAGAGTAAGTTTTAAAGAAGGTGTTTACTACCTCAACAAAGGCAAATTAGAGAGTAGTTGTTTATGAGCAAATAATAATTTAGAGGATCACTTGAAAAAAAAAAAAAAGCCTCATTAGGAAGATATTTAAGAAATATAATTTTAATTGGTTATTTAAATTTTTTGGTGAGGCTCACTTTTGATACAATAAATTTATTTGAAAAATATTTTAAAAGTGTTAAAAAATAAAAGTTATAACTAGAGTAAAGTGAAAATTTTCAATTAAGTATATTTAAAAGTATAAGATATAATAGTTAAAAAAAAAAAAAAACAATAAAAAAGAGCAAAAATAAAAAAAATAAAAAAAAAGGATTTTGGTTGAGATATTTAAAGTTTTTTTTTTTATAATAAAAGGGGGCATATATGAAAAATTTTAAAAAGAATGGGTAAAATCTAAAAACCCAAAATCCAGGCGGCCAATATGCCCCCGGACCTCACAGGCCTCCCTCCGCCTCTATATCTTATAAATAGAAATTAATGATTCTCCAAAGATCATACTAGATGTGAAAGAGTAATAATTTCTCCCAGTTAAGTTAATTAATGTACACCTCATAGAAATAATCACAAAGTAAATACAAAAATCAATGGGATTAATCATTCACCAAATCTCAGAAATATATATTATATATCCTTTCTGCTGACCATTGTGCTTTTTAAGAAGATAGAAAGTTTGATTAAAAAAAAAAAAAAAAGATAGAAAGTTAGGAATGCATAGGATCAAAAAAGATAGAAAGTTAGGAATGTATAGGATCAAAGACAAGAGTCATGGCCAAGAAAAAATATTTGTTTTTTTTTTTTTCTTTGTTTTTTACCATGAAAAAATTATTAGTTACGAGCCTAACTTTTTGGTTCCAAAAAATCAAACAAAACAAAAATTTTTGAGCCGCCCTTTCAGTTTTACTTTGTCTTCTTTTCCTGCCGGGTGAACACTTTTTTCTTTTAAACGTTTGATCACTGCAGTATTTATAATGAATACTTGGAAGTAATCTTTCAACTAACAATTCACAGAAATTTGAATTTACTTCATCCACAAATTAGGCTCGATTGGAACAAGAGGTATTGAATCGAATATATAAAAGTGCAAATAAAAGTGGCATACGGAAGTAAAAGACATCATGCACTCGGTCAAAAACGATTTCGATATTGTTTTCACATTTAACCTTCAATATAAGGACACTTATATATATATATATATATATATATATATTTTATAGACTTATTTTTAATAGTTACGTGTTTTTTATCAGTGATTACTATTAAATATGTAAATTTAATGATATACATGATAAGAATCTAATTTCATTAATTGTCACTGATTATTTTAGTCAACTATTAATTTACTACAATCGGATAAATATCTTACAAACTAAAATAATAATAATTATTAATGGGTAAATATTTGAGTTATTATTTATTGATAGGTAAATATTTTTAAACTTGGGTGGTAAATTTGAATCCTACATCATCCCATGGTGGGAAATTTGATATTACCATTAGTGTATGCATGCTACCACAACACCTATATATTAAGTTAGTTAACATACTATGGTGTTATATATATTATTGATTTTTATTTATTTTTAAATTAGGAAATCTCTTTATTTTAGAGATATTAGTTTTGTTGCTAGTACTTTGATCACTCTCTTTTTCTAATATGTAGATGTAGACGTTGGTCGAACCACGTTAAATTTTTTTCTCTCTCTTACATTTTTATTATTTTCTTTTTTAATTTTTAAGGTGTAGTTTTTGGTTACTTTAATATTTATTCATTAATAGGTATTATTATTTTAAACATAAGATATTAATTTGACGGTTGTAATAAATTCAATAGTTGACTAAAAAAAGTTAATAGCAATTAATTAAATTGAGTTTTTATTCTGTCACGTCATTAAATTTTTATGTTTAGAAATAACCATCAATGAAAACACATCCATTGAAAACTCATTCAAGTTATTTTGGTATTGTTCATTTCACTAATTTAAGTTTTCAATTTCAGTTTTGCTACAGCTAAAAGCTCTCATAAAAAGTCACATTTAACTTTTCTTCTACAGTTAAAAGCTTTCACATAAAATCACATTTAACTTTTCTTCTACAGTTAAAAACTTTCACATAAAATCACATCTCAACTCAAATTAAAAAATTAAATCTGCGAACGAAGCCTTATACTCTAACAAATCTAATCTATGATCTCCATGGTTAACACTTATATTTTCTCTCCGTACGCCTCTGCGCCTAGACAATTTTTGTCCCTATATTGCTCTCTTGATTATTGTCGTCCATTCCTTATAACACCCATACACCTTCGGTGATTATTGTATCATCCTTGCACCCCCTACATTGTTGTGGTTCTGCACCCTACTCCGCCACCGCTTTGCACCCTGCAACCTCTATCCCACAAATATAATATCAGTTTCCTCTATTACAGTCAAAGATCGAAATCTCCTAATCTCCTCCTATTGGAGGTCTACTTTGTGAGAGCATATTAAGTAAAATATATATTAAAAAAGTACATTATAGTTACTTTTATTATGATACGTTTTTGACTTTATTTGTATTTCTTTTCAATTTAGGAAACTATTGATTTTAGGAAATTTGATTGATTAATTAGGTAACTTACACGATAACCTAATTATAAATTATTTACATAGAACTCATTCATAATACTCTTTACTAGTGGATTCATTCTCTTTTCCTAACCTATGATATAAGCATATTTTGTCTTCTCCTTTTTATTTTCTTCTTTGATTTTTGATATATGCTGAAGTGTGAAGACTATGTGAACTATAATCCTTTCAGATTCACGAACTGTTTGTTTAAGTATATATGTTTATCATATTATCAAAAAAAATGTCTCCATTTCAAAAAAAAAAAAAAACAAAAACAAAAAGATGTCGATGCTTATAAATTATATTGATATAGGTATAAAATTAATAAATCAGATAAATATATAAACAGAAATGGGATACCAAAATATAATGTCCTCTGAATATTGTTTATGCTCAAGGTTGACAAATTAATTGATATTTATTTAGCATAACAAAATTACTATTCTCAAGCTATATTATCGCTTGAGGCTTGAGCACTAACATTTTGGCTTCTGTAGAGCTAGATTTGAATAATGAAGTACTTGGAGATCAAATATTGTCTTTTTTTTTCTTTTTCTTTTTTTTTTTTTTGCTGAAAAATATATGTCAATTTAAAAGCAAGAAAAACTAGTTCACACAAGTTTGCTAATGAAGACAAATCAATCAAGACTATCTCTAAGGATGCTTAGAATTTTTCATCAATGAAATATCTTATCGCGTTTAGTCGTACCAAATTAATCATATAAGGAGATAATTCTTCCCTGTGGACCCCAATTGAAATATCTACAACAACAAGAAAGCCCGTTCAAATGCGTGTTCAGCACAAAATCCCTAGCCCTAAAGCCCTAAATAAACCAGAGATTTCAGTGATCAATTTAATCTTTAGTATGGATTTTTTTTTTCTTTTTGAAGGAAACGTAGAATGGTAAACTTAGTTTTAATTTTTTTAAAGGAAAATTGTATTTAATTAAAAATTTATAAACAGTCATCTCGGTAAAATGCTAAAGACTCATTAGAGGGATGGACGCACGCCTGAGCCTGAAAACGGGAGAACACCTCGGCACACTAACAACGAGCACACAAAAAGTTCAAATTGAAGAAATTCCTTTCCCATTGAAATAGGTTTTCGAGCGTTGCAGGACAAATCGTCAAACCCCACAAAGAGGGAACATATACACGGCATACAGAAAATTCTAACCAGACTAAGACAACCCTATCATGAGAGATACAAACGGCTTTAAGCTGATCACTAAAAACTAATAACAAATAGTAAAATAAATGAGGGTCGGGTGGGGAGACCACCGCCCTTATTACAAATATGAAAATTACATTAAAAAAACAGAAAAAACCTCCTATCACCATTGTTAGAATCCTTCAGTGAAGGGCAATAGGCCAATGGACCATCAAGGGAGATAACTGGCTAAGAGATCTCAGCTACCAAATTACAAACTCACCTAGAAACGAAGCCCATCCATTCGGCTTCTAAACTTCAAACCGGGTTAGATGCACCCAAACGGAACCACCACACCGTATACCGCTACTGTCAACCAGAAGCTCATGACGATGCAAGCCGGAGGACCAAATTTTATAGCTAGAACCCTGGCGACGCGCTCAGAGGCGGCCCCAAAGCTCCGACCGTCGTTCACTCTTTTTTTCTCTGATTCATGTAGGGAAGTGAAAGAAAAAGTCAAAAACACTTAAAATTGGTCCATTTATTTCATAAGTTATAAACGCAGTTTTAATTGAATTATTTGAGAAGGGACCAACTAGTTAATTAAATCGGGGTGGTAGAATGTTATCTATATGTCTTTATCCTGACAGTATCATATTCGTGAGAAAAGAAAAAGGTGACGTATTGATGATTATGCAAACAAAATTTGTTACGCATGCTTGATGAGGATTAGTGTTGATTATCTAAAATTAAGTGTTTTTAAAGGTAAAATTAATCAACTAACATGCGTGCGGTATGATAATACAAAGACAGTTAATCTAAGTCATAATTACCCCACCGACAGGAAGAAAAAGAGCCAAGAGGTGACCTTATTGACTAGTAGTTTTGAAACGAGAAAATTAAAGAAACTATATAAAGAGATCGAGAGATGAACGGAATCTAATATCATGATGCATACTCTTCTTATAGTCAATACAATTATTTTAATATGTAAAAAAACTGCTATATGATAATTAATAATTAAAAGGTTAAATTCAAAGATATACGTGGAAGATTTTGCAAGAATATATATTATTTAAAACGTAATTATTAAGTTCAAAGAATAACAAACGTTACTCTAATGGAATGTCTATACAAACTAAAAAAAAAAATTAGACATGTTAGTAAAAGCAAGAAATTATATACACCTAAATTAATTGAAAGCTGTTGATTTTATGAATACAACCAAAATTTGTACATATATTTTGACAAACAAACCTTATAAATATTTGACTCTCCTCCTAGATACATTAATACATAAATATCTTTACAAATTTAGATGTGATTCTGATGAGTCAATCTTATTATGGCACCCTCATCTATTTGCAGTAAAGGCATTTGATTTTCAGACTTAACTTGTCGATTTTACAGACTTGTGCATGGGAAATCAATACTGGTTTTTATTTTGTTTCTTGGTTATTTGCCTTTTACCCTATGTGATTATACATTTATATTCTTTGCATCACAGGTTGGAAACATTTGACAAAAAGATTATAAAAAAATCAACTATTGTTGTAGCATTAAACTTTTGGGCTCGTAATTACCATCTTCAAATTAGCTTGAGGCCAGACAATTATGAAGACTTTTTAGCAGCTCTAAGTTGGCGTACATCGGTTATTCGGTTTTCTTTTCCCAATATATCATTTGCTGTGCTATAATTTACCTGGGTTTTCAATTTTTTTTTCCCCCTTCATGAATCACTGTTGAGTGATTTTGCATTTTGCTATAAATTTACCTCGGATTGTAAATTCCGTTCCTTCTTTGATCATGAATACTTATTATATGATTTTTTATTGATCGATTTTTCCTTTCATGGCTTTACAACGTGTTGCTTCACTCATGCATGTGCCTTCATTCAATCAAAGGAGGACCTCTTAGGAGGCGTTTAGTACGAAATAATTTTGAGGGTGAGAATGAAAATCTGTAAAATTCTCATGGGCGTGTTTGTTTTCATTTTTAAAAACATTTTTCACATTTTCTAAGGATAACAAATTGAAATGGGTAGAAAGAACGTGTTTGGTGCAACACTTTACCAAAATTGAAAACAAAAATGTTTTTGTATTTTTCCCAAAATCTATCACGTTTCTGAAAACGACTTAAACTCGTTTTCGTTTTCTCTATTTTCATTTTCTCTCTTCTCTGAAATTTTTTTCTGCCCTTCACCGGTCTCGACGTAGTACTCTTTAGGCCCGATTTGCTTTATTTGCTTCTTGCCCGACCTGTGCCGTTTGCTTTTCGCCCGAGCTCATTCGTTATCTTCTCGCACGATCTTCTGTGTTCTCATCTCGTGCTCTTCTCCGATCTCTAATTCTCTGTGCCGCCCCTACTCCTCCGAATCAACCGACTCTTCACCGCCCCAACTCCTCCAAATCAACCAAGGTATATGTCCCTAATCTGGTTATTGTCATTTTAAGTAGGTATATTTTCTAATTTGCTCATGATTTATTGAGTATTGCTGGTTTGGTGGTTTTTAGAGGTCCGAATGTGTGCGAGATATCTGGGTTGGTTTGAGTATTATTGATGGTTTTTAGAGGTTCTGATTTGCCGAGTTTAGGGTCTATGTCGTGTTTCTTTTCCTTTTTTTTCTTTTTTTTTTTTAATATGTGTGTGTTTTGGGTTTTATGTGTGATGTGTTTTTTTTCCTAACAAAGTTTGTTTTCCAAGTTTAACAAGCCAATCTAGAGAAAGAAAGAAAATTATTAGAATCAACAACAAGAATTGAGGGAGATGCAAATAATCGTTGTTTTCACCAACAACAAAAAAAATACATGTGTAATAAAACTTAAAGAGCCAACAACAAGATGAATTAAATAAAAATTTATGCATTGAGTATGTAGTGCATTGTAATTATGAAATACTAACTACTATATAAGATTTTTAGCTTGGGAGACTAAAATTCTACTTTTTTCCCCACTTATTACAAAATTTGTACTTGGTATGTCTTTAAATGTATCTCAAAGTCAATGCTAAACAGAACAGGAGGTTAATCCTCCTCTTAATGTGTTCGTGAAATCACTACACAATCTACACTTGAAGTTGAACATAATCTCCAAAGTGCAAAACACATTTCTGACCGTTCTCATTTTTCTTTCATCCTAATAAGGTTACTTACATGCAAGGATTAATTATTGATAACAATAAACAGATTATAAAATTACAGTCACCAACACAGATTAAGGTTAATATGAACTATGCAACTTCAAAAGAAAACAGGTGTAGAGATCAATAGATTCTTGTAACTGATGAAGCAAACTAAAATCACCAGTAGGCCTTATATTTTTTATGGACCCCCAATGTATCTGATAAGAATTTAGTTTAGAAACAATTCACAGATTCACAACAAAATAACTAGTTGATCAAAAGGTAATTTCTGATTATTTTCAATTGGCTTTTGTAATCTGTTTTTTTTTTTTTTTTTTGGCTAATGCCCTATTCTAAATCATTTCCTTGCGCATAGTTACATTGCATATCTTAAAGGAATGCCATTTTATTTGGTGTAATTTCTATTTCTCCCCTTGTAAGTAGTTGTTAAAAACTTAATGCATGTTTTTGGCTTCCGGTATGCATCTCTGTGTTGCCTTAATATATGTTTAACTTTGACCTTATCGCTTTAACTCTTCGGAGGCAGAAAAAAAAAAAAGAAGTCATTAGACGGCTTTTTTTTTTTTTTTTTTTTTTTTTTTTTTTTTTTTAATGTTGAATGGAACTACTCTTTTAGATGTGTGATAAGGATGATAATACAAAATGGTCTGCTGCAATTGAGGATTTTTATGTAGAACTGATATATGAGGAGGCAAAGAATGGTCTGCATACTTCCACTTTGGACAAAAAAATGTGGATGAAAATTGATAATGAAATAGCACGTAAGTTTGGTAAGCATTTCACATTAGACCAACTTAAAGCAAAGTGGAATATGCTTAGACGTAGTACGAGAGAGTTTCAAGCATTGATTGAAACAACAACGTTTGGTTGGAATTCTGAGGCAAACACTGTGACGGCTAAAAAAAAAAGTGTGGGATTCGTATGTGGTGGTAAGTTTTGATCATAATCATCTTATGTGATATGAAAGAGTTAAATTGGTATTTTTGGATTGCACATGAGTATGTACTATTGTTTTCTTTATAATGTCATAAACATCATGATGCTAAGAAATTCAAGAAATGGGGTTTACACAACTTTGCCCAACTTTCAGAGATTTTTGTTGGGACTATTGCTACTGGACATGGGTCAATGAATGCACATATAGTCGTCAATGTTTTGAATGCAGCGAAAAGGGCTACCACGCAACCAAAAGAGGAAGAGGATGATACAGGGGACTTGGATGAAGTCTGGGATGCTGAAGCCAATAGAAGCAGACGGTCTCAGGGTCCTACTGCTTGATCCAAGAAGAAGGCTACAATTGATGATGCTATAGAGGCTTTGGCAAAGAGTGCCACCCTACGCAGTGAGACATATGTTCAAAAAGTTGATTTGTTTTAGTAATATTTAGCTGATAAGTAAGCCCATACTATGGCAGCAGCCGAGGCTCAGAAAGAGGATCCTACTACAAGTATTGAAACTTGTATAGATTTGCTGAATGGGTATAAAGAGTACTTAGACGACGATGTGTATAATAAGGCAGCAAAGAAATTGGTTGTTGACATTTCCTTTAGGAGGATGTTTGTAAAAATGTCTACTCATCGTCATCTTTCATGGATTTGAAGCCCGTACTTGGGTTCCTTATTTATGTTGTTTTCTTCTTTTTTTTCTCCCTCCCATACGTGTAGTTCATTTTTGGCACTCACATGCACTGTGGTATAACGTTGAAAACTTTTGCATTTGTTTATGTTTGCATATATATGGAGTTACTTAAAACAGCAGACCGAGATGAAATATGGTCCAAATGACAACGTTGTGTCGTATGATAGAGGCGAAGCGATGTCCCAGACGGATAGATTTAGAAAGAGAGAATACGAGACGTGAGTACGCTTTCTCACTTGTTTATAATGCATCATGTTTATCTGGTGCTATGTGTGTTCAAATGCTTTGATTATGTTTTAATGGTTTTTTTTTTAATTATTTTTTCTTTTTCTTTCTGTAGTTGTGTAGAGCCATGACACAGGATGCAAAGTCATTACTGATTGAAAAGCATGAATCAAGAGAGGAGAAATGGAGGAGATACTTCATGGAACTGTATCTAGCAAACTAGAGGAACTAAAGGGCAAAAAACTAGAAGGTGGAGGGGTCAGTTGTGAGGAAAAGGATGATTTGTGGGTGGCTGAAGCCATGGTTGACGAGAGCAAACAAGTGGACTTGGCAAAGGTTGACAAGCGTGTTAGTACAACATGTGGTGGGATTACAGGAACATTCATGTGAGAGTTCATTTAAATTTCCCACCCTTTAATTTTTAACATTATATTAAGTATATGTTTGATTCATGCGTTTAAACAGAAACAAACGGCACATAAAACTTTACTAACTGTGTCTTTTTGTTGGATAATGACCTGTTTTCTTTTGATGTTGGGTGTTGATGTTCCTTCTCTTTCTATTGCAGGAATGTGCGTATTGATGAGGATAAAAATAGAAAAGAGATTGCAAGGGAACTCTTGCTTGGCCAAAGTGAAATGGAAGTTGAAAGACACCGCGCTGGTCGGATTATCAAGGGACGGGTAAGATTTACGTTTCTAACTGCTTCCAATCAAGAAAAACAGTTTCACGTGATTTTATAAGTAGGGTAATAAGTGACATAAGTGCTTCATTTGGTTTTAATATGGATTTTTCTCATTTTCCTTATCGTATATTGCTCAGATTAATTACCTTGAAAATAAGGAGGCATACAGGATGAAGAGATGACAGGTTTCCTCTGTCTACGGATTTGCAACAATCCTCTGAACTCTTACAGTTGCTTAGCTGATTAAATGGCGCACTGAACGAAACAAATGGCTTTTTCTTTTTCTTTTTCTTTTTTTTTCTTTTTTTCTTCCTTTGTTTTGCCCGAATAAATGGCACTAGATGATTTGTGGTGTATAGGCTGATTATCATTGTCGCTTCTTTCGCGGAGGTTGTAAGACAGTTTGTTTGAATTTCTGTCTTTTGTAATTACACATAATTATATTTATTTTATTTATTTGACTCATCTTCGTTTTGGCTTTAGAATAACAAACAAAAACAAAACTCCCGAGTTTGCTAGTTCAAATTTTGTTGCTTTGAATTTTTGAAAAATATTGAGCCCCTTTCAGATTTACTTTTCCTTTTCCTTTTTCTTTTTTTCCCTGCTGTGTGAATACTTACCTTTTATACATTAGATGACTACTATATTAATGAATACTTTGAATTGATCTTTCAAATAACAATTTATGGAAGTGTTTGCCTTTGTCTTAGACTTTACTTCATCCACAAATTAGGCTCAAAATGAAAGAAAACGTGCAAATAAAAGTCGCATATTGAAGTAAAAGACACCATGCACTCGGTCAACAACAACTATCAATAATAGTTACACATTCAACCTTAATATATGACACATGTATATGCTACTATGTAAACAAAAAAAAAAAATAAATAAACCTATTAGAAGTTCTCTCACGTTAAAGGCATGTTTTTTTCCGGGTCTCTACGTTTGGTTGCCTTATTCGTGCCATGATTCGAATCATGGTTCGTAGTTTGCGACAATATTTTTTCACACAAAAAATACATGTAAATCGAGAATAGTTCTGAATTATGATTCTGAATCTATAAACCAAACGTATTGAAAGCAGGCTGTGCTGCGGCTTCCTCGCCTATTTTCAACGTTGGTTGGCTTATCACTAGAGTTTTAGCTACAGCCCACAATTGCCCCATATTTTTTAGAATCCAAAAATTTCACACATGAATTGTTGAATTTAGACTTGTTGGACTGATCCTGCCCTGCGCCAGATCTTGCTAAGTGGTCATCCGAATACATTGGCTCGTTTTTCTTGATTTCATATTGTTTCATATTTTAAAATAAAAGAATTAATTATTTAATGGCTAAAATAATACTTAAACAGTAATTGTTAGTATGTTTTTGGTATTTTGAAATTTTTCTCCAGTTAACGGTTACATTTTTAGAAAAATTTAGAGGATAATTTTGGGATAATCTAACAATAAGGAATACCTTTATTTATTTATTTTAAAGAGGTGGAGGATTAATAAGTAAGGCCAAAAGTAACAGTTCATTTTACATAATCAACCAAGTGTGTTATTGCATTAATAAGTAATTATGTATACCGCATCCAAAACAATTTCGAGACTGATCGGATAATATTCATAATTAAAGTTAGGCTATATAATTTCTGCTTAATTTCTAATTATATTTTTATCCATGAGTTTTGTTAATTGTTTAATAGCTAATATTATAATTAATATAAGGGAGTCTATTTATATATTAAATAGATTTGAGATCTTAGATATCCAAATATCGAGTTAATATTAATTATTACTATTCTTATATTAATGGATTTCTCGTCCTTGAAGTAATTAATGTTCTCAAATACTCATAATATTGTATCTCCAAAACACACAATAAATATATGTGAGTCCATGGACAACATGTGAACTATTCCATCTATATTTTGACGTATAGATGTAACAAGAAGGCTAATTATGTATATATGTGTAAAATGAATACATAATCTTGCTTTAGAACTAATTACTAAATTTAAAAAACTAACAAACTATACTTTAGTTAATGGACTGCCAATCGTATAAACTAAAAAATTAGAAATATCAAAACAAAAAAATTTATATATCCTCAAATATTAATTCAAAAATATATGTTAGTTGATTTTACGAATAAAAGCAAAATGTGCATACATATTTTGACAAACAATTAGTGAATAATTTTGGTCCTTACATACGCTGAGAGAAGACCTTAATTAATTTACCATTGATTTGAAACGCTCATCAATACTTTGTATAAAGCATGTTTTATATGATTAGTACAAAGCCGCCTTGTTAGGGTTAGTTTAATTCTTCTCGCAACAAATAGTTCAGTTATTACGTTAGAATAACTTGGCCGCTTAATTAGTTCAGTTTAGGTCTTTTTGTCTCCCTTGGTGCATTTGTAATAAAATTTTCAACCCAAATTAAAGAAGTGAATCGAAATAGCAAACTGAAGTTCCCCTTTGCTTTGCTAGTCAACATTCAACATGTTAATTAAATTCATACACTGTTTGGTTGTGACTTTGACTATGCATGTTTCACTGTTGACCTTCGTTTTGGTTGTCTGGTCACTCAAGCGTTTAGTATTAGATTTATAAATGAATGGGGACGCACGTGGTCCCAGTATATATTCTCAAGTCAGTGGCCACACCTAAAAGTCACACATTCATTTGAACCCCACACTTTAATCAGTTATTGACTTACCGATAGACTAATACCTACAATCACAAATGTCCATTTTTCGTGTTGGTTTTATTTTTATCCTTTTAAATATATATATATATATATATGTATATGCATCACTGAAATTTACCCTTTATGATACATTCTTCTTAAAAAAAAGAACAAAGTATCAGTATCACCCATTTTGAGCGAGTGATTTCTCCAGAAAAAAAAAAAAAAGAATTAGAGGAGGATATTTCAGAGAAAAGGAGAGGAAAATAAGATAGAAATTCTATTTCATTCATTGATCATCTCCAAAACAGCATCCAACACCCTTTTAGCTCGCCTCTTGTTGTGCCAAGGGAGTCGATAAAAGAATTCGGTTACATAATTCATTAACAAAATCCAATTCAGCAGAATAATAAAATAAAAATAACAATATTCCAAATTAAGGTTTTCTTAAAATAAAGTCTTTGTATTTCCCTGGGATCTTCTTGGGCCTCGCTGTCTTGGTGATGTTCTAGGCCTCCTCCTAGACTATGGAAGCTGGTCGACTTTGCTCAGGCGGCCTTGTAGGCAGAGTTGGGTCCGAGGTCGTATCACTCCCTCCATCGTGAAAAAACACATTGTCCTCAAGGTGAAATTCAGGGTAAGCCCTACGAAATAGGTCCAGAGGTTCCCAAGTGGCTTATCTTCGGGTGCACTGTCACTCCATTGAACTAATAGTTGCACTTGCAACTTCCCCTGCTGCAAAACCTGGTGTACGGCGCAAATGGCCACTGGAGTAGACACTAGTTGATTATTGACAAACGTGGTGGGCAGTGTGGTACTGTGCTCTGTTGATGACCCTAAAAAAGGTTTGAGAGTAGAAACATGGAACACGTTGTGGATTTGGGAATGGGATGGAAGCTCAAGCTTGTAGGCCATGGGACCAATGCGTTCCAGGATTTTGAAGGGGCAGTAGAAACGTTTGACGAGCTTGTCAGACACTCTTCGTGCCACTGAAATCTGCCTATACGGTTGTAAACACAACAGAACCAAATCACCCATACTGAAATGCAACTCTCGTCTATGAGCATCGGCTTTTTGTTTCATTCATTGTTGAGCACTTACAAGGTTCTCCTTGAGACGACGCAACAGTAGTTCCCTTTCCACCAGAAGGTCGTCCAGAGATTGGATTGAAGTAGAGCCCAGTAAATACGGTGGGATGGATGGTGGAAGCCTGCCATACAAGGCTTGAAATGGAGACATTTTGAGGCCACTAGGATAACTCGAATTATAGCAAAATTTTGCCCAACCCATAAATGAATACCAAATTGAGGGTTTCTCATTCACGTAAGCGCACAAATATTGCTCAAGCCCCCGATTGACAACCTCAGACTGTCCATCAGTTTGCGGGCGATGCGCTGTGATATGTTTCAACGTAGTCCCATTTAATTCAAACAACTGAAACCAGAATTTGCTCATAAAAATGGGGTCACGATCGGTCGCTATGGACTGTGGAAATCCATGAAGCTTAACCACCAAGTCCGCAAGGAGAGCGGCGACCTTTGAGGCTGTAAAATGAATCGGAAGAGCACCAAAATGTGCGTACTTGGTGAGTCTGTCGATGACAACCATGATGATGGTGAAACCATGAGAAGAGGGCAGATGTGTGATAAAATCCAATGTTAAGGCATCCCAAACTGGTGATGGGATTGGTCGAGGCTGTAAAAGACCTACCGGAGCTTTGGTGGAGTACTTTGTAGCTTGGCAGATTGCATAACAAGACACAAAGGACTCCACATGTTTTCTCATGTTCGGCAAATAAAAGACGGATGCGAGATGGACCAATGTCAGTTTGATCCCCAAATGTTCAGCCATCAGAGAAGCACGAAACTCGTTCAAAAGCGTTGTTTTCAATGTGGAATGGGGACTGATGTAATAGCGGCCACGAAAAAAAAAAGGATACATTAGTGCTACGAGAATTTGGAATCCAGTGATCCCTCGGCCAACCGACCATGTAAGGCCACCAAATCAGCCAAAGAACCATTTTCTGCCCGAAGGGATTCTAAGAACAGTGGCATAGGTCTGCTGTCGAGGGTGAGACAACTTGGTGAAGTGCCACGGGGGCCCTCACCGATATCATGGACGCGAGATAAGGCATCAGCAGCCGCATTGGACTTTCCCGGTTTATATTCAATTCAAAAATTAAACCCAAGAAGCTTCTGAATGAAAACTTGTTGATCTAGAGTTTGCACCACCTGAGAGAGAAGTTCCTTGATGCTTTTATGGTTGGTTCAAATGACAAAAAAATGACCAAGGAGATATTGCCGCCATTATGGACTGCTTCAGCTATGGTGTGTAACTCCTTAATGTCTGTTGAAGTGATGTGCAATTTGGGTCCTAACTTCCGACTGAAGTACGAAATGGGATATCCGGCTTGCATAAGCACCGCTCCAATTCCCACATTGGAGGCATTGGTCTCCACAATAAACTCTTCAGTGAAGTCGGGCAAGCGTAATACCGGGGCAGCCAACAGTGCTTTCTTAAGAGCTTTAAAAGCAACCGTGGCAATGTCAGACCACGTGAAACCATCTTTTACCAAAAAATCAGTGAGTGGCACAATGATGGACGCATAGCCCCGAATGAACCGCCGATAATACCCGATAAGGCCCAAAAAACCACGTAATTATTTGACTGAAGAAGGAAGGGGCCAATTGGCCACTGTTGTCAATTTTTGTGGGTCCGCCTAAACCCAGTTGGCGACATAACTGTTGGTCTCTGAATTGAATTTGGATGCGGAAGCATGGCGGTAGGCGGATTATGTATAACAAAAATTTTCATAAAACCTTTGAGATACTCTATAGATTATATTAATTTATGCACGAATAAATTAATCTTATTAATTTATTTATTAAGAACTCAATTAGGAAAAATACCTGAAGGCCGACTCCGTTGATAACTTGAGTTCTTTGACCTCGAACAATCCTTGCTCCAAAGCTTAATGTTTAGAAAACTGATGTCTTCCACGTCAATTCCTAGAATCCACGAAGACATATGTGTGGGCACATATGAGACAAAACAGGTTACAATAAACACTCAAATTTTCACAAACACCAACGCATGCACGATGTGAAATTTTTAGAGAAAATTTTTTCCTTCCTCTCTACAAAGAGAATTTCGGCCAGCACTATCAAAATAGGACAAAAATTGTTTTCAAAAATTGTCTATCACAATTTTCTATCATTCTCTTATTTATAGAGTAGAAGTCAAACTTCTAGAAGGAATCCAATCTCTATCTCCAAGATAAAACTTGTCAATTATCTACTATTTGAATTCGAAACAAAATCTCCTCTTTTTCTCTATCCATTCTGGCCAGCCATTGTAGGGGATTCTCATCCCTGTGTGGCGCCAATTTTCAAATAGGGAAGGAAGAGAAAATCATACTTTATCCTGTAGTCCAATTTTGACTCAAATGTAAATTTCAGTTTAAGTCAAACTTAAATTAATTTAAATTCTAAATTGAACAACTTATCAAATAAGTTTAAATGGATAAATCTAGATGTGTTCAAATTCAAATTTAAATAATAATTAATTCTCAATTAATTATTTTCGAGTGTTTAATTTTAGAATTTTGTAATTCTAAAATTCTCATTTTGCCCTTTGTGTCTGGCAGAATTACTAGGATGGCGTGGGGACTAATGGATTTAATCCCGAGCTCTAATAAAATTAATAATCAATTAAACACGTTAATTAATTAATTAATTCTATTAATTCCAATAGTTACTCCATTATAAACTTGGAATTGCACTCTCGTAATTATAGATATAAATTACTTTTAAACTGTGAAGTGTCCATTTGATATAGTCATTGTATATAGATCAATCCTCTATAAATAATTCATAATTAGAGCAAGGTAAAATCCGTTAACCTCTCTAATTACATCTTTATCCTTGAGTACCATTAATTCTCTAATGGACAGTGATTCATAAAACACATTCATGAATCGGAGCTTCTACTTGTCCAAATACCGAATCAACCCTCAAGAGAATTATTTATGTACTTCTTTCTTAAGAAGGAATGGATTCCATCTCGTATAATAACATTCTCAGCTACCCATTTCATTATGTCTCCAAAATACAAGGAATAGGATTCAGGGTCTTGGAATCCGTACCTAATAAATCAAAAGACATAAATCCATAAATAGGAGTTTGTTACGAACTCAGGATTAAGATCATCCTATATATGATCATCGGTAGACTCAATTAGAATTTCTATGCTTAACGGAAATTATTAGAAATTCATATTGTATCTGTGTCCATGTTCCACATAATTTCATTATGCGAAATACACTCATTCAATATCTCGACATATTAACAGTGTGGATATAACACCATTCCATTCTAAATGGGAATGACATGTATTAATAATGTTTTGATTAAAGATTCCGAACTTTAATTAAATTCATTATGAACATTGCTTTTTGATTATTATCCTTAAACATTATCCTCTCGTATATAACACTTATATACAATGTTTAAGGTTACATAAATAATCGTGGAATTTTCATTGATATTCATAAAATATTCACAAATATATACACATAAAATTGATGAATAAACTCTTTTATTAAATAAATAATAAATATCCTATTACATCTTATACTTCAGGGACACCATTCCCAACAATAACATGGCCTAAGTAATCGATGGAGGTACGGCCAAACAAACATTTGGATAGCTTAATGTAAAACTGATGTTCCCGGAGGCAAGAAAACACTTGCTACAAATAAGAACAATGGTCAGTAACAGATGTACTGTAAATTAAGATATCGTCAAAAAATACGATAACAAATTTTCGAATAAAATTTGATTCATTATTGCTTGGAATGTGGAAGGGTTGATGGTACCTGGTACGCAAGTCCAGCTTGGTGAAAATGGTTGTTCCACCTAATTCATCCAACAGTTCATCAATTGTTGGGATCAGAAATTTGTCAGGGATTGTGACTGCATTTAGTGCCCTGTAATTGACACAAAATCGGTACGACCCATCCTTCTTCTTGACCAATAGAACCGATGATGAGAAAGGACTGTGGCGGGGTCGAATGACACCTTGATGTAACATCTCCCTCACTAACTTTTCCATTTCAAATTTATGAAAATGCGGGTATCGGTAAGGTCGGACATTGACTAGTTTGGCATTTGGGAGCAAATTAATGCGATGGTCATTAGGCCGGTGAGGGGGTAATAAGGTGAGTACAGGGAACAGGTCTTGGAAATGGGCAATGAGGGAGTGAAGAGGGGGAGGTAAATCCGAAGGAAGGCCAAATGAAGTTGAGGGATCGGGAAGGTTTGGGTGGAGCTTGTGGAGTTCAAATAAGCCATGAACAGTGTTATTGGTGAGAAGGGTGTGGAGCTGGTTGAAAGTGATTTACCACGGTGCCAAAGAGGATTCACCTTGGAGAACCACTAAGGAGCCATTGTACACGAATTCCATAGATGGAACAGCGTAGTCATGCAAGACTCATTCGAGGAGTTGCAACCATTGAATTCCTAAAACCTTGTCAGGGCCTTCTATGGGCAGAATATACAAATTGACCAGAAACTCATACCCTTGTAGTGATAAAGGTGCCTGGGGACACAAGTTTGTGCAAAGCAAACAGTCACAGTTACCAATATAAACCTTAAAGGCTAAAATGGGCTTAATCGAAAGGCCAAGTCGTTCAACGAGGAGTGGTTTGATGAAGTTATGAGTGGAATCACTATCGATGAGGACCTGAAAATTATGGGAGCCATGACAGCCAAGAAGTCGAAGCGACAGAAGATTCCCTTGACCGACCAAGGCATGTAAACTGGAAATATGACTTGAAACCACAACGTCATCCCTCATGTCGTGGACCGGATCTGGTCGTTCAGTGGAATATTCCTCGTCATCGTCCTCCGTTCCTAAGAGCAAGAGATACTTGCTGCGACAACGGTGGCCAGAATTCTATTTCTGGTCACAATTATAGCAAAGCCATTGTTCATGTTTTTGGTGTAGCTCCGCCGGCGTTAAATGGCGAATTGGAAGGGTCAGGTTGGGTAAAAGTTATGGTTGATGATTGTTTGTGGGCGGAGCAACAGTGGTCAACGCAGTTGGTGCGGCAGCTTGTGTAGGGAATGAAGTAAGGCAGAATTGGGGAGGTCAGTTTGTGTGGGTAGGGTTTGGTGCGAATGGGTTTATGCTTATAATTAGTGGGTGGGCTTGTTTGGAATTCCATTTGGCCACGGGTGATTATTACAATCCGAGTCCTCCATCCGGGCTTCGAAGGCTCTAGTCGAGGCAAAAGTGTCCATGAGGGACGGTGGCCGACTGAGGAGCGATTCCCTTTGAATCGATGTTCACAAACCAGATATAAAAAAATCAATAAGGATTTAGAGATACCAGTTACTCTGTTCATCAGTGTCTCAAAATCAAATTGAAACTCTACAACCATTCCTCGTTGAGACAACTTGGAGAGCAACCCTTGAGGGTCCTCGTATACTGACGCCCCGAATCGGAGATGGGGGTTGTGCAAGAAAGTCGGCCACGTAGTGAGGTGTCTGTTGCTTCTCATCCACTCGCTCCAAGCGGACACATGACCCTCAAGGTGAAATGCCACAATGCAAAGAAGAGAGTCTGCATCGGTATTATGGAAATCAAAAAATTCCTATATACAAAAAATCCAGTTATCAGGATCGGTACCGTCAAATTTAGGGACGTCCATTTTCATGGATCGGAGAACAGGAGAAAGCTTGGGATGGCTCAACAGATTGTCCATGAGCTAATTCGTCACCGGTGGGTGATGAGAAGATCCCCCAACGTAGCGATGCGATCCGCAAAGCTGTAAACGAAGATCTCCAATACAAGCCATGTGTTGAAGAAGAGTTTTGTTCATCGTCTGTGTCTGACTCTCAAAATGAGCCTGCAACGCTAGTGTTCGATCGTCCAATTGTGTCTGTAGAGCTTTGAAAGCAGCCAAAAGCTCGGATTCCGCCATGAAGAAAAACTCAATAAAAGCACTAATTGATACCTTCTTAAAAAAAAGAACAAGGTATCAGTATCACCCCTTTTGAGCGGGTGAGTTATCCAGAAAAGAAGAATTAGAGGAGGATATTTAAAGAAAATGAGAGGAAAAGAAGATAGAAATTTTATTTCATTCATTGTTTAATAGCTAATATCATAATTAATATAAGGGAGTCTATTTATATATTAAATAGATTTGAGATCTTAGATATCCAAATATCGAGTTAATATTAATTATTACTATTCTTATATTAATGGATTTCTCGTCCTTGAAGTAATTAATGTTCCCAAATACTCATAATATTGTATCTCCAAAACACACAATAAATAGATGTGAGTCCATGGGCAACATGTGAACTATTCCATCTATATTTTGACGTATAGATGTAACAAGAAGGCTAATTATGTATATATGTGTAAAATGAATACATAATCTTGCTTTAGAACTAATTACTAAATTTAAAAAACTAACAAACTATACTTTAGTTAATGGACTGCCAATCGTATAAACTAAAAAATTAGAAATATCAAAACAAAAAAAATTATATATCCTCAAATATTAATTCAAAAATATATGTTAGTTGATTTTACGAATAAAAGCAAAATGTGCATACATATTATGACAAACAATTATGGAATAATTTTGGTCCTTACATACGCTGAGAGAAGACCTTAATTAATTTACCATTGATTTGAAACGCTCATCAATACTTTGTATAAAGCATGTTTTATATGATTAGTACAAAGCCGCCTTGTTAGGGTTAGTTTAATTCTTCTCGCAACAAATAGTTCAGTTATTACGTTAGAATAACTTGGCCGCTTAATTAGTTCAGTTTAGGTCTTTTTGTCTCCCTTGGTGCATTTGTAATAAAATTTTCAACCCAAATTAAAGAAGTGAATCGAAATAGCAAACTGAAGTTCCCCTTTGCTTTGCTAGTCAACATTCAACATGTTAATTAAATTCATACACTGTTTGGTTGTGACTTTGACTATGCATGTTTCACTGTTGACCTTCGTTTTGGTTGTCTGGTCACTCAAGCGTTTAGTATTAGATTTATAAATGAATGGGGACGCACGTGGTCCCAGTATATATTCTCAAGTCAGTGGCCACACCTAAAAGTCACACATTCATTTGAACCCCACACTTTAATCAGTTATTGACTTACCGATAGACTAATACCTACAATCACAAATGTCCATTTTTCGTGTTGGTTTTATTTTTATCCTTTTAAATATATATATATATATATATATATGTATGTATGTATGTATATGCATCACTGAAATTTACCCTTTATATGTACAATCGCTCAAATATGAATAAAGTGTTCGTTGTCTCAAAAGAGGGAGAAATTTTAAAGATTATTGCTAATTTGCCATTAACCTTTAAAAAAAAAAAGATATATATCAGCATCGTACTGATAGCACGATATTGGAGCTTTGAATTTGTGTCACTTAAATAAACTAGTTAAAAGTCAACAAAATATAACACAAATCCGAATAAAAAAATTACCTTATAAAGCCGAAAACATATAAATACTGTGGCACGCGACTTTATTTTCTTGAAATATTATGCGCGCATGCACCTTAGCTTAAACGTTTCGATCGTTTGAGGAATTAAGATTAGTTTGAGAGGTAAATACTACTATGTCAAACTAAAAGGATTATACACATTGAGCGAGCGCCATAGATGGAAGACTCAAGTGTTAATTTGTTTACTGTTTAGCATTTTATAACGAATATTAATACTATTACCTAGACTTAAAGTGTTTTCTTTACTGTATTTGTGTTTTATACTGTACATGATCAATACCCCATCTTTGGCCTCCTTAAAAATTTATAATTAGACAGGTTCCATTATGGTTTAAACTTGTTTTTTCGGTGCTTTTTATGTTTCGTTGAAGAGCGAAGTATCCCCAGTTGCAAAGTTCAGAGAAATCTTACCCACCAATAACCTGCCTTCGCCAACACTAGATATTAGAGAAAAAGGTTGAAGAAGAATCTCACATTCTCATTATCAATAGAGAAGGTTACAACGGAAGAATATAGACCAGACTTGGGAAGCTCACGTATCCCAAGTCTGATTGTGCAAAACAGAAAACATAATAGAAATGTCAGCTGGCATAACCAAATAGTAAAGGAATATATTCAGGTTCATAAAACAATTATTCCTAAAATGCTAATACTCCCCCTCAAGATGGAGAATATAAATTTTGGATTCCCATCTTGCCCAAAAGAAGGTAACACTGCGAAGGATGCAAGGCTTTAGTGAGCAGATCCGCAAGTTGATTGTATGTGGAGACATGCATGGTTCTGATGATCCCATCCTGCATCTTCTCACGCATGAGATAACAATCTATCTCTATATGTTTTGTACGCTCATGATAGACGGGATTGGCTGCAATGTGAAGCGCGGCTTGATTGTCACAGTAAAGCAAAGTTGGGCCATGATGTTGAACATGCAACTTGCGAAGAAGACCGAGCAACCACACAATCTCACAAGTAGTGTTAGCCATAGAGCGATATTCAGCTTCAGCTGAAGATTGAGAAATAACTTGTTGTTTCTTGGACCTCCAAGACACAAGGAAAGAACCAAAAAATACACAGTATCCAGTGAGGGAACGCCGTGTAGCGAGACATGTACCCTAATCAGCGTCCGCAAATGCTTTGAGCTGGATTGTTGGGTTTGAAGGAAAGAAGAGACCTTGGCCTGGAGTCTTATTAATGTACTGTAGAATGCGAAGGGCTGCTTGGAGATGTGGAGCACGAGGAGCAGCCAAAAATTGGCTGAGATGGTTAACCGAGTAGCTGAGATTAGGCCTTGTAATGGTGAGATATATTAACTTCCCAATTGATGACGGGTATTTCTACCAACAAATCAAGTACTTTTAAGCTTGAATATTTGTAAGTTTTCAAGCATTTTTGTTAGTTTAATGTCTTTTGTGTGTTTTTTATAGGAAATATAAATAAATGCCAACTTGGATGATTTTGCATGAAGCAAAGAAGAATATTTGCCCAACTTGTGAATCAATGGCAAGAGGAGACAAAAGAGGATTTTAAGGCACAATAGAGGAGGCTTCGAATGCAAAAAAAGCGGGCTGCAGCGCACCATTTTGGGCTACAGCGCGCAATAGAAAACAAAAAAGTCCAGAGAGAAAAGGAGGCGCAGGCTGCAGCGCACCAAAACCTGCCCAGCTCCAAAAATGCGCGTTGCAACACACTAGAGGGGCTGCAGCGTGCCCAAAATGTGCCCAGAGGCTGGACACGCGCTGCAGCGTGTCCAAGGGGCGCTGCAGCGCGCCAAAAGGGGCCAGGAATGTGTCCTACGCGCTGCAGCGCGCCCAAATGCGCTGCAGCGCGTCTCAGCCCCCTGCGAACAAAATCCCTCTTTAAAAAATGCGCGCCGCAGCGCGTTTTCACGTGGGCTGCAGCGCGCAACTAAATCCCTAGCTCCAAAATGTTGTAGTATAAAAGGAAAGAGATGCCATTTGAAAAGGGAGCCCGGAAATGTGAAGAAAACATCAATAGGAGGCCGAAATCCTTCATCTTGGAGGTCCTTGGAAGCTCTTCAATGGATATTGGGTTTTATCTTCTTTCATCTATTTTTTCATGTTGAGCTAGACATTAAATCTAGGACTTGATGTAGTTTTATTTGAACTATGTTTTGAATATTTTGTTGATTGTTAATTTAATTTCATTTCTAATTCATTTATGTTTCTCTATGCTTAATGCTTTTAATTTATTTTGCCAATGAGTTAGATGATTTTTAGATTGCGAATTTGATGCTCGGGAGAGATTGAATTCTTTATCTAGATTTGAGAAGCATAGTCTAGGTTGTTGTGAGACCGGGAGGAGATCAACGCTTAGATAATCAAATTAGGATTTAGGTTGTTGTGAGGCCGGGAGGCGATCGACATTCCTATTTTCTAATCACAAAGGCGAAGCTTAATTTGTGTTTAAATGTTCATTTCGAATAGGGATATTGTTTTGGGTATTTAAATACAATTTCTTATGAGGCACTCGGGAGAGGTTGCAAGATGATATTAGAGCCTTGATTAATGAATTGAATGGAATTGATTAGCGATTACATAATAGGATGAACATAGGAATAATCAAGCGAAATCAAGTCCCTAGACCATTTGTGTATAGATACTTTATTTTCTTATTTGTATATTTATTTTGTTTTGGTTTCTTAATTGTCATTTTTTTAGGTTGCCTAGATAAAGTTAAGTTATAATGATTGCAGTACTTAATGGCAATTCTAACCCAATCCCTGTGGAGACGATACTCACTCACCTTATACTCAAAACTTGACACCGTACGCTTGCGGGAATTTAATATACAAAAATTAATTTGCATCAAGTATCAAGCGGCGGTAGCTAGTGGGATCAGGCAGCAAATCACCTTCAGAGGCTGACAATTTGAGGTTTAGACCCATAGGAATAGACGATGGTTTACATCCCAGATACCCCACATCAAAAAGTAGCTCCATAGCATATTTGCGTTGGCAAATGGAAATTCCAGCGACTAAACGAGCAACCTCCAAACCCAAAAAATATTTTAGAGCTCCCAGATCTTTCATCTTAAACCATTTACCAAAGGTAAACTTGAGATTATCCACGAATGCTTGATGATTACTTGTGATGATAATATCATCCACATACACCAAAAGTGCCAGAAAAGTCTGTCCATGTGACTTAATGAACAGAGAATGATCACAAGTAGATTGAGTGAAGCCTTTCGGAAGGAAAACAGAGGAGAATTTGTGAAACCATTACCTAGAGGTCTGTCGTAGCCCATATATGGATTTATGAAGGCGACAAACTGCATTAGAGGGCAAATACTCCCCCTGTCGACAAGGATATCCAAGAGGGAGGGCCATATAAATTTCCTCTGTGAGGTCACCATGGAGGAAGGCATTAGTGACATCCAATTAAGTGAGTGACCAGCCGAAATGGCAGCCAATGAAAGTAAAACTTTTACGCTAAACAAGCTTAGCTACAAGGGAAAAAGTGTCAAGAAAATCAATACCTTCTTATTGTGTAAACCCCTTTGGCCACAAGATGGGCTTTATGGCATTCCATAGTACCATCCACATGAAATTTAGTTTTGTACACCCACTTACAACCCATAGAGTGTTTGCCAGGAGGAAGAGGAACAACGGACCAGGTTCCATTACTTTCCAAGGCATACAGCTCCACATTCATGGCATCACGCCATACCAGAATCTTAAAGGCTTGGGAAAAAGATGCAGGCTCAGTATGAGAGGAAATATACAAGATGTAATGATGGTAGGGAGAAGACAACCTGTGATAACTAAGGCAGGCAGAGATAGGATAGGAAGTGGAGGCGGAAAAGGGGACATCTGCAATAGAGGAAGAATTGGCAGCCTAGGAACAATGGTAATCTTTCAGGTAGGATGGTGGTTTAGAGACACGATGGGGACGAGATAAAGGGGCGGTAGAAGAGGGAGTAAAGGGTCTAGATGGAGAATGTAGATCAATGGTCGAGGGAACCTGAGTATGGTGTGAAGGTGATATACTGGAAATGGGAGTAGGAAGGACGCGATCACTGAAAAAGTCATGGAGGACAGGGTTGGGTTGTGTGTTAGCAAAAGGGAAGATGGTCTCATGAAAGTGAACGTTCCTAGTGATGTAGGTTTTATTACTTTCTAAGTCAAGCAGCATGTAACCCTTGTATCCAAAGGGGTAGCCTAAAAACACAGAGGCTCGAACACGAGAAGAGAATTTTGTATGCTGACTAGGAAGAGTGGAACCATAACAAAGACAATCGAAAGTCCTCAAATGAGCATAGGATGGTTTTTTGTTGTTTAAAAGCTCAAATGGAGTCTTGTTGGATAACAAAGGAGATGGTGTGCGATTAATTAAAAAAATTGCTGTTAAGACACATTCACCCCAATAGCAAAAAGGAACACAAGATTGAAAAAGTAAAGCACGAGCCACACTGAGGATGTGCTGGTGTCTACGTTCAACCACCAAATTTTGTTTTGGCGTGTCAACACAAGAATGATATGGAACGATCCCTTTGGAACGAAAAAAATCAATAAAGGCTAACTCAGGTGCATTGTAAGAATGAGCATACTTGATTGTGAAATTATATTGAGTTTGAATAAGAGTGTAAAAGTCGAGAAAAACAGTGAGAACATAAGACTTAGCTCGTAAAAGGTAAAGCCAAGTAGCACGAGTGCAATCATCGACTATAGTGAGAAAATACTTGTGACCAGCAGGTGTTTCGACATTAAAAGAGCCCAAATATCAATGTGAACTAAATCAAAAGGTTTTGCAGACATATTATTGTGGGAAATAAATGGAAGTCATTTTTGCTTAGCCAAATGACAGATACAACAGTGTGGAGATAAATGAGAAAGAGAGCCAGGAATTTTTAATTCATTATGAAGAATCTAAATTTTAACATGCGAGGGGTGTCTAAGGCAATAGTGCCATACATCAATTTTGGAAACTACAGAACAAGAAAACAGGGAATTACAAAATGGAGTCCCTAGTTCAAAAAAGTAAAGGTTGTCTTGGCGTCTACCCTTTCCAATAGTCAAGCCCCGAGTGAGGTCCTGAATGATGCATGAATGAGATAGGAAATTAACACAACAGTTATGCCTAACGGCGAGAGCGCTAACACTTAGAAGATTAAAGGAAAAGAAGGGAACAAATAGAGCATTGTGTAAGACCAGAGAATTGGATAACTGAATAGTGTCGACCCGATTAATGTGAACATTGTGACCATTAGGGAGAGTCATGGTTATGTTACTATGCACTGGTATGGAATTTGTAAACATTGAAATTGAACTACATACATAATGTGTGGTGCTAGTATCAATTACCCAAGTACTAGGAGGAATAGTCAGATGAGATATAGAGAGGGCAGAAGAAAAATTACCATGGATATGAGAAATAGAGGATGTTGTGACCAAAGGAGATTCAGAGGAGGTAATGTTGTGAACATGAAGCTGCGAGCTGAGATAAGCAATCAATTGATGCATCTGATCAAAGGAGAGTTGTCCAGAAGACGTGATTGAGGCAGGTAGAGATGGCTGGCGAGTCAGTGGAGAAAGGGCAGTTGTAGTAGCGGCTATTGGTGCAAATAAAGGAACCCTAGAGTTCTCAGAGGCAGGGGTGAAATGAAATGTGGATTAAAGAGAGTTCTGATGGGCTTGGGCTTGTAACCCAATGGGAAACCATGCAGCCTATAGCACCGATCCACTGAGTGCCCTGTGAGACCATAATGCGAACAGATGGGCCGAAGCTGAAGAACTCGGACCAATGGAGCGTTACCTTTCTTCTTGGACAATGAGATTAAATACCTTTGCCCCAGGAGAGAATGGGTCAAGCATCAGGATCTGACCTCTGGTCTCAACATAGGATTCATTGAGCCCCATCAAAAATATCATGACATACTCCTATTGTTGATTGTCCATCCAAGCCTTCATGCCCCCACATTGGCAAATAAGTACTAGCTGAAAGTTTTTAAGTTCATCCCAAAGGATTTTCAGCCGAGTATAGTATGTATTAATGTCCATCGAACCTTGGGATAAACCATGGAGCTGCTGCGTGGTTTGGAAAATTTGTGGTCCATTACTCTTACGAAATCTTTCATGGAGATCTAACCAGATTGCGTGGGCACTATCGAGATAAAGGAGACTATCTGTTGTCTCCTTCAAGACGGCATTAAGAAGCCAGGATGTAACCATACTGTTACATTGAGACCAAATATTGGCTGAAGGAGCTTCTGGGTTTGGCTGCCGAAGAGTGCCATCAACAAATCTGAGTTTGTTTTTGGCATTGAGCGCCATAAACATCGCACAGCTCCAAGTATTGTAGTTTGGACCGGTGAGAACATGAGAAACCAAGGCCATACCGGGATGGTCGCCACTGTGAAGAAAAAACGAACTGTGAATATTGTCCATTGGAGTTGGATCTAGAATAGATGTCGTAGTAGAGGATGAGGGAGGAGTGAGTGGCTGAAACCGGTTTTTGTTGTTATTCTGCCCTCCAAAAGCCATTCTCAAAAAAAGAAGGAGGAAGACGAAAAAGAAGAAGGAGCAAGAGAAAGGTATTGCTCTGATACCATATTAGAGAAAACGGTTAAAGAAGAATCTCATAGTCTCATTATCAATAGAGAAGGTTACAACGGAAGAATATATAGACCAGACTTGGGAAGCTCACGTATCCCAAGTCTGATTGTGCAAAACAGAAAACATAACAGAAATGCCAACTGGCATAACCAAATAGCAAAGGAATATAATCAGGTTCATAAAACAATTATTCCTAAAATGCTAATATTATAGTAGCCAATTGGGTGACCGCCTGAGAAATTCAGGCCGCCCACCCAAGCCTGAATTTCACCTTGAACGGGACACGGGCTTGTATTAGGCTGCCCGAGCCCCGCCCGAATTGCCCGAATTATTTCAACTTTTTTTTAATATTAAGTTATTTTGTGTTAAAATTTATATATATATATATATATATATTACAATTTGAAATTTGAAATGAACACACGAACTATATAAAAAATTATTTCTTTACCAAGAAAAACTCAATTGGGATAAAAACTTGGCAAGAAAAAAAGAGTGCAATCATATTGTGACGAATTACAAATTTTACAAACTTACAAAGTTATACAATTACAAATACAATGTCAAAGGTAAATACATATTTACAAATTATAAATTTACAATTTAATTTGAAGCTAAAGGATCGTCTTCAAAATTAAATGTTAATCGATTAAATTCATCGATCCATTATTGGCTTGCCAGTGAAATTGTATCTTGTAAATGTTGATCGGCCCGATCCCAATCCTTAATGCAAACCAAGACTTCAACATTGAGTGACTGGTCTTTTAAAATAGAGATCATTAAATAGCGATGAAGTTATTAAACCAAACCAATCATTGAGTGACTTTTGATAAATTATCAATTTACTTTGGTATGCAAGTAGAACGTTACTTTGATATAGAGTCACAAAGAGAGTGAAGAAAGTTGAAGAAAAAAGAGGATAATTAAGAGGATGAGGAGAGATTGTGAACAGAAAAATAGAAAAAGATAGAAAGAATAGTGATATAGAATAGAAAAACACGAGTATCTATAAGAATAAAACCGGCATTATATAGAAACAACACTTTTTAAAAATAAAAAATAATAAAAACGTGATGGCAATGTGTTTCTTTCCTTGTGTATATTGTTTTTTGAGGAATCCTGTTATCATGTGATTGATTATAAAAAATGGTCAAGAATGTGAAAACTGAAATATCAAACTGCTAAAATAGGAATTTACTCTTTCTATTAAGGAATTGTGTGTTTACCTTAATTAAAAAGTTAAAAATTTAAATAACAAATATGTGCATTGGGTCTAGTGGTATGATTCTTGCTTTGGTGTGAGAGGTCCCGAGTTCGATTCTTGGAATGCCCCAATTTGTAGCAATTAATATTTCAGGCGGTTTTAGGCAACTCGGGCTTTGGAAAAAATTTGGGTTTTTGGGTTTATTTTCGAGTCGGGCGGACATGGTCGGAAAATTTAAAAAAAAAAAAAAAAAAAATTCAACAGACTGCGACGGGCAAGAGAGTCAGCGTCAAATTCGGGCTGCCCAAGCCCGAACTCAAAAATCTAACTTGAGCGGGTGGGAGATGGGCTTGAACGCCCGAGTTTAAAAAAATTCAGACTTTAGACAGTCTGCCGACCCGAACTTCCAGCACTAACTGCATATACAGAATCTTCATAAAAGCAAATATAACGAATTTATGTAAGGAGGCTGATAGAATAGCCCAAAAACAACACGAGAAAAGCCCATAGACTGATTTGTTTTTTCAACCTTTCAGAACTTTGGGAGCTAATGTGCTGTATCATTCAGCGAGAATGACGTAATAATCACACATCACATATGCATGCAAATTCATCGATACTTTTTTTCTTTTTTAAGTTATAGTTTAATAGAGAATTGTCGTGCACATAACATACAACTTTATAAAATCGACTTCCGTTAAATCACATATACGATATTTTAAAAAAAAAAACGGATAATGAAAGGATTAATGTTTAAAGATTAGAAATCCGTTATATGATTTTTTATAAAAAGTTAAGAGATCAAATGACATTTAACGTGTAATTTGGGGACTAAAAAATAAATCAACGCTACTTTTTTACGTTTTACTCTTTTTTTTTTTTTTTGTCAATTTGTCAATATTCACATAGGAATACATATCCTATGGATCAACGGCCGTCAAATCAATCATCATCAATTAATTATAAAAAAATAATAAAAAATAAGTCAATATAAAAAGTTTAAGAAAGTAAATAGGTTAATTTTTAGTTATAAAAATTAATATGTCATAACTTGTTAAGTTATGATTCATAACCAGATAAATTATAAATAAATTTATCAAGTTATGGTTCATAACCGGATAAATTATGGACAATTATGAATAATAACTTATCAAATTATGATTCATAACCAGATAAGTTATGGACGAAAATAATAATTTAACTTATTTATTAACTTATGTGAACTATTGATTTATTAATTTTAATTCATCTCAAATTTTAACCTATTTTCTTCTTTCTCCCTTAATTATACTATAATAAAGGTGAGAAATCAGTATTAATATAATTATCCTTCCACTAATTTCTTCTTTAGAAAAAAATAAAATTAAAAAAAAATACTCGCACCATAATCTTACTTCCGATATATTTCAACTCTTAACTTTTCCTGATTCTCATTCCCATTGCGAATTTTGCATAAAAACTACCGACTAGAGAAAAGTAGGAACATCGAAAAGTTGTCATTGCCTTCTAAGCTAGCTAAAGACAAAAGCAAGCATGTCCCATGTGTCGGCACATTAATAATTTGTCTGGTTAATATGTTAAGATTTGAGATTAATTAAAATTAATAAGTTAAGTATTTATATAAGTTAATAAATAGGTTAAATTATTATTTTTATTTATAATTTATCTGGTTATAAACTATAACTTGATAAGTTATTATTCATAATTTATGGTTTTTGTTCATAATTTGTCTGGTTATAAATCATAACTTAATAAATTTATTCATAACTTATTTAATTATGAATAATAACTTAATAAGTTATGACCTATTAATTTTTATAATCAAAAAGTAACTTATATACTTTCTTAAATTTTTCATATTAATCTATTTTCTATTATTTTTAAATTAAATATTCTACTTTTAATACATGTACACCTTACATATTATAATTCAATCAAGTGAAATGTCTTTGTCCATGATTAAATAACAGATGGCTTGTACCAAATAAAAGATGAAATAAACGGATAAGAGTCCAGCGAAGCCGTAGTTATATGTGTAGCAAAATATCCAAAGGCAAAAAGGCCAAAAAAAAAAAAAAAAAAAAAAAAAAAAAAAAAAAAAAAGAGGATCATATTCAATTTTCCCTTGAGAGAAAAGAGATAATGGCCGCCTATATTTGTAATTGTAAGGACTTTGTTTGATATAATTACAAGCGGACAAATCAATCAGGACAAGCAAGTTGATGGAAAGTTTGAAAGTGATTTCACTTTTTTTCTTTTTTTTTTTTTTGGTTGTTGTTGGGGTCAAGCAAGTGGATTAAAATGTTGTGATACACCACTTGCTTGTGAATGCAGCCTGTGGGCTACTTGGTCGAGTTCACTGTCATTACCATGCATGGGTAAGATTAATTGTGGCAGCCAAGTTTATTGTTTTTTTAACAGTATAGAAAATTGGAGCGCTAAACTGTATCTTAATGATAGTACATGTTTTTAAATGTTAAATTTAATTAAAATTACATCAATAACAAAAGAAAAAATGTAAAACTCATTAAAATATAATAGAAATTTGACGCTGTGAAACAAAGCTCTATTGGTCTTTTATTTATTTATTTATTTATTTACTGAAAAAATCTCATGCAAAATAAAGTTCTTCTCAACTTGCAGGCATAATCCTGCAGTAAATATGCACCCGTTATCTTTGTTGTCGAGGTTTAAGTTTGAAAAAAAGTTAAGAAAAAGCAACAAAAAAAAAAAAAAAAGTTTCCGACATATTTGTTGAGGTCATTTTACAAAGTTGTGGATTCTTATAAAGATTAGATGGTAGGGTATGAGAAAAAGTAATAATATGCCTAATTCCTTTTTATTGTAACCACGAATCATATTTGTTAAGTTCAAATTTCGTACCTTATCTCTTATCATATACTTGGTAACTCAAACTCCGGTAGGTCACTAAAAAGTCACCGCGACTCTCCAAGTAGATAAAATAGACTAGTCGACTGATCAACTCCACCGGTCGATCCCACAAGTCGATAAACAACCTTGGGCATCAAGTTACGAGAGAATATCCTCAAGACATTCCTTATACAGGATTTGGCGACAGTATCAGCCAGAAAAGGAAAAAAAAATCAATTGCTCTAACTAGAAGAATTAATGAGAAAAAAAGGTCAACAATCAACTTAGGCCTCAAGAAACCCTCTCATTGGACGAAATTGATTGTCTTCCACATAAAGAAACTATATCTCCAGCAATCAGGTAACAAAGAGGCCGGATCAACTCAAAATGGGCAAGAAACCATGATTGATCTGTAAGAAAAGTCATGGAACGACTAAAAAGGAAAGGAATATCACGGATTGAAGATCATATCACACAGAGAATTAGGAAACAACTCGTAGAGCCTCATCAACTATAAATACAAGGCATTTGGACACAGTTTGGCATGCTTCTACATCACACAAAAGCTCACACGCTCATTTACAACATATTTCTCTATTATTTATTGTATTTTCCAGCATACACTTCTCTCTCTCATCCTGTTTTTCTCAAAACAATTCATTGTAACGCTTTTTAATAGTCATAGTGAAACCAACAAAGCACTACAATTGACGTACCATGCATTATTAGGGGAACCACTATGGGTGCGTTTGGTTTCATTTCCAAAACGTTTTTCACGTTTTTCAATGAGAAAAAAATGAAATTGAAAATGAAACTGCATTTGTTTAGGAAATGTTTTAAAAAAAAAATGAAAAAAGTGAAAATGGTTGTTGTAAAGGAATTTGGAAAATAGTTGAAAGCTATTTTCACTTTTATGTTTTTATTTTCTAGTACTTATCAACAATATTATAATATATTAATTAATAACTATGATCAAACACAATTTCACTCTTTTATTATACTAAAAACAATCTTTTAAAAAAACAACCAAACACAATTTCAGAATCTTTTCAGAATGATTCTTCAGGTTGTTATAGTTCTACCCCTCTTAAAGAATTTTGTCCTCGAAATTACAGCTTACCTCAAGATAAGAACAAATGCGGATATTGTTCTTGCATCGTTGCTTCCTTCACCATAGCGTTGAGCAAGCAACTAGGGAACTAGAAGCAACGATGCAAAAAAAAAAAATCCGCATGAACTAGTGTTGGAACATTGGGCTGGCCGGCCTGCCCAAAGCCCGATTTTTTTTGGCTCGGCAGGCAGGCCCATAAGGCCACCCATCTAAGCAAATTTTCAGGCTCGGCCTCAGGTTGCCCGAGAATGGTCGGAATCGCTGAAGCCCGCTGCCGAAAGAAAGCTTCCAACCATCGACTGTCGAATTTTTTTTTTTTTTTTTCTCTCTGGCTCGAATTGCCTGAAGCCTGATCAACAGCTATTTTTTTTACTGTTGGCACCCGACCTGCCGCCAGAAAGCCTGACTTCAACGGCTCTTTTTTTGTTCGTTGCTCGATTTTCGGCCCAAACCCGACTCGCCGAGACCAAAAAAAGATATTTTGATCCGAATTTGGGGGAAAAATTAATTTTTTAAACCAAAAATTTCTCTATAAATATCCCTCATCCCCTACACATTTTTATCACCCAAACTCTCTCAATCTCTCTGAATTTCTCTCAATCTCTCAAATCTCTCTCACAATTTTTCTAAAAACTATCACAATATCCTAAAGCTCTCTCTCTCAAATTGCTCTTATTTTTAATAGTGTGTTAAATGTTGATTTTAGTTTTTATATAATTTTAACACAAAATAAATTAATAATTATTCATATACAAATACAATTACTAAATAACAGTATATTATATAATATATATATATATACAATATTATAAAAATTAAAAAATATTTTTTTTCAGGCTATTCGGGTAGGCTCGGACTGACCGATCGGGACCAGTTAGCCAAAACTAGGCCTGTGGCCCATCCATGGTCCTTCTCGAGCTCAGGTGGGTAGTTCAAAAATTTCAGGCGGGCGGGTTCGTGCGTTGAGCTCAAAATTGGTTTTTTCGGGCGGTTGTGGGCCGGTCGTTTAAAGTTCCAGCACGACCGCATATGTTCTTATCTTGCTGTAAGCTCTAATTTCAAGGACAAAATTCTTTAAGCAGGGTAGAGCTGTAACAACCTGAAGAATTAAGCATGTTTAAGTATGTTAATTGTGATTTATTAGTGTATCTAATTTGATTTTCTTAATTAATTATGCTTATTAAACATTTTGTTACCTCCAAGTTTTAAACATTTTCAAGAAACTTTAACTATTTTCAGTATTTACAATTCCACCTCAGAAGTATGTGGGACCCCTTTTCTCTCTTTATATTTATCTTCTTTTCCTTTTTTTTCTCATTTCTCTTTTCCTTTGTTTTTAATGTATTAAACCCCTCCTAGACGAAGTTAGAAGTAGTGTCGAGTAGACAGTGATTACTGGTGAGGTGAGCCGAATGCATGAAGTGAAGAAGCTGTGAAGTATTTTCTTCCTTGTTGCTTATTACCAAGGCATGTAAAACTTTATGGATTGTAACATTAAATTCTACTATACTGTGATTGATGTTAGTATATTACTTTTCTATTTTGTTTATGTATGTACAAAATGGATTTTTTTTTAAGGAGAATTCTGATAGAGGCTAAACTTTGACTAGTTTTATTGTGGCTTTATAAAATCTGCCTCACGGGGCTCGTTCACTTCGTTGATTCGAGTTTTTAATTCAAGTTGAGATTTGATTTTATGTGAGAGCTTTTTACTGTAGTAAAAAAGTTAGATGTGATTGTTTGTGAGAGCTTTTTACTGTAGCAAAACTCGAATAAGTGAAATGAACGGAGCCGAATTTATTACAGAATTAATTAATGACTAATCGGCGCTAATTATGTCTACAGTAAAATGTCCCAGGTAAAATATAATTGCATTATTTCAAACTTTCAGAGAGAGATTTTAAGCTTCAAATACTGGAAGTGCCTGAAGTTGAAGAAAGACGCAAAAAGTCAAGGTTCAATACCACATGATTTTTGAATTGACTTGCTGAAAGTGATATATAGATATTAGTCAGATACCGACAGGACCTAACAAAGTCCAAGCTCGTGCGAAAGGCCGTAAAGTGAAGAGCGGGAAACGAGAATAAACTACACGCATCTTGTAAAATTAAACTTTCACAACACCACGTGCGATTTTATTTTATTTTATTCTATTTTACTTGAGACGGCATTGACAAAGTAAAATTCGTATGGATCATCTCTCACTTTTTTAGGTTTTTTTTCGTTTTGTACTCTTGAGTATGTATGTCGGAAAAGATTTAACGGTATTGGAATTCTTGAAGGAATTTCTGGATTTATAATACGAAATATTATTGTATGTTTGCCGTAAATACGGAATATGTCCAACTAGACCATTAATGTAGTTTTCCTTTTTATGAAACTTCATTGTACCTTCAAGTTGGCAGTCAGTTCGATGTACCTCAGTAAGTTATATTTTTTTAAAAAGAAGTTTTTTAAGTGCACTTGTCAAATTCAAAAGTTCCGGCAGTATTTTGAGACAGAAAGCAAAGTTCCTTTAAAAAATTAAAAAAAAAATTAAAAAAAAGTACTTAAAATTTAGTAGATGAAAAGATTTAATAAAAAATACTTCATTTTGCAAAAGCTCAAGTGACCTTTGCGTCGACATAAGGAAAGCTTATCCACAAACCAACGGTATCACCCTCGCCACGATAAAGTATAACGTGTGTCCAGCACTCCAGCTAATTACGATTAGTATGAAGACGGCACCGTTCATTTTACTGATTTGAGTTTTTAATTTTAAGTTTTTACAGTAAAAAACTCTTAAAAAATATCACATCTAACTTTTTCTATTACAGTGAAAAACTCTCAGAAAATATCACATCTCAGCTCAAATTGAAAACTCGAATCAACAAAGTGAACGAGACCTAAGGTTATTTATAAGCTTCTGTTTATTTTACCGATTCGACTTTAGAATTTGAGTTTTGTTACAACAAAAAGCTTTTAAAAACAGTCACATTTAACTTTTTTACAACAGTAAAAAACTCTCACATAAAATCACATCTCAACTCGAATTAAAAACTCAATTCAGCGAACTTAGCGGGTCGTAAGAGTATAATGGGAGAGATTCGGAGTTCATGTTGTTCGGTGGTTCGAATTATATTAATTTAAAATTTTTTATTTGAACTGAAAAATTTGAACTATGAGATTTAAATTGAAATCTGAACGAGAATTTAGATATAGAGTTAAAGTGTAAATATGAACAAAGAATAAAATTTAAATATGTCTTTAGATAGATGGAGAGAGCAAAGAGTGAGCATATTTTTTATTACTAAAAAAGAAAATAAATTCAAATTAGGTATTTATCCGATACAGAATAGTCTTTTAAAACTTCAAACAATCCATCAACTCTAAGCTTTGAAAGACTATTTTACGCTCTAAAAAACTTAGGGAGAAAGAGAAAAATAGGCCAAAATTTGAGATGAATTAAAATTAATAGGCTAATAGTTTACATAATTTAATAAATAGGTCAAATTATTATTTTCGTCCATAACTTGTCTGGTTATGAACCATAACTTGACAAGTTATTATTCATAATTGTTCATAACTTGTCCAGTTATGAACCATAACTTGACAAGTTTGTCCATAACTTATCTGGTTATGAACCATAACTTGATAAGTTATGGCCTATTAATTTCTATAACTAAAAATTGGCCTATTTCCTTTCTTAAACTTTTCATATTGGTCTATTTTCTACTATTTCCCAAAAACTTATTAGCAAACTGTGCAATAGACAACAAAGGACATGTACTTTTGTCCATAAAACTAAAAAAAAAAAAGATAATTTAAGTTTCAATTTTATTCAAGTTCACGTTCTTTTAAGTTTTAATTTTATTCAATTTTACTCAAATTTATTTAAGTTATATCTTTAGTTATAACTCAAATTTAACTTAAAAAATACACTCAAGTTACACTCTAAAAGAACAATCTCAAAATAATTAATTAAATGAATATCATTTATTCTTTTATCTCTTCACTCATTATTGCTAAATAACATGAAGAATTTCTATAATATAATTTGATCATAAACTAATTCTCCAAAAGCCGTCCTACGTAAGAGATTACTATTCTAATCCAAACGTCAACGTATACAACCCGACAACTAAGATTGATTAAAGAAAAAAAATATCATTTTAAACATGTGGAGGCGTTCATATAACTAGTTATATTTTGTGTCAAGTAACAAATCTCAACTCTACTAAGACTTCTTTAATCTTTAAACTTTATAAATAGCCGTACTTTAATTTGGAAGCACCCAGGAAACGTGGTATGGGAGACAATAATAACTCTAATAATTGAGATTAAAGCAAACCAAAAGCACAAGCTCCACTTAAATTGTGGCTTGTGGATAACCCCAAGTGGCAAGTGGGGGCAGAAAGTTGCTTCCAATCTCTAACTGGGAACCTCACATGAAACCCACCGCTTTGTTCTTTATTTCTTCCCCTTTAAATACCTCCACACCCTCTTCTTTTTACTCAAAGTACCCAAAAGTTCCACTACTTTCGAACTTCTCAACTTTCCACTCTCTCTCTCTCTCTCTCTCTCTCTCTCTCATAATTAAGGACTTGGGTAAAGGTGAAGTGAAATGGGTTTAGAAGAAGAAACATCAACTTTAGAGCTCATTAGGCAACATCTTCTCAACGACTTTACTTCCATGGATAATTTCATCAACGGCCTCAACTTCTGCACTGCCAATATCCCCAAATCCCAACCGTTGACTCAACCTTCACCTTCCGAGCTCCCAAACAGTACTGCTAGTTCTACTAGTCACTTTGAAGTCTCTGATTTCTTGATAACCCCCAAGCAAGAAGAAGCTCACAGTTTCGAGTTCGAAACCAAACCACAAATCCCCCACCCGAAACCCACCAACGCCCTTAGCCAGCGCCGGCCCTCTATAAACGTCGCGATTCCCCAGGCCGGATTCCGGACTCCGGCACCGGCGCCGGCGAAGGAGATCGACAATTACGGCGATGTTAGGCACTACAGGGGAGTGCGGAGGCGGCCGTGGGGTAAGTTCGCGGCGGAGATTCGGGACCCGAACCGCCGCGGCTCCCGCGTGTGGCTCGGGACGTTCGACACCGCCATCGACGCAGCCAGGGCCTACGACCGCGCTGCCTTCAGGATGCGCGGGAGCAAGGCCATCCTAAATTTTCCCCTGGAAGCTGGAAAATTTCCATCTCCCATGCCGGCGCCGGAGAAGAGTGGTTCTCCTGCGAGCGGCGACCGGAAGAGGAGAAGAGATGAAGAAGAGAAAGTCAGAGAAAACAAGAGCAAGGCGTTGAAGAGTTCGGAAGAAACGACGTCGTCTTCTTCAGAGAGTACCACCGTGACGGCTTGTCCGTTGTCGCCTTCAAGTTGGACGGCCGTTTGGGACAGTAAGGACGTGATGGGAATTTTCTCGGTGCCGCCACTGTCACCGTTATCTCCTCACCCATCATTTGGATATTCTCAACTCATGGTTACCTGAAAAAAAAAAGAGTTGCTAAATTAGGAAAGGCCAAAGACTGCAATTCAAAGCAGCCATATGAATATGACGCAAGCAAATCAAATGGCAAAACAGGGAGTTACCCACAGCTCTTTTCCCAAGAGATGATAAGAAAAGTCAAAGGGATTGAGGTGGCTGAGTTTTGTAAATACAAGTGTGTATTTTTTTGTTTTTTTTTGTTTTTTTTTTTTTCCAATGTGCGACTTAAGTTAATTAAGTTCCATACTTCAATCCAACAGTACCAGATTGAGCTACAAAGGTCTCTAAATCTGTGTACTATGTATGATGTAAAACTTTATATGGTTGAGAATTTGATTTGTTTATTCGTTTATCATTGCCTGCCTTTGTTTATAAGTTTGTGTAGTAGTATAGATAAGAATAAGATTTCAACGCAATAAAAAAAATTAATTACTAAGTCTTTATTTTAATGTATTAAGCGTGTATCAAAAATTATTTGTTATATATATATTTTTTATTTTGATATGATTGATTAAAAATTTAAAGGTCAGAAATTTGTATTGACAGAAGAAACCTTTATGTAAAAGGGCCCTATCAATATTAGATTTAATTTTAAATATCTTGTATTTATCTTTGTTTCAATAAACATAATGGATTGAATTTTAAATTTTCTATCAGTCTACATGCCCTACAAAACATTTTAAGTAACATGTACCTCATATTCTCATAAGAAAAACATATGTACCTAAGACCTGTATAGTGCAAAGTTTCTGATTCTCTATTCTGAATTAAACCATAAATTAGCTGAGATAGAAGTTATCTATATATTATTGACCAAAAATCAAGGTGTGAAGTACATATCTCTACGTGGTTACAACATTGGAGTCGTTTTTTGTCATGGAGACGGCCTTATGGTAAAGCAACAACAATCTATTCGGTGATTTGGCTTCTTGTGGCTGCGGAGAATTTTTCCTAACCAAATGACAAAAAGAATCTTAAATTATTGAGGAGCCATTTATTTTATATACTCAAATTTAAATTATTAATTTTATTAAAAAAATTAAAATTTTAAATGTCAGAATTAAAAATCATGATTTAAATATACTTTCTAAACAATTTTTAATTATTTTACTAAGGTACGTGATGGAAAGACAGAGATTTTGCGTTAAAACTTTAAAATCTAAATAACTCGTTAGTTTGCTGGTCTCTTGGAACTTGTTTTGCTCTCAACAGAGTTGGTTTTTCCGATAACAGTCCACCAATTAACATATCATCAGTTATACTACTGTGGAAAATTACCTTGAAATTTATATTTCTGTTAAACATATCATCAGTTATAATATTGTGAAAAATTACCTAGAAATGTGCATGTACGTTAATTCTACTCAAATATATCTCACTTTAACTATGTTAAGAATATTCTAGCAAAAATAAGAACAATAACAAATAATTCTGAGTCTTGAGATACTAAAGAGATTCTTCCAATGCAGGTATGTTTGAACTAAAAAAGAAAGGCTTATTTGCAGCACTTGTCTTTAGAAACTTTACATTAGTGTTGTTCTTAATCCCTTTTTTTCCTGCCGCATTTAAGCCTTGAACGTTATTATTTTGTAACTCTTTTCATTTTCTGTCTAATTTGGATTCTTTTATGCTACTGCAGTGAATATTCCTGATACCGTACTAGAGATACGATAATTTGTGAAATTTTATTTTAAAACTTGTAAACTTGAACGTTAAACTTGTAAAAATTATGATAATTTGTGAAATTTAAATTTTACAATAATTTATGTTAAAACTTGCAAACTCAAATGGTTTGTCATAAAATTTAAAATTTTACAAATTATCGTTTGAGTTTGCAACTTTATCGTTTGAGTTTATAAGTTTTAACATAAAATTTTACAAATTATTACATTTCTTGGCACGATGCCGAGAAAAAATGTCCCAGCAACATAAAAGGACCCATCTAAATTTTGTTTTCAAGAGATCACCCTGCTTTTGCTTGAGACCAAAGTATCACAATGTTAATAGTTCAAAATTCAAATAACCCTAAACTATGCACCCAACTTGTACAACATATCCTTGTTCTCATTATTCGTCCACTTTCACATGATGTGGAATAGATATGCGCATCTTCAATGTAATATTAAATTCTTATGTGGAATAGATATGTGGATCATCTCTACACCAAAAGAACTACACGAAAGAAAGAGAAAAGGCCAGTAATGCCGGCCAGAGCTCACGCGTCGCCAGACTCCCAGTCTTGAAACTTCATTCTCCGACTCCTTTCTTCATGGGCTTTGTAATGATGGAGGTGGTGTTTGCCATGGAGGCACCGTTTGGATGAATCTATTCCGAGTTGGTGATTGGGTGACGATCGCTTTGGACTGCATTTTTCAGCAACTCCGTCAGTCGGTGGTTAAGGGCCCTCGGTGTTGTGTTATGCTCCATGAAGGGCTTCTTTTGGCGGCGGTGTGGTTGGATTCCGGCGACCTTGGAGAAGCCTCTTTTCGCCAGCACTTTTTTGGCCTCACCGTGCATCGTCCGAAGCTCCCCGACGTGTCCTTCGTAAAGCGTCCCTTCCTCAGCGGCTTCTCGTGGAGATGCTTGGAGGGTTTCCTTTGTTTTTTAGGTTAACTTGGTTTTTAATAATGGAGGCCTCATCCCATTGTGTTAGGCTTTGTTCTCGTTTGGTGATCTGGTATTTCACTGGGATGCCGGCCTCTAAAGCTCGTTGGGGAGGTCGCTAAGATCATTGGCGTCGAGTTTGAGCCGTCAGAAGTACGGGCAGCCACTGGATCAAAGGCATTTAAAACAAAAAGGTTGTTGTTCTCCCGTAGATCTGGGACGCATTTTTCACGGGATCCTGCTGAAACTCCGGGAACTAGGTCAATGGAAGGAGGTGAAAAAGTTAGTCCGGCACGTATCATTTTCAGCGTTGAGGGGCTGGATTTTTCTAGCTTGATATCATTGACGTTCTCTAACTTTTGTGTTGTAGTTTCTGTGATTATAATAAGGGCAGTGGTTTTTCCCACCCGACCCTCGTTCGGTTTGTAGTTTGGTGTTAGATTGCAGTTATCGGCTTAAGGCTGTTGTTTTGCTAGATCATGTTTGGTGGGCTGAACTTGATTTCGCGCTGCTCTTTGTAGGATATTTTTTCGTTGTTGGGATAGGGGGTTACTCCGGCATCTTCCGAGTAGATTAATTACCTGCGTGATGTCCTATTGGTTCGTTGTGAACCTTGACTCCTCCTGATGGTCTTCTAGCCGTTCAATGGCTCTTTCGGTTACTTTTCCGGTTTTTTTTTTTAGGTTTTGCCCCTCCGTTTGTACTTCTAGCCTTTTGTGGCTCTTTAATATTACATCTCGTTAGCAAAAAAAATGTTATGTAAATATTAATATTAAATTTATCTTTGTTCGGTTTATAGTTTGGTGCTAGATTACAGTTATCGGCTTAAGACTGTTGTTTGGCTAGATCATATTTGGTGGGTGGAACTTGATTTCGCGCCGCTCTTTGTAGGAGATTTTTTTTGTTGTTGGGATAGGGGGTTACTCCGGCATCCTCTGAGTGGACTAATTACTTGCGTGATGTCCTGTTAGTTCGTTGTGAACCTTGACTCCTCCTGATGGTCTTCTAGTCGTTCAATGGCTTTTCTGACTGTTATATTTTGGGTTTTGTCCCTCCGTTTGTACTTCTAGCATTTTGTGGCTCTTTAATATTACATCTCCTTTAACAAAAAAAATATTATGTAAATATTAATATTAAATTTCTCCAATGCAACATTATATTTAATGTTAATTTGACATTAATAGTAAAATATGTCAAAAACTTATATTTGATTGCTTATAAGTTAACGTGTTGATTAGTTTACTCAATAATAAAATTAATTTGAATCACGTACTCAATATAATAAATATATATATATATACACATATGTATACAAATAAATGTGATTTTAATAGTTATTTTAATATATTTGCCCATAGTGAGTAGATATTAATTCGATAATTATAATAAATTAGGTAGTTAATCAAAAAAATTTATGACAACTAATAAAATAATGAATTTTTATCACGTCAACATGATAAAATTATTATATTTAATAAGTAATTATCGATAAAAGAGTACATTAAAGTTCATCCATGTATAGTGTAAGTCTCTCCCATTGTATATATAATATATGCATAATAATAATAAAATAAAAAATAAAAAATAAAAAAAGACCCCCATTGTATACTTAACCTTCTTTACTAAAGTTACGCGCTAGAGAACAAAAACAAGTTTGACATTTAACATTTTAGTATGTGAATAGTAAGATATTATCCCCACATTGGTTAAATCTCCCTGGAGTCGATGTCTGGACAAAGGAATTCCCACACGAAACTTGATATTTATAAATAAGTCAAATGTGATTATATAAAATATATATAGTGACTAGTCATTAGAACATGAGAGAAACAAACGTAGTCATGTCTTGCGTGTCACGCAAATTCATATATTTCCAGTCTAAAAACATGCATTCAGTACTCACACTCACAAGTCACACATATACGTATACATAATATATATATATATATTTATATGCTAAATATCTGCTGAAGTCATGCATGGCGCAGTTTGAGGAAAAATCTTATTGCCGCCTAAGAAACCCAAAATATTTTCTTCTAGTATGAAAATAAAAAAAAAAATGTAAAATTAAAAAGAAAAATTTTAGAGAGGAAAATTAGAGAGAGAATTTTATTAATTTTGTGAAAATATACAAAATGAAAAATTTTAGAGTTTTATTTATAGAAAATTTTCAGTACTCACGGTTACTATTTATACAATACTTACTATTTACGGTGACTATTTTCATAATAAAATTCTAATATGAATAATAACTTCAACTAAATTATATAGTAAATTCGACTGAGGTGGACAGCTATTATTCATAACCTCTTCGGTTTAATTCTAAACTAAGACTAATTACGGGCGCAAGTTTTCTTCTTCATTATTGATATACATAGCAGTCGCAAACGGTTAATTAAATGCAAAATGGTTCGAAAACGATTTGATATATAATGTGGAATTTCGTGGGAACCATGTAATAAATTCTTTTGTCAATGACAAGGATACGAAAGGATTAATATCTGGAGTGCCGTGCTTTCACAACGAGAATTCGACAGAAAAGGAAACGCTTGTTCTATTAGGTAGTTTCTCTAAGAAAGACTAGGAAAGTAAAACAGACGAGGCTTAGAGTTTAGTCTTGGCTATCGCAGACCCCAAAATTCTTTTAGGCCGTAAAGTTTGAAGTAACTTTTTCGTGTACATTTTGCTTCAAATTAATACTTTTTTAGTTTCTTATTTCAATCTTTAATGATTTGGATCATTATAAATTAATTAACTAAAGTTCGAATGTTTAACCAATGGCGAAAAGAACGACAAATGTATGGAAAGGATCAGTACCATAAAGATATAACCAAATGTGCTTAGTTATTGCTTAGTCAGAAAAACGCTTATTTACTTTTAAGCGTAAATTTTGAATTGTCAATATATTTTATCAATATTAGTTCACAGAAGAACGCTAACATCACTTTTTTTATTTATCTTTTTGTTACTTTTTACATTTATTATTTAAATAAAAAATAAGATTGTAGAATTTATATGTTAAACAGTAAATATAATGAGTGATAAATATTATGACATAAATAGTAATACTAACATTTTGTTGCAATAATCTTTTTCTAATTAATACTTTTTTAGTACATAAAAAGTTAAATAAAAAATAAATGCATCGTATAAATTCTTCTTTATGTTGGTTTTTTTTCCACATACATAGAAGGAGAGCGAGACAAGTGTCCCTCAATACCCGAGGTCAAGAAATATATCTCCATGATTGACCCCAAAAGTGTTTAGAAATCAAAGTTAAGAGTCGAGATCTAATATTTATAAGTAAGGAGACGTTTAGTTCATGGATTAAAATTATGTGATTAAAATTATTTTGATTTATGTGTATTTTTTGTGAGAAAAATTACTGTAGCGAATCATAAACCATAATTCAAATCGTAGTTTAAATTCTCAAACTAAACATCCTCTAACTAATCCCATCAAGACTCGACTTTGAAGAATGACATGTGTCTTTTTTCTAGAAGAAATGTCATGAAAATATTTCACTAGTTAATTATTTGTGATGGGAAAATCCCTTGATATAATTCCCAAAGCCCTAGCTGGTTAATCATATGTGCCAATCAGAATGGATTCAAATTATCTTTCTTATTGAGCACCTGATGACCTATAAATAAAATGATCGGTTCCACATTTCTGTATCTTTATTAGTATTCACTCTCATAACCATTTCCTTTATTTGAGCATCGTAGAACAGAAGATGGTGAACAAATGTTTATTTTTTGTATTTATTTTTATTCTAAATCATAATTCATAATTTTTTATAATATTTTTTTTTATAAAAAATACATCTAAAATAAAAATAATTTTAAATTATAATTTTAAATTTATGAACTAAATATTTAAAAAAGCAATAATATTAAGAAATCCACCCTAACACTTCACAACAATAATATTAATATATAGTACTTCCTACATTTCAGGCGGTCAATTCTAAAAGCTGCTTTTTTTATTTGAATTTTATTTACTTTCGACTTTGACAGTACCCTACTAATTTGACAAACATAACTGCTAAAAGGAGACGCCGGTCCTCCTGTTATTGCATTAAATTTTTTTTTTTTTTTTATATCAAGTATTACCTTCTAGTTTGACAAGCAAAGCTCACAAGGGTAAGAAGGGTGTAGGGGAAAATTGAAAGTGAGATATTAAAGAATCTCACTAAGTATAGTTGCTTTCTTCAATGCCATCTGAATTTAGTCTCGTAAGAAGGGTGTGGGGAAAATTGAAAGTGAAATATTTAAAACTTAAGTTATAACTTTATTCAAGTTTACGTTCTTTTAAGTTTTAACTTTATTCAATTTTATTCAACTTTATTCAAGTTACAACTTTTAACTTAAGTTATAACTTAAATTTAACTCAAAAATTACACTCAAGTCACACTATAAAAGAACATGTTCTAAAGTATCTCACAAATATAGTTGCTTTCTTCAATAATGCCATCTGAATTTAATCTCGTTACAAGTCAAGTAATTTGAATTTCAGCCGGCGTGCAGTGTGTACTTGGTTTTATACCTCTTGAAAATTCTAACCTACTTTGTATATATCTGTTTTTTCTTTCTTTTAACTACAATGCATTTCTATAATTTACCAGAACTTATGCGATGACTAGGTTATTTGACCAAAGGTATGAACCATACTCAATTGATAATGTTACTGCTATGCAATGGAAAACAAATCCTAAGGTTCGGATCATAATTTGAATCATAATTTGAATCACAACTTAAATTTTTTATTACAGTATTTTCTCTCATATAAATTTAAATACAATTTTTTTTTGTTATAATATTTTTCTCACACAAATAAAAAAATAAAAAAAAAACTAGAGAGAGAGAGAGAGAAAGAGAGAGAATGCATAACGTAATAATATTCTACACATTAAAACAAAAAATTCTCACCTAATGTCTTTGTAGATATACTTGTATGGATAGTTATTTCCTTGATAAGATCATGATCCATCTGTCTCTAACTAATCAAATAATCGACTATGAATTGGGATATTTTTCCTATTGTTGTCGATGGCAGCTCAAAGTTTGGGAAAACAGCCCTGTCATAATATATGGAAGAGAGAAGTAGGGCCATGACAATGAATTGATTGGAAGTTTATAAGTCAGTTGCATTGCCAAGGGCCATCTTTTTAATGCCTAGTTGCAAAAACCATTGTTGTTTGTTTTGTTGTATTCATGATGATCTCTCTAGGCCTTTCTTTTTAATATTTTGTTGTTGGTCCCACGACAGTATTACAATTAATATATGTGTAGAGCTACGTAACTGCAACTACTAATGAATTAATGTCAAACCCACTTGCGACAAATTGTGGGGAAATGCTTACGTCCCATTCTTTTATTCGAAAAATCAGCCATCATCATCGTCATTTATTATAATATATGCAAATTAGTGTTTAGCCTGAGTAGTTGTTTATTTTATGGGTCATACGGTGGAGCTTCCAATTCACAGTATATCATCACCATAATTAAGTCTAATTAAAATCATATTAAATATAAAAAATATATTGAACGGATAGTTTTTTATACAAATTTAACGATTAAAATTATAAACTTATCAATAGTTTTTTTTTTTTTTTTTTTCAAGTTCTACTGTAAAAATTTTCTTATTGTATGTCTAAAAATGGTAAGGTGGTATTCTGGTGGAAGAGAGTGAGAACCGTGTTAGAATATGCTTGCTAGCTAGATAGCCGCGGTGGCTATACTTTTAAATTTAATTTGATGTCGATAACCATGATTGGACATTAAAAAGATATATGCTTTCCACATAACTTATGTTTGCGTACATCTCCATGCATAGTATAAAATATTAGATACTTCCCTTTTAAAAAATTCATATATATTGGATACTTGTTTAATTGTGTTAGCTAACAGCTATTTATAAAATTATAATACGCATGTCTAAAATCAAATAATATAAAATTCGTTTGATGAAATAAAATAACAAATAATTTTATGTTGTCATATTTTTTTATTGTTGATTTAATTTTAGGAAAATCATATACTAGAGTATTAAGAAAAAACTCTAACAATAAGTTAGAATTATAAATCGTCATCTTACATCAGAATCGTGTCATATTATATAAAGTACGATAATTAAAGAAAACTTGATGAAAACGGACATAGGTTGCATAAATTATTTTTTTTCCTATTATAAAATTCTCTTGAATTTGATATAAAATAATATTTTTAAGTTGTAAGTACTCCAACCTTCCATAGAAATATGAAAACGTATTAAAAATTATATATCTTTTTCATATTCTACCACACGATTTTCGTGCCTATATGTCGTGTAATATATGTGTACGTCGCCAGATACATTGTCACGTATGATAAGAGAACTATATATGCCCGTTTGAGTGTCTCGCTAGCTCTCCTAACCCATTTCAAAACCAAAATCTCTAGAAAGGGCCATAAAAATGGAAGACTTTCTAAACGAATCTTCAACTCTGGAACTCATTCGCCAATATCTCCTTGGCGACTTTACCTCCTCAGAAACCCTTTTTACCTGTTTTACTCCTACTTCCAACACCTCCAAGATTAACATGTTCAGTTCTTATGATCTCCAACCCGTGAAACCTGAATACTCTCCATCCGAATCCGAACCCAATTCCCCCGTTTCCAAGCCCAAACCCGACGCCCCCAAGTCGAAAACCGCCTTTTCTGCCGCTGATGTTATGACAACGGAGACATTGGTTACCACGAAGACGTTTTCGTCGCCTTGCTCTGGCGAGCGGAGGCGGTACAGGGGAGTTCGGCGGAGGCCGTGGGGAAAGTTTGCGGCGGAGATCCGAGACCCGAACCGGAAAGGTAGCCGGGTCTGGCTGGGGACTTTCGACACAGACGTCGACGCTGCGAGGGCCTACGACTGCGCAGCGTTCAAGATGAGGGGTCGGAAGGCGATCCTCAACTTCCCGCTGGAGGCCGGGATGTCCGAACCGCCGGAGAACACGGGCCGGAACCGGAAGAGGAGAAGAGATCAGAAGGAAGCTTCCGAACAATTACCGGAAAACTTGGAGTCGCCGGAGAGTTGGTTGTTTTCAGAGGAGGGTTGAAGATGATGGTAATGATCGGCAGTTTATCTCAAGAACTGTAATGATGACGTGTTGCCTTTTGATTGGAGAACAGGTGGGGTCCAAAGGTCGTGAAAAAAGGTTTCATCAGGCAATCCCAATTAACAAATAGTGGGAGCCCTAAGAGTAGTACTGTGAATATTTTGTGATTAAGATAATGTATAAGAATGAGCTAATTATAAGTGAGGTTAATTAAGAGAAGTTTTCTTGAATGCAAATTGAATGTTACATTATCAATGTTTACGACCGTGTTCAAGTTTTTGTATAGTTGGTTAATTATCCATATGCTTCTGTTGATCCAGATTTGATAATTGGGTGTTAATTAGGATGTTTCTGATTTATAATTCGAGTTTATTCACAAAATAAGGTTAATCACTATTAAAGTTGTCAAAAGGATCGTGTCGTGCCTGGCATGGCATGATTAAAATTGTGTACAATTGTATAATTATCTCGCGTTCAACACAACACAATATTCATCATATAATGTCGCGTTGGTCTGTAAATCCTTATTTCTAAGCTAAGTACGTTTGGATCATATATTTATGTATTGTGTCATGCCAATCAATATGCTTACTTATAATGTGAGCTCCATTTATAAGATATAGTTTCGAATTGTCAGATCATTATGTTCTGAAATATAAATTCTCATGTATGATTTAATTTGATATAACTATAATTCTATTTAATGATTAAACATGGTACTTAATTTAATGTGATCGTCAAATATATGACCTAAAGTAAGAGTTTTTCATACCTTGTTGTAGAATTTTCCGGGGGTGGGGGCTTAAAAAAAAGAACTAAATTTATTTTGTGAAACTCAAGTTACAATAGAATCTGCATTTATTATTAATTATAAATAGAAGTGAAAATTTGAGAATTTATTTTTTAAAAAATAGTATTCATCCGGATGGGATGGGGTTAAAACCCCTCACTCATAACATGATGGATATTATTAGATTGAATCTTAACTATCTATTTAGCAAGACTAATTTTATGTGAGTAATGAAATTTTAACTCATTTCTAATATAGGTGTTCTTTATTTCTGCTCACCATAGATGTACTAAGATTAGCATATTCTTATCCAGTGTCCTATCATATTCCGTACTTTTGTGCCTAACCTAAGCCCAGACAATAATATCTTTAGATGACTAGCTCCCAACCATAAAGAGTTAGGCTAGTCTACTCTATACATATCGCCCAACTCCATCTCATAGAGAACAAGCCAAGCTGTGAAAGATTTTGTAACTTTTACTTCACCAATTTTCAACCAAGACATATCCCAAACTTTACGTTTCTGAGCTGAGAGTGAAATTCCATGATTAAGAATCAGAATCCCGCGATTTTGGGGGAACTAAAGGGTCATTTTGTGTGGTTTTAAGTCATTTCATGTCTTCCAAACAGGTTCTTGGAATGGTCCATGAATTGCTAATTAATAAACTTGTGCCCACAAGAAGAAGAGAGAGAATCCCACTAGCATTTTTTTTTTTTTTGGCCTCACTGATTTACGGACTTTATTAGAGAGATGTTATGTTATCGGTTATCCAATCGAGGGTCTCCAGAGGAATGAAAGGGATTGAAATGGACTCCACATAATCCACTACTTGAATAACGATATGCCACAAGTGGATCTAATTGCAAACAAACAATCGATTGCTTTGTCCGTACAAAAGCATATGCAATGTATCCCATAGGCATAGGGCAACTTGGGACATGAAAAATGCTGTTGATGATGGCCCCAGACGCAAGTTGTTTGGACTTTAACACAAGTCACAAGTTAAGAGACTGTTAAAAAGCATTTCTTTCAAATTTCAATTTATTGACGTCGTCAGCTGCCTTTATCCAGATGACCTCATACATATGAACGTAATATCGATATATATATATATATATATATATATTATATATTTGTCTTTGCAGTTATACATACAGACACCGTATTGATACAGTTATATATACCAGCTATACATATAAAGCTATTATATTCGTATTCTGATGCTGTTTTGAAGCCCATCCTCTATTTGTTTTCCAATTTCTTGTTAGGGCCGTTTCATTTTGTAGTTAATTTTTTTGGTAGCTTCCTTCGTTCATCTGTTCTGCTATTTCTCCTTTGTCAATGAAAATACTTCCGCAATTCAAATTTTCACCCACATGCTTACACATACATAAAACACACACTGCCTTCTTAGGAAACTGCACTTTCATTTTTGTGAGTGTGCCCATCTGTAACTACAATTTCCCAATAGCTGGCGTGTAAGAAGATGGGGTGAGACAGTGAGAAGATTAGTGCAATTGTTTGGCAAGAGGAAAATGACAAAGAAACGGATTCAGTGAAACGTTTCAAATTCTTTAAAAAACCTTAAATTTGGCAATCTTATAGCCCGTTCACTTCGTTAATTCAAATTTATAATTCGAGTTAAGATGTGATTTTATGTGATAACTTTTTACTGTAGCAAAAAAATTAGATGTGACTATTTCTGAGAACTTTTTACTGTAACAAAACTCAAATCAATAAAATAAACAGAACCTTAGTCTCTCCTAATATAGGGATTAGGAGAGGGATCCACTCAAAATACAATAGGAGGGTCATCTTTTGCTCACCTAAACCATAATACATTTCTTTCCTTTCCTATTTTCTTTTCCTCTTACAAAACACAGCCTCGTGTTCGATGAGCGTGTTACATTCATGTGATTACAACTTACAAGCTTGAAAGACTGGAGAAATTAATCTACTAAATTCTACCAGAAAGAAATATGTGTTTTTGGAGCTTCAACTACAGTGAAGGAATCAAAATTTTGGTTTCGTAATGTCCAGATTCATATACTAACATTGCTGCATCTATAAGATATTATTTACAATCAATTTGTCCATGCTATACCAAGCAGTATATATAAACATAATTTATCAATAAGTTTATTGTTTTGTACTAAACGCAAAGATATTTCCAGCTGGTTCTTTCTGAATTTGAGCAGGGCCAAACAGGTGTATGAGTATCTATAAATCCCAAGCAATTATTAAGCTGGTCGAGTTTGAATTTGAGCTGAGCTCTAAAGAATCTTTGAAGAAGCAATGCTCGTGTTGTTGTTGTTGATCGCATCGATGGTCTCTCCATCAATTTTTTTTTGTGTCACTTCATTGGAATCCAAGAAACTGGGTTGATTCGTGGATGCAAGAAGCCTAGCCCACGTCCTACCTGTTAACTTGACTGTATTTTGTGTCTCAGTCACACGCTGCAATGCAATAACATGCCAGTTATAACAAGACTGCTAAACTGTTTTCTTGTGCAACTAAAGACATCCCCAACGGTTTCTAGGCAGGAGAATTTCTTTTCACTATGTTATAGCAGTTTGATTAAATTAGGGGAGTGCAAACAGATGATGCACTTGCTTAAAATGAATGATAATTATGGTCAATACCAATTTTCCATGCACTTTTATTTCTAGTCTCCGGTATCTTAACACTACTAAACACAAATTGAGCTACCCTGAATTGGCTAATAGTAGTGAAACAATATAATAAAGTAGTAAAACCAGCGAGTTGAAAAACAAGCACGATAGACAGATGAGAGGAAGTTCTTACAGAGATTGGAATGTAAGCATGCCTGCTGTTCACTGGTCCAACCGTAAAGCCACTGTATCCGGCCATGGCACCATGAACAGCACTATGAGCAAGAAGAGTGCAGTAGATGTTGTCTGATGCATTACTTGGAATAGCACGAATCATATAAGTAGGGTCTGTAAAGACAAGATAAAGGAATGAAAATAAAAATAAAAATAAAATAAAATAAAAAAGAGGGAAGAAGAAGAAGAAGAAGACCTTTCTCAAATTTATTTGCATAAACTTTTAAATGACTAACTGAACATGTAAAGCGCTACTAGTTGCTAAAGAAATATTGAATCGTTACTAAAACATAATTTAGCACGACTATGTCGACTATCTGTAGGAAATTTCCCTAGATTATAACAGTGGGATCAGCTAACATTTTTGAGGATTCTCAATCATTATAGTATTAGTGACGGCGGCTACTGTTAACAAAATGAAAAGCAGTAAGCAGTGCCGAAGAGAAAAGATCGCACAAGCTATTTTGGAAATACCTATGTATTTCATATTTATCGCCATCTTCTGAACCTTCATAAAATGATCCTGTAGCATGTAATGTAGATATATAAATAAACCAAGAGGATTAAAGAAGTAATATGCAGTAATATAATCCTTCATATTATATACACATATATGCAATAAAATAAACAATAACTTCGGTGCCCTGCATTCACAACGGCCAATCTCAGATAAGGATATATACCTTAATCTTTTGAGATAGCCATGGACCAACGTCTAAGAGTAGCCTGTTTCCTGATGCATCCTTCTCGGCAATCGCCTGCAAGTCTTTAACAACATAATCCTGCCCTGCTCCTTCAGCTACTACGATTACCATATGTCCATTGTCTTTAAGCCGCTGTTCAATAAATTCAAAAAGCCCACCCCGGCCTTCCAAATAGAATGCAGATTCTGGAATCAAGCAACAATCCTGTCACAACAAGAATAAAAATTGTTTGTTACCTCAATCCGTATTAAAAATATTCCTAGCAATTAACTAGCAAATCGATTAATTAATTTTGTGTTTTAACTAAAAATGTAATCTAGAGCTGTAAATGAGATCTCAAAATACTAAAACCTAGTACATTTCCTGATGGCACCAAGCCACCATCTAACGGCAAGAATAATTGGACCAAAACCTAGGAAGTCCTATTTTGGAAGGGAAATAACCTTCAGATTTGGTATACATATACCGTGAACTCCACCTTCAAAATAAAATATACTGTGAACTCTAGATAAGATCTTAAATTCTTACCACATCTCGACTTGCCAAAGTTGCAAATGTAGCAATGAATCCTGCCAAACAAAAAATTGAAAGTGAAAGAGAGGACATCAATGCATTACTTGAACGATAAGAAATCTGCGACATACATGTCGGTCAGTCTCCTAGAAGTGAATATATACTTCAATCACTTACCGCTGTATCTGCCCATTAGTTTAACGATTCCAACACCATTTTCCACACTTTCAACCTCAACGTGTGCAGCATTAATAGCCCTCTGAGCTTCTTCAACAGCAGTATCAAAACCAAAAGATTTGTCTATAACCTATATGAAAATTACATTATCCCAGTAAATGAAGACGAAAACAATTAGATGATGAAGGAAAAAAGGAAATAAAACTAAAATTCTTCTCTTTTATATATTTTTATAACATGAACAAAGTTTTCATTGGAGCTACAGTAAATATGACCAATGCAAGATTGTGGAACTTGAGGAGAACGGAATACACATCTGTTAATAATTCTCCCTAATTTCTTGAAGAATTTAACCCTAGACACATTCACAGGAAGAAGACAGTTGCAGATCCAGAAAACACAAATCTTTATTCCAGAAAACAAAGAGTACAAGAGAACACCACAATTAGTCAGAGAAAACCCCCAGAAAATCCCCTTCTGTTTCTCCCTTTCTCTCTCCCCGTAATTGCTCTCCACTTCTCTCTCTAAAAGCTAACCAGAGTATATTCAAGTTGACTATTTATTCTACTAAGTACACCAATGAGACCTTAACATCTGTCTAGTAAAAGAACCGACTTAGTCATACTTTGCTATATCTATTTAACTACTCCTTTTTTCTCTTTTATTCTTCTGTCACAACAAATTGAATACAGAACTCATAACAATCTCCACCTTGGTTCTTTATTCATTCTCTCCTACAATCTGATCAATTTTCCTTGATTCCACTACATTAAGTAGTTTTAAGCAGTGCTGAAACTTCCCTGCAGGCAGTGCCTTTGTAAACATATCAGCTAGACTATCTTCAGTTGAAACCTTCTTTACAATGACTGATCCTTCTGCCACTACCTTTCTTATGAAGTGATATTTCACATCCACATACTGGGTCCTTTCATGATGCATCTGGTTCCCGGTTAGACATATTGCGCTTATCACCATACACAGTTGCTGTCATTAATTTGTTCCGAACCAGTAATTCTGATATAAGTCCTCTGAGCCAAAGGGCTTCTTTGACAGCTTCTGTTGCTGCAATAAATTCTGCGTCAGTTGTAGACAGAGCCACTACGCGTTGCAAAGTGGCCTTCCAGCTTACAGTGTTCCCAAATACCTTGACCAAATACCCAGTCAATGATCTTCTTGTATCCATATTTCCTGCAAAATCTGAGTCAACAATCCCCTGCACTATTTCTTCTCCCAGATCTGATCTCCCATATTTGAGACTAAGTTCTGTAGTGGCATTTAGATATCTTAGAACCCACTTTGCAGCTTCCCAATGTTGCTTGCCCGGATTTGACATAAATCTACTTACAACACTCAATGAGTAGGCTAGGTCAAGTCTACTACATACCATTGCATACATGATGCTCCCTACTACACTTGAATATGGGACCTTCTCCATGTAAGCCACTTCATCTTCATCTTCAGGAACTTGTTTCAAACTCGGTTTAAAATGCTGAGCTAATGGTGTGAGAACCGGTTTAGCCTTTAACATACTAAAACTCTCAAAGCACCTTTTCTATGTTTGTGCACTGCTGTAGAAACAATTCCTTCAATTTTCTATTTCTCAAGATCCCCATTCCAAGGATCTTTTTTGCAGGTCCAAGATCCTTCATCTCAAACTCCATGCTTAGCTGATTCTTCACCTTTGAGACTTCATCTAAGCTCTCGCTGGCAATAAGCATATCGTCTACATAAAAAAATAAGCAGACTGATTTTTGAACTCCATGATTCCTTTGGTAGACACAAGAATCATATTTACTTCTGGAAAAACCAATCTTGAGCATATACTCATCAAACCTTTTGTACCACATACGCAAGGATTGCTTAAGGCCATATAGTGACCGTTTTAGCAAACACACCTTGTTCTCTTCTCCCTTCCTTATGAAACCATCCGGTTGTGTCATGTAGATTGTTTCTTCAAGTTCCCAATGTAGAAAAGTGGTTTTGACGTCCATTTGCTCCAATTCCATGTCATAATGAGCTACTAAGGCTAATAATGTCCTGATGGAGTTGTGTTTTACTACAAAAGAGAAAATCTCTATAAAATTGATAAGCCTTTACTCAGGCAAGTGTACATTAGAAAGAATAAACGGGCTTAGGTAGGGGGTTCTGGGTTGGGGCTGTCTATAGCTTACTGTCTATAACTTACTGTGGAAGTTTGTTAGTTTTAGTAGCTTACTAAGAAAGATTGCTAGAGACGAAAGGGATTGTATAAAAGGGGGAGATGAATAGAAAGAAGGCATCGTGAAAGTAACCAGATTGTTGTACAAATCTTGGAAACATTCCAAGTACGAGGAGGAAAGCAGACCCTCGAAGTTCTGCGTATTGGTGTACATGTGTTGACGTTAATAAAATTTTCTAGTTGATTCTTTTCTTCTTTCTTCAATCTTTTCTAGATTTTGTCCCAAACTGGTTTAGTTCTTATCATTTTGGTATCAGAGCATCATTTCTGGGTGATTATGGTGGCCAAAAAAATGGAAGAGAGATTTGAGGCGGTGGAGAAAGAGATTCAACAAGTCAAAGCTTCAGTGGAGAAAAGAATCGATGAATTTAGGGCTGAGATGAATCAGAATTTTGCCGATATCCGTCAGAATCTTGCCGAATTGCGTCGTCTGATGGAGGAGCAAATGAAGCGTTTAAGGTTGACGGCGAAAGCTAAGCTGCTAGCGGAGGATTCCGGTTCAAGCGCCGTCAGGGCTTAGGAAGGGGGAACTAGTTCGGGTAAGGAAATGGGTCGCAGGTCGAAGGCCGAAGCGGAGGGAATTGAGCAGGAAGGAGTTGTGGCCAAACCTAAGGTTTTCGAACTTGGAGATGATGACCAAAATCATGACGAACCGCACAAGGGAGGGCAGATCGGACGACCGCCAAGGGAGGTGACTGTTCGCGAGGAGGAACCGCGCAACGGAGGGGAAATCTCGACCTGAATCTGTCCAATCTGCGACGGAATAAGCAGATCGGCGCCGGTTGGGGCTTGTGAGGCTCAGTTCCACGACAAGAAGTGCCAATTGGCACCAGACTCGGCTTGGGGAAGGTGCCAGAGGTGGCGAACAACAATGAGGGGCGTTTGGATTCGCGAGTTGGGGGTCAAAATGGCTGGGATCCGCATCGTGAGGTGCAGATAGACGACGAACTAGTTTGGGTGAGGCTGATCTTGGTCGGAATCAAACAAACGCAACAGGGAGGACCGATCAGAGGCGTTTTAGGGGTGGAGGCCTCAAATCTGCTTCTAGGGGAAGTTGGTGTTCTGGGTTTTAGGGAGTTTGACTGAAACCGCGAAGACCCATGGTGGGAGAGGCTGAATGGAGGCGGAAGGCGGTCAGAAGGGGGCTGGTTATCTCGGGAGATGGTGATGGGGACTGGGCTGAGATCGGTGATGGAACGACAGCCACGGGATGCGGCGATTGAGGTTGGTTCTCATGGTTACGGTGTGGGCAGTGTCGATTTTTGCATGTTTGGGTCTGGGCTGCGTAAGTACAACATTATTGGGCCTAATTATGGCTCAATAAGAGTTGGACCTCCAGATATCGGGGAAATTAGGGCCAATTTCAGCAAGATATGTACTAAATCTTCAAATTTTGGCCTAATTAGTGATGGGTCTGGGTTTTCTTGTACAATTTTCGACCCGGGTGGTAGTGTTTTCAACCATGAGCTGCGAAATTTCTCTAAGTTCAAAGAGACTAAGACCAACCCCAACGAGAATTGGAAAAGGTCACCATATTCATATGCTTCTTATGCTCAAACAAAGACTTTAGATGCCAATTTCAGAAAAATTAGAGCTACGTCCATAAATGTATGTGCAACTGTGGCGGGGAATGGAGAAACTTGTGTAATTAGGGTTGGAATGGGAAAAGTTGCCAATGCTGTAATTGGAGTTGGTGGGTTTATTATTCTTCACTCAGCTGCAATTTCTTGACTTACACCTTGACGACAAGGTGACTCTTTTAAGAGGGGGTGTAATTGATAAGCCTTTACTCAGGCAAGTGTACATTAAGAAGAATAAACGGGCTTAGGTAGGGGGTTCTGGGTTGGAGCTGTCTATAGCTTACCGTCTATAGCTTACTGTGGAAGTTTGTTAGTTTTAGTAGCTTACTAAGAAAGATTGCTAGAGGGGAATGAACAAGGGATTGTATAAAAAAGGGAGGGGAATAGAAAGAAGGCATCGTGAAAGTAACCGGATTGTTGTACAAATCTTGGAAACATTCCAAGTACGGGGAGGAAAGCAGACCCTTGAAGTTCTGCGTATTGGTGTACATGTGTTGACGTTAATAAAATTTTCTAGTTGATGCTTTTCTTCTTTCTTCGATCTTTTCTTGATTTTGTCCCAAATTGGTTCAGTTCTTATCAAAAATCTACTCTCTCGTGTTGTGTAAAACCTTTTGCCACCAGCCTAGCCTTATATCTCACCTTTTCGATCTCGACAATGCCATTCTTCCTCTTATAGATCCACTTACAGCCCACAATCATTTAATCTTTTGGCTTATCTACCAAAACCTGTCAAGAGACCATTTCCTCATGCATAGCTTCAAGTCATTTTTCCCTGTCCCTAACTCTTATAGCCTCCGAGTATGTCATCGGTTCATCGCCAATTTCAATTCCAGCAATCAGAGCAAAAGAAATAAGGTCATCATCATGACCATACCTTTGTGGTGCTCTGTGAGGTCTTCTAAGCCTATCTCTTGCCAAACTGTAGTCTTGGTTTGGCTCATCTTCTTGAGCTTGTTCTTCTTGCTGTTGAGACACATCTTTGCTGCTGAGACATCATGTTGCAGGCTTTGATTATCAGGATCAGAAGTGATTGCAGGCTCCACCTCAAGCTCCAATTTTTTATCCTCATGTGAGTTCTGGGAATTAACCGCTAATCTCTTGAAAAGATTTGCCATTTAATGAACATCACAACCCTGCTTATTAAGCACTAGGCATACCCTGGTTCTAGGTACCAAAGCTTATAACCTTTCACATCCACTGGATATCCAATGAACACACTTGAGTGCACGGGGCTCTAACTTATCTCGCCTTATGTGAGCGTAGGCTATGCATCTGAAGGTTCTCAACCTATTATTGTCAGCTGGTTTTCCACTCCATAGCTCCTGTGGGGTTTTAACCCAATAGCTGATGATGGACATCTGTTTATCAGATAACTGGTAGTGATCACTGCTTCTACCCAAAAGATTTAGGCAACCCTGCATTATCCAGCATGCACCTCACCAGTTCGAGTATGGCTCTGTTAAAGCGTTATGTTGTGGCCTCTTTCTCATTGTGAAGTGCCTTGCCACCCCTTCTTTCTTGCATAAATCTGTAAACAAATCTGCACATTACTCCAGCCCATTGTCTGTGCGCAACTTTTTAACCTTTCTGCCAGTTTGAGTCTCTACTTGTGCTTTCTAGTTCTTGAATTTCTCCAGGGCATCGTTCTTATTCTTCATCAGATAAACCAACACCTTTCTTGAGTAATCATCGATTATTGACCAAAAATATCTAGCTCCACCGTGAGAGACTGTTCTTGATGGGCCCCATAGATTAGAGAGCACATAGTCAAATATTCCTTCTGTTATGTGTTCTCTTGCTGAAAATTTCAATCTCTTGGCCTTGCCTTTCACACAGTGCTCACAAAATTCCAATTCACCAATTTTGTCCCCGCACAAAAGCCCCTACTTGTACAACTCCTCTCAACCCTTTTTTATTAACATGGCCCAAACGATGGTGACACAATTTTGTCTTGTCTACAGTATTGCTTGTCACGTTAACTGACCCTCCTATTACTGTTTTCCCAACCAAAGAGTACAGCCCATTATTCCTAACAGCTTTCATCACTACCAGAGATCCCTTATAGACTCATACACCCCCACTTTCACATCTAAATCCATATCCTCTAAGATCCAGTGTTCCTAGTGAAATCAGGTTCCTTTTAAGTTCTAGGGCATACCTCACTTCACGAAGGATTCTTACTTTGTGACATCCTAATCCTGATTGTTCCTATGCCCATTACTTTGCAAGCCTTGTTGTTTCCAAGCAGTACTATTCCAACATTTGTCTCCTGCAAAGTCTCAAACCAACTTTTGTTGGGGCACATATGATACGAGCAACCGAAATCTAAGATCCACTCTTTGTTGGAATCTGATTCTGAAATCAACAACACCTCGGCGCTTTCGTAGCCTTCTTCAACCACAACGGCGTCTTCTTCTATGGGCAATCCCTCTTGAAATGTCCTTTGTGACACAAGAAGCACTTCTTCGTTCTTGACTTCGATCTTGCACGATTCTTCGACTTGAAATCTCGTTTTTCTGGTCTTCCCCTTGTGACCAAACCTTCTCCAGCAGATTCTTCCCGAGATTCACCATTCTTCTGCAACTCCTTTGAATTCAATGCGACCTTGACCTCCGCCGTCGTCAACGAGTCCTTCCCATAAAGCATCATATCCACAAAGTGCTCATAGCGCTTCGGCAACAAGCTGAGCAAGATTATGGCTTGGTCTTCGTCATCAATGCTTTTCAGATCTAGGAAATCCGATTGAAATCATCCATATGTTTCTTTAGAAGCTTTCCCTTGTCCATCTGAAGAGTATATAAAGCCATTTCTTGAGATAGAGACGATTCGCCAAGGATTTCTTCATGTACAAAGCTTCGATTTTTTCCCAAATTCCTATAGCTGTAGTTTCATCTGCAACCTCATGAAGAACTTCATCACCAAGACTCAACAGAATTGCGTTGTGAGCCTTCTTCATGATATGGGGCCAATTCTTCTCATTGATATTCTGTAACGCTCCGTTCGACAAAGCTGCATCCAGACCCTAATGAACAAGAAGTGCCTTCATCTTCAACCTCCACAGGCTGAAATCGTTGGAGCCATTGAACTTCTCAACTTCCAATTCTGCCATCGCCATCTTAGATTTCATCAAGCCCTGATACCATTTGTTAATAATTATCCCTAATTTCTTGAAGAATTTAACCCTAGAACACATTCACAAAAAGAAGACAATTGCAGATCTAGAAAACACAAATCTTTATTCCAGAAACAAAGAGTACAAGAGAACACCACTATTACTCAGAGAAAAACCCCAGAAAATCCCCTTATGTTTCTTTCTTTCTCTCTCCCCGTAATTGCTCTCCACTTCTCTCTCTAAAAGCTAACCAAAGTATATTCAAGTCGACTATTTATTCTACTAAGTACAACCAATGAGACATTGACACATGTCTAGTAAAAGAATTGACTTAGTCATACTCTGCTATATCTATTTTACTTTTTTTCTCTTGTATTTGTTACAACAAATTGAATACATAACAAACTCATAACAATATCCTACATAAAACTAGCAGAACTAAGATAGCTCTTGATCCACTATACAGGAGCAACATAGTAAGTGTAAGCAATGGAAGATAGAAAAAATATTTTATTCCTTCATAGTTTCATAGAAATTGTATAGAGATTATATAGACTTGGTGAGGTCTAATCTAATCCCTAAAACAGAGAAACAAAATCTGTAAATAAGGAAACAATACAAAGTCAAATATCCTCTCCTAATATCCAGATTTTCTATCTCCTAATATCCGGTCATGCAGCCATACAACTATTCCGCAGCTCATAGTTTCCTAATTTACCGACACTCCCCCTCAAGTTGGTGCATAGATATTGATTGTGCCCAACTTACTTACACATGAATCAAATGATTGTATCTGTAACCCTTTGGTGAAGGCGTCTACAATTTGTTGAGTGGTTGGTACGAATGGTACGCAAATGACTCCATCTTTAAGTTTCTCCTTTATGAAGTGTGTTAATTTCTACATGCTTCGTGCGATCATGTTGAACTGAATTATTAGCAATACTGATAGCCGCCTTATTATCGCAAAATAGTTTCATGGGTAGTTCTATAGGTTCATGGAGGTCTTCCAACACCTTCTTCAGCCAAAGTATCTCACAAATTCCTTGAGTCATTGCCGTGTATTATGCTTCTACACTAATTCTGGCTACCACATTCTGTTTTTTGCTTCTCCATTTACTAAATTTTCCCATAGAAAAGTACAATATCCAAAAGTGGATCTTCTGTCAGCCACGGAACCTGCCCAGTCTGCATCAATATAGACTTCAATTCTTTGTTGATCACTTTTATGGAAAAATAATCCTTTTCTAGGAGCTCCTTTTAAGTATCTTAAAATTCTATAAAAAGCTTCCAAGTGTTCTTCATAGGGAGCATGCATAAACTGGCTTACTATTCTAACGGCAAAAGAGATATCTGGTCAAGTGTGAGATAAATAGATCAGCTTTCCCACTGACTTTGATATCGACATCTATCAACCAGAACTCCTTCCCTGATCTCTCCAAGTTTTGAGTTAGGCTCCATTGGAGTATCTGAAGCCACTCATACCGATTTCTTCCAAGAGATCTAGAATATACTTCCTTTGAGAAATTACTATGCCCTTTTTTGATCTAACAATTTCCATTCTAAGAAAGTATCTACGAGAACCTAGATCTTTAATCTCAAATTCGGTTGAGAGATTTTTCTTTAATTTGTCCATTTCCTTAGTGTCATCACCAGTGAGAACGATATCGTCCACATACACAATCAAGACAGCAATTCTACTTTCTGTAGAAATCATTATGAACAGAGTGTGATCTGACTACCCCTGTAAGAACCCTTGAGACTTTACAAATCTTGCAAATCTGACGAACCAGGCCCTCAGAGATTGTTTAAGTCCATATAAGGACTTCTTCAATCTGCAAATCTTCTTCCCAAAGCTGTCACTGAACCCTGGGCGTGCCTCCATGTATACTTCTTCTCCTAAGTCTCCATTAAGAAAGGCATTCTTGACATCTAGCTGATGAAGAAACCAATCTAGATTAACTGCAACATAAAGTAACATTCTTATTGTATTCAACTTAGCAACTGGTAAAAAAGTTTCTGAGTAATCAATGCTATAGGTTTGTGTAATCCCCTTGGCAACCAACCGAGCTTTGCATCTCTCGAGAGATCCATCAGAATTGTACTTCACGGTGAACACCCATTTACACCCAACTAGTGTTTTCGCTTCCGGATGATCCACTTTCTCCCAAATTTTATTCTTCTCAAGAGCTCTCGTCAATAGGAAGATTCAAATTTTAATTTGACTCTGGAATTGAACTTAGTTCAAAAGACTCAAACTTAAAAGGAATAGGACTAGACTTACCTGACTGATTTTCACCCTCTGGATTTGTTCCTAGATTAGATTCTTGGCCATGCTCCAAGTCGTCGGACTTTTTCTGTTGTCTTGGATATTTCCTCGAATAGACTTTCCCTTTAAAGCGAAGTCCACCTTGCCTCGCACACATCTCACTTCCTTCCTGAGTTTAATTTTGTAGTGGCACAGAAGGTTGATTCCCATTATTTGAGGTATCTTCATTTTCAATGTTTACCATGGTCTCAGATTCATTGTTTTTTCCCTTTTTATCGGGTAAAAAATCTTCTAATAACCAATTAAAAGACGAAGAATCTTCACTAGATGTCTCCCCCTGAAGATGAGTTTTAAAAAAAGATTTGTCTTCAAAAAAGGTGACATCCATGGAGATAAAAAAAATTTGGATATTGGATCAAAACATTTGTGCCCTTTTTGAGTCAAAGGATAACCAACAAAAACACATCTTCTTGTTCTAGGATCAAGTTTTCCGCGATTGATATCATGAATGTGTACAAATGCAATACAACTGAAAACTTTAAGGGAAAGATCATGGAAGAGCCGAGAGGAAGGAAAATGTTCCTTAAAACAATTTAAAGGGGTTTGAAATTTTAAAATTTTCGAATGCATTCTATTAATCAGATATGTAGATGTGAGAACAGCTTCACTCCATAAATATTTAGGAACATTATTAGAAAGCATTAAAGACCTTATTACCTCTAGAAGATGTTTATGTTTCCTCTCAATGACTCCATTTTGTTGTGAAGTGTTGTTGCATGAGCTTTGGTGAGCAATACCATTTTGCCCAAAAAAATCCCCTAGAATCTCATTGAAATACTCTTTGCCATTGTCACTTCTGAAAACTTGAATCTGAGTTTAAAACTGTGTTTGAATCATTTTATAAAAGTTTTTAAACACATTTTCAGCTTCCGATTTTTCATGGAGTAATGATCCGAGTATGGTCATTAATGAATGTGATAAACCATCTTTTTCCAGTGATTGTTTTTATTCTTGAAAGTCCCCACACATCACTATGAATTACAGAAAAAAGTTTTGTCACCTTATAGGGTTGTGCCGGAAAGTAAGTGCGACGATGCTTAGCAAGTTCACAAATTTCACATTGAAATGAAGATGGATTTTTATTCAAAAACAACTTTGGAAATAAATGTCTCAAATAATAGAAACTTGGATGTCCTAACCTAAAATGCCATAACATAATTTTATTCTCATTAGGAATTGAAATAGAATTGAGACAAGTTCTCTAGGATTGCCTATTCAAGTCATATCCATCTTCAAGGAGATATAGACCTTCAACTTGCTTAGCATTGCCAATTGTCTTCCCCGTGATCGAATCTTGAAATTGACAATCGGAAGTGGAAAAATTAGCCTGACACTTTGATCAGCGGTTATTTTATTGATCGACAACAAATTACATGACAACTTGGGGACATGAAGAACATTATGGAGTGTCAAAGAAGGAGAAATAACAATTGATCCTTTCCCGGCTACTGATGAGAAAAAACCATCAGCTATTTTGACTTTTTGATTTCCTGCACAAGGGTTAATATAAGAAAAAAATTCGGATGATCCGGATCCGTTGCTTCAGAATCGATTATCCAAGAATCTTTTGAATTGACACTGAGGCAATACGCTATGAGATGATTACCTTTATGAACCAGAGAACAAGAAGGATTTGAATTATTGAGATTTTGAGACTAGAGAAGTTTACAGATTTACTCTATTTGTTCCTTTGTGAACGACGGCATTCCAAAGGTAGCTTCAGTCCTTGATTCAAAAACATTAGCTTGAGAGGCACGGTTATCTCCAGGTGTTTTTTTCTTCCAATTGTTCAGTTTACCATGGATTTTCTAGCATGTCTCCCAAGTATGCCATGGTTGTTTACAATGATCACACAAAGGCTTTGTTTTGCTATTCTTTTCCTCTCCTTCAACCATGGCCCCTTTGGACATAAGTGCAGAACCTTCTGCCTCCGATTCATTTTTCTCGATCATCACTTTCCGCCTCTTTTCCTCTCTTCTAACTTCTGAGAAAACTTCTCAAATGGATAGCAACGACTTTCTCCCCAAAATCCGGCCTCCAACCTCATCTAAATCTTGATTTAACCCTTCAAGAAAGACATAAACACGGTCATTCTCTTCCCTTTTTTTGTGCCGGATGCTGTCATTTGGGCACTCCCATTCATCTTCATAGCATAGGTCTAACTCCTGCCACAAGGTCACAAGTTCATTGTAGAACACTGTAACGTTTCTATCTCCTTGTTTAGCCTTCCATAGCTTAGTCTTCAACTCGAAAATCTGAGACGAGTTCTCAATATCCGAGTACATCTCATGTACAGCCTCCCAGACATCCTTGGTTGTTGGCAAAAACATATGTGGCTTTCCAATGGCTGGTTCCATCGAGTTAATCAACCAAGCCATGACAAGAGAGTTCTCAGATCACCACGCTGCCATGTTTCAGTCACCTGCAGCCAGTCTTGTGAGTTCCCCGGTCAAATGGTCGAGTTTCCCTCTGCCATCAATAGCAAGCTTCACCGATTGAGCCCACTCTAAGTAGTTCCGGCCATTTAGTTTATGGCTAGTCAATTGGAAGGACATGCTTGAACTAAAGAAATCATCAGCACTGTTCTTTGCTCCTCCACTAACTGCGGGCCTCTTGAACCCAATTACACATTCTTTGATGAGGCACCGGAACTCACTGCACTTGGACTATCACCCGCTACAGAGGAGTCTCTTTTTCGGCCGGTCATTGCAAGTCCATAATCCATTTAGACTACGGAAATAAGAGAATAAAGAAAAGAGGGAATTGAAAGGCTGCGGATGAAGGATTGGAAGGCTGATTTTTCAAGAAAGAGTCGTGGCTCTAATACCATGTAAGCAATGGAAGATAGAAAAAATATTTTATTCCTTCATAGTTTCAGAGAAATTGTACATGGATTATATAGACTTAGTGAGGTCTAATCTAATCCCTAAAACAAAGAAACAAAATCTATAAATAAGGAAACAATACAAAGTCAAATATCTTCTCCTAATATCCAGATTCTCTATCTCCTAATATCTGGTCATACAGCCATACAACTAATACAACTATTCCACAGCTCATAGTTTCCTAATTTACTGACAATAAGTATGACAAATTTTGAACTTATTTAACTTGTTGCAAATTTCATACACAAGCATGAATCTCAACAGCTCTTCTACAAGAAAATTAGGAATTTTCTATACTCCCAGCATCTCAAGACCAAGAAAAAGGTATACGGCCAATGAACCAGTGAACTTGGGTAATTGAGGCTAAATTCAAGCGTGAATACTTGATATAAATGCAGGTTCATCAGAACTCACAACAATATCATTGTCAATTGTTTTGGGTATTCCAGCAACTGCCACATGAAGACCACGTTTCTCGACTTCCTTGAACAAAAATATATTCGTGTCAAAACCTACTATAGCCATGAAGACTAGTTTGAAATAAACAAATTTCCCTTTGAGGAATCGATCACCTTGTATATTAGAGCTGCTCCTCTTTGTGTTCCATCGCCTCCAATGATGTAAACCTACGGTCATATTGACAACTCCGTTTTGTTATTCATTAACAAGTAAATGACCCCAGATAATCAGACACAAGACAACGTATACCTACCTGATTTATTCCTCGGTCTTGTATGTTATCAACTATCTTTTGGGTGTCATGCCCTCCTCGTGAAGTGCGAAGAAAAGTGCCACCACGTTTATGGATATCATTTACTACTTTAGGTGTCAATCTCAATGTATTTCTAGAGTAAAAGCCTCTATATCCACCCTGAAAAAGGTTGTTTAGTTATCAAAACACAGGTCTGCAATTCCTGAACCACAACTGCAACAGATATAGAAGGATAACATATCAAAATGATAATCGGAGTCACCTCGATTCCAAGTATATCACTGACACCATACATATAGTTCAAGCCACAAACTACCTCCCTTATCACAGTGTTAATCCCAGGGCATAGACCACCACAAGTCACTATGCAAGCACGGACCTCATCCGACTTGAAATAGACCTAAGCATTACGGAAAGATCCTTTTATCGGTTAATCTTCCATCAAGCCACAAGAAAGAATTTTACTTCTAGACTAATTAGTACCTTTTCTCGAGGCCCGGCACGCCTAAAATGCACACCTCTAGGACTATCTTTTCGAACAACAATCTAAATCCAAACACATTAAAACGTCATTTAAGCAAAGAATAAAGATCATCACATCACAATTCACTGGTAATTGGCAATAAAATAAAATAAAATAAATTCCGGGCACTTACTCTTTCTGCAACCACATCTTCTGGGCTCACAAAAGTTTCCCTATGAAAATCAAAGTATAAAGCTCAATGTATTTATGAACTATAGAAAACCAAATTCTCGGAGATGATAAAAAAAAATAAAAATAAAAAATAAAAAAAATACTTACTTCACAATCGCGTAGGCTTGGCTATTTTGCAGAGGATTTGGATATGACTGGTTCAAAACAAAATTTTCTTTTTTCAATAGAATAGAACTTAACACCATCAGAAGCACATATATAAAACGCCATAACAGGAAACAATATATTCCAAAAAGAGAGAAAAGAGGAAAAAAGTTACCGGTAAATCAGGGAGAAAATTGGTCAAATGAGGAACATCTTCGAGGACGAAACCGTCGTCGGGCGTTTGATAAGAGCTTTGGCAACGGATCGGGTGGTTTTGGCGGGAAAAGAGAGGAAATATGAGGAAGCTTCTGGATTTGAAAAAGGGATTCGGGAGATAAGGAGGAGTTGAAGATTTCGATTTGGAGCGAACCGTGGGGATGGAGAGAGGAAGCGAAGGAGACGATTTGAAGAGACCAGAAGAAACTGCAAATTCCATTGGAGATCTGGGAATGTCTAGAGAAAGAAAGAGGGGAGAGAGAGAGGGAATCGCAGTTGGGAAAGGAAAGGAAGGTTTTCTTTTTCTTTTCTTTTTTTTAAAAAGAGAAATGGAAAATCGGAGAAGGAGATGTTGTTGCAGAAGAGTTGTTTTGGGAGGAAATGTTTGACGCCGTTCGCAGGAGTTTTGAATTTAAATTTTATTAGGTAAAAACTCTTAAAAATGATTAAATTTAATTTTTTATTATAATAAAAAATTTTAAATAAATTTATTTTAATTAAAATTATATTTATTTATTTTATTAATTAAATTTAATTTTAAAATTTTATTATAATAAAAAAATTTAAATTTATTATAATAAAAATTTTAATTATATTTAATTTTTATTATAATAAAAAATTTCAAATAAAATTATATCTTAATTAAATAAGTCATTAAAAATTTAAATGGTTAAAGAATAATTGAATCTGATATTTTTGGGGAGAGAGGTGCAGGTGAGATATGGTACGGTCGAGGCCAGCAAGGTTGACCTGCCAGACGGACGGCCTATGGGTGAATGATGAGTTTGACTGCAAATGCATTGACTTATACATTCTACATTTTTCTTTTTCTTTTATTTTTCTTTCTTTTTGAGGAAAATGGCGAAAAGCATGGGTCAACTTCTTCTTTCCTTTTTTAGAAGACTTTTATAATAATTCTTATAAAAATAAAATATTAGTAATTTTTTATTTTTTAATCGTTAAATTTGTATAAAATATATTTTATGTATATTTTTAATCTGATATAATTTTAACTAAATCAGCAATTAAAAACTAAAACCACTACGACGGACTATTAGAAAAACTCTTCTTTTAGTGTACAAAAAAAAAAGAAAGATCCAACCGCACGAGAAGGCTACAAACGTTGTAAATTATAAGAACTGAGCAAATGTTTCTAATGAAACTGCAAATATTGTCTGAAGACTCTAAGGCCTCGTTTATTCGCGGATTCGAGTTTTCGATTCGAGCTGAGATGTGACATTTTCTGAGAGCTTTTTACTGTAGCGGAAAATTTTGATGTGACATTTTCTAAGAGCTTTTTACTGTAAAAACTTGAATCGGTGAAGTGAACAAGGCCTAAGAGTGCGTTTGGTTACAGTGGAGGAATGGTAATAGGAATGAGAATGGTAATATGAATAGAATGGAAAAGAAAGTTAATTAATTTGTTTGGTTGTAATTTTAAGAATTCTCTCGAATGTAACATGAATTTTTTTATGTTGATAAACTTACCCTTATGCTATATATAACACTAATATTTTATTTATCAATATAATATATAAAATGTAATATAACATAATAAAATTATTTTTATATAATATATTATATAATTATGATATATAATATAACAATATTATTAAAATTGTTAATATAATTATAATATTATAATATATAAAATGTAATATAATATAATAAAATTATTATTATATAATATGTTATATAATTATGATATATATTATAATAATATTATTAAAATTATTAGTATAATTATAATATTATAAAATATATTATAAGATTATATAATAAACAATAATAATTCAATTATAATATAATTAAAAATTACAACTATATTATATTATACTATAATATAATATATATATAATTACAATATAATATATAATTATTATATTATATACAATAAATATATTATAATTAATACATCATGTAGTAATGTGTAATGATTACATGCATAATAATATTAGAATTATAAGATTATATTAATTATTATTACATTATTAATATAATAAAAATAATTATATTATATAATAAAATAATAATATTAGAATTATATATAATTATAGTATTATTTGTTAAAATATTATAACTATATTTATATTATTCATATTATATTATATATTTATAGATATAATTACATTATAATATATTATATATTATTATAGAATATTAAATAAATTTATTATAAATTTATTATTATATTATTATAACTGTATTATATTATATATTTTTTTATTAATATTTATATTATATATATTATAAGATATATTATTATAATATATTTTAATTATATTATACTATTAAAAGGTAATTATGGAAAAAAAAAATAAAAAAGAACTTAGAATGGTCATTCTTCCCATATAAGGAAGGAATGAGCATTCCTTTTGAATGATCACTCCTTTCTTTTAAATTTAACAAAACATCAAACTAGAATTCTATTTCATTTCTTTCTATTCAACCAAACACACCCTTGTATTTCCTTAAGTAATCACATTTGTTCTTGTGTGATTGTAGCCCCACTCTATTACGAAAGTGGGCCCCACAAGTGAGTCCTACATGGATCCCATAAGTGGAGCCTACTCTTTATGAGAGAGTTAGATATATCCCGACCGTGTTATACAATAGATTTCGTTGCCGCTAATTGTATCTCAACATAGTTACAACTCTATATCTACATATGTACTTTTTTTCATTAAAAAAAATATAGTTTCTCTGATAGGATAAAAAAAATGAATTATTGATAATTCTCTATTTTTAGCCGTTATATCATTATTCTACATACTTTTTTAATCTGATGTGATTTTAACTAGATCTAATAATCAAATATTGACTTCTACCATCGGGCAAGCCCTAATAAAGAAAGTTCCCAAAAAAAATTTCTTGCAACACTGAAAAAATAAACTACTAAAGAATTATGCGCTGGTAGGGTTTATTCTCCTCTACCCCTTGCTTTTCTTTGCGCCGTTTAGTAGAAAGTTACAAAGGCCCGGAGTCTGGCGCTGCCCTTGGGCTTGGTTAGACTCTTGGCCCCATGAAAGGCGGCTTGAGTGTCATGGCATGGATCTTCCTGGCGAGGGGTTGACAGGGCTATTGTTTGGGTGGGAAAGAGTGTTGGGTTTTCCAGTGTGTGCTTGGTTGCCGCTTCTAGACACATCTATACGCCGACAAAGTTATGCCCCTTGTGGTGCAGTGCAGCAGCCAGAGATGGAAGAAGAGGTGGAAGGGTCGTGCTTTTTATTGCAAGTTAGGGACGTGCGGGTGTCTCAGTGTTGCTGTGTTATGGGGTTTCGGCTTAGGTGGGTTGGCGGGTCCATGGATGAAATGTTTTCCCTAGTTGGCAGTGGTGGGTGACGGAGATGGTTCGGCCTTCTTCCAGTGTTTCTTTGGCTTGCTTGCAGCATTGCCGCTCCATTACTTATCCGCGGCGGTGGTCGACTTGTCGTTGGAGATTCAGCGATGTCATTTGGGCTTTGCCCTTTTGTTTTGATTTGTGTGCGTGTCAAAAAAAGGTGTTGATATTTCCGCCATTTAGTTTTAGTGAGTTTTTTTGTTGCTTTGTTTGTTTCCAAAGTTGGTTTCCTTAACTTTCGGTGTTGTTTTTTGGTATAGTATGCAAGTTTTTCTTTGCGGTGTTGTGGTAGGTCCCGGTGCTTTTAATCTCTCGGTCTCATTCGATCGAAGTTATCCACCAACTATTGTAGTGTGTTTGAAAGAGTCATTTACGTGCTCGATTAGTTGGGCGCCTTTTTGATTTCCTCTCTTTAGAATTCAATACAAGTATTATCTCCTAGAGCGTTTCAATCGAATTTATTGGTGGTTTCGATCTATGGTTGGGATTGAGTCGCTAAATGTGTTGTGGTCTTTTGCATCTGAATTAGTGATTGTATTTTCCTTATTTTGAATATACTACTAAAAAGGCTATGTTTTCAACTATTAAATTTGGATAAGGAAATGTTGATTATGTATACATTTTTAATTTGATGAGTTTGACCAAATTCGACAACCATAAACTAATCTTACCGTAAGGAGGTTCTCTTGAAGAAAGACCCCAAAAAATATATATGTACTTGTTTATGAATATAATCAAAAGTTATAAAAAAAAAAAGGACAAAAATTCCTCATTTTAAAAATTGTTTCAAATGTCACCTCTTAACTTTTTTTCTTTTTAATTAGAAACTTTATCCGGTATGTCAACATACCAGTAGGCCAGATTTTTATCCGTTAAATATACATAAAATCACGTGAAAATTAAAAAAATACACAAACCCTATAGTTAGAAAACCCTAGTCAACCGATACACTTAAACCGACATACCAGAGAATCTCCTTTTTAATTATTAAGAAAACATCTCGTAATTGATCAATTAAGAAATATTGATATAACTTCATATCAATCATATCTTTCTATTGAGAAATATTGATATAACATATCAATCATATCCTTACTATCTTCACTGAATCACTGAACACTGTTCAGTGAAGAGAGTATCAAGATAATTGCATTTTCTCTAAATAACGTTATCTCATCATAATATAGTAGCCAACAGAATCGTTATTATTAAATTTATGACAATTGGCAATATATTTTTTAGTATGAAGTCGCCTGACATTCCCTCAAACATCACACACATTGTTTTATGACAAGAACGAAATAACTCTAAAAGACTAAAACTGACTTCCAAAAAAATAGAAAGTACTAAAACTGAACATTTCTTTCCCTTCATAAAAAATTGGACTGTTATATATCATATGCTGTTTGCATGTTTCAAGTGTCTCAATGGACAATGAATGAATGACTTGATCACACTTTACGTTGTGTTTGCAATCATTGATTGGGAATGACTGCCGTTAATGGTTAAGGCCTTAAGGATTTGGGATGCAACAAGCATACTCGTCGTATTCGGTAAGTTTACTTCCGGAAATTATTGGATCCTACGTATAAAAATGATCCAGCATATGGCGGATAACATCTGCACCTTCTATATGCACGCTTTCATTTTTCACCTGTAAAATGGTCACACCAATTCCCATGAAAACAGAATGATAGTTTCTGATTGAGGTTCTAAAAAGAAGTTAGAGCTGCGAAATCGAGCTTATCGAAAGCTCAAGTAGATTTGAATACTTCAGAGAAAGATGAAAAAGAATGCTCTCAAGCGTATGATATCCCTTCATGTGAACATCACTTAAATTAAAAAACATGAACTAATTACTAATTAGAATGGAGACATCTGGGGGGAGAGAGAGAGGACCTGAATGACACTATGAGCGGCAAACCTATGTCTGATGCTGTGAAAACTAACATCAACCTTTTCCCATGACACACGAGATAGACCCGTCACCAGTTCCTCTGCAGTGTAAAATCCAGTCAACAAATCTTAGTAAATGTACACACCACCATCAATATAAAACAAAAGAATCAAGCCAGAACAAAAGCAGACTGACAAGTTGTCAGACCATACAGAATAACGACAACATAAGAGACAATATTGCTTGTTTATGCGTATTTGAAGATAGGATTATGTGAAGGTGATAGACAAAACCTACATAACTGAGAGACTGAGAATGTGTGCGTTTTGGCCACCCAAAAATTCATGGATGTTTGTGCTGAGTAGTGAGTACTGTCTAAAGATTAAATGATATGCAAACGATATGCCACACGAACAGTCAGATTGCTGACACGCACAAAAATGATAGCAGGTAACGAATTTTCAAAAACATACAAATACACCGAGACAAGAGATGATTAACAAATGGGATAAAGAAAGTAGCATAATCAAACCAGTAAACCTCATGGAAGGAGAAAAGAATTAAAAAGAAACAGCGCCTAACATCAGGGACGTAGCCTGACTTTTAATCCAGTGAGGACACAAATAAGCATAAAATTTATAAATTAACACAACATAAAAATAAACTAGCTTTTCTAAAACTTTTTTGCAATAAATTTTATTAAGATTCACATTACAATTGTTCTCGATAAGTTCTCATCTTTTAGTACCGTTGCATAATAACTTTATTATCGATGCTATCAAAAATCTCTTTCATTAATATTATATATTAATATTATAAATATCTTTACAGTTTGTAATTCTACCGTGTGAATTGGGAAGCAAATTATCAATTAGAGCCCAATAAAAAAAAAAAAAATCAAAGAAAGCCCAAATATAAAAGAGCAGGCTTTCAGAAAAAGAGAAAAAAAAAAAAAAAAAAGTTATCCTGAGTGTACCAGTGGGGGCACAAATACGGGAATAAAGAGTATAATCATGGAAGTTATAGGAGTGTTAAATTTATTTTATTTATTTATTATTTTTTTTTTTTGTGAGGGCCTGTGCCCCCACTTGTCCCAATGTCACTCCGTCTATGCGTAACTTGGGTGAGCAATGTTACCAGGATAACAAGACCCACAATCTATTGGTTGGACCCATAATTAGGTTATCAGGAAAAAATAAATACACAAAATATAAAAACAAATGAATAAATAATAATACCTTCAATCTTGTCGGAGCCATCATCTTCCACCGAAGTTGTTTCAGATTGTTCATCGTAACCCTTGCAGCGTTCTTCATATACCACATGCGGATATTTCTCATTCACAGTATCCTCCCACTGGAAATAAAAATAACCTTGTTTGTCCAATGACAACCAAATAGCTTGAATAACAAGATTCTCACATATAGCAATACCTTTGGCAGTTCAACATTGCGTCTAATCGAAGATGTTCTCCAGCCCACAATATCTTAATAAGGATTCATCATGGAAAACATGATATAAAAAGTTCAAAAAGAATTGGGAAAGAGTATCAACAAGAATGATAACTATCTAGAACAGGATACGGTCATAGCCCACATTTGAATATACAACCCGACGTTTGAATGTCTGCAACGCAGACCTGCATAATGACTTATATGTCATTCCTTTAATAAGGGATTCAAAATTACTGCTGAAGTAATTGAAAGAATGTACCATAAACACTAAAACTAGGGGGAGAGGACACAGGAAACTTACATGAAATAACAGTCATCATAATCTTCAATCATGCGCTTAAGCAAAGGGGGCTGTCCTTCATCCGTATCAGTAAGAAATAGGTGTCGACCTGTTCTCCTAAATATCAAATGAATAACGCAACTTGCAGCTTTTTCAAATGCGGGTACACCAAAGAGAAAGGGTACCTATAAGAAGCAGCTCAAATTGAATAGCTGAAACAATGAATTCTAAACACAGATAAACACAGGAGGAGGGAAAAAGATTGCATGTACAAGGCTTTTTTTTTTACCTGCTTATTTCCCCTCGAACCAAGATGTGGTGTAGCAACAGTGATAAAGTTCATGGCCTCCAAGCCCCCTATTGTACCCCTAGAATCTTTATCACACTCATTAACTGAAGAATCCTCCACAGTTGTTATTTTAGGGGGTCTATATAGTTTACCAATTGCATATCTTGCCACCAATCCTCCCACTGAATGTGCAACAAATGAAATTTTATTTAGATTTGGCTTTCTTTGAATCACGTCGAGAACCTACAGTTCAAATATTCAGTCAGAAAGTATAGAGGTGGAGTCAAAATGTTTTCGGGTTATACACACACACATATATACATATATATTTATAGACACACACATATGTATATATATTTATACACACATAAAATTGGTTAGTTTCATGATTTCAAGAAGATAGCAACCTCCTCTGCCAATCGGTCACCCATGACATCCACACCGTCTAGAGTCAACGTTGAGACATTCTTTTCACTACCTGCAAAGATATTAATTAAGTTAAGTACAATATGCAAACACGCTTGAAGGCTCCAAAAGATTTCAAGTGAGTCTTATTAATTAAAGCTGTAAAACTTTCACTTTCAATTACATAAAGTAGGCCATATATGATAGCAAAACCTAAAACCAACTACTTTTGGGTTTTGGCTGGTAAATCTGGCACAAAGTAAATACTACATACATAGGCTATAAGAACAACTCCAACCATGCTAACCATTTCATGTTTTAAACCAAAATGGCTAATGAATTAGCTTCTTTTTTTTTTTTTCCTGCTTTTCTCCGCTCCAGCCATTAGCTAAATGGTTAGCTATTTTAGGGATTACCTTTCACGCTAGTTAAATATAGCTAATATGGAGAGACTAGCCATTAATTTTTTATATTATTTTATTCTTTCAACTGTAATAAATGCAAAGGTTCTTTTTTAAATTCAATAAAGCTATTCATATTTTAAATTCAATAAATATTAAAATAACCTATATTTAGCTAAAATATGGAGCATGATTGGAGTGAATCACCCAAAAATTGCTAGCTAAAATCGCTTTATAGCCATTTTAGCTAAAATTTAACTAAAATTTAAGAATTCCCTTGGAGATGCTCTAATGCAAACGAGTTTAATCATAGAGAGTCAACTAAGCAATATCCAGATCAATACAAAACAAAGGAAGCCCATTTTAGCAAGCTAGGAAGAGAACGGTAAGTGTTTAGATGCAGGCGTAATAAAGGCAATGCATCAAGGAAACAATACGATAGGAACTTGTTAGTTGGTTAGAAAAGTTAGTACTTTGTTAGAATTGGATTATCACTTGGTTAGAGTAGGTTAGTAGTATAAATAAGGGGTTTAGATGTTAATGTGGGGAATCTGATCAGTGGGTTGTTTTAGGGAAAAAGAGTCTTGGATAGTCTCCAAGCAGGGGAGAGTGACCAGTCTCTAAAATTACTGGAAATTACTTGTACTCTTTCTCGAATCTTTCAATTCAATAAAGCTTTCAGTTCAATCAATCGTTTCTGTTCTTGTGAGAAATAGCCCGAGTCTATCACTTTGGGGGTGAACAAAAATGAAAGTCTTTGGGCAATGCTCTGAGAAGCAGGTTTTAGGAGGAGAAATTTGTTAGAACTTGACCAAATATATAATATATATTATCACAAAACCCATTGAGAGCTCCTTACAAAGTACAAAGACTTTATCAGGGAGTGCTTTAACAAACTGCTCTGCTGCAAACTTCCAATCTGTGGCACTGCACAAGCAAATGGTAAACCATTATATTATAAACAATCAACGGAAGTAAAGTGGGTAAGGAAGAGCCAGAATTCTAATCAGAGAAGAAAGTCATACTCTGTTCTATACTTCCATTTCCGTGCAAGGTAAATAATGAAAAGAAACTAAAATTCCGAATCACACAATGCGAAATCGCATTAAGCATTAAGTTTCCAGAAGAGGAAAGAATCCAAATATCGAAAGCATTATAGTAAGACTCGTTTCTACTGCAAGAAATTGAGATAACGTTGGTGAACATTAAACATGATTCCTGGATTCCGAGGACATTAAGCTGAAAAACAATAATGTTCAAACTAAATATAACATTCCTAGATTAATAATCTATTATAAGATACACAATGAAAAAGAAAATGAGGATAAAACTTTCGCAGTTTTATCCAATCCGTCTCCCCTTGCCTCCCCAAAACTCTTGAAACGAAATAAACCTCCACCATAAAGAAAAGATTGGCCATCTTTCCCTGGAACTGGAACTCCGCGCCACATTTTCTAATCTTCGAACTAGTGATCAGTAGGAACTGGACAATCTTATTTGGTAAAATACCTAGGGACAAACTCTTATATTCTTTTCATTGGAGTATATCTAAACAAATTCCTATATAACAAGCCACAATATTGACCGCGATCTTGATACAGAGCTGGAACTTCTAACTATGATGAATGCTTTAACTATAGATATGAATCATATGATGCCGAAGATGAAGCAAAACACTGGAGAAGAAAAAAAAATCACATCTTCCCACGTAATAGAAAATAAGACTACTTGTATGGCATCTAATTCCAGATTATCAAAGCGATCAAAACATGGAACCTACAATTCCGATAGGATTAAGTCAAACAGCAAGTAAAAGGTCATTAATATGATGATAATCAGGTATTTTCCTCGGAGAAACTAAGATATAAGTTACAAGGCAAAACAATTCTCTCAAATTACCAAACTAAACCTCAGAAAAGAGATAAGAATTCATCCAACAAAACAAAAGCTATAAATTTTATCAAAAACCAATATAATCAAATCAATTTCCTTTTCAAAATATAGATACAATATGAAATGATATTGATGAAAAGCTTCAGACCTTCCAAGAATTCCATTGACCATGACAACGAGATGGTCAGCAGAACCGCAATCGGAGAACTTGCAGCTCCAAACATCGCGACTTCCATTAACCGACTCCGACGAGCAAATTCCGTTCCCCACGACGCCGTTCTCCATAAATATCAACGGTTATTCGGTTCTCACTTTCTTGGCATTAAAATTGGAACAGAAGGAAAATCGGAGGGAATCGGAAAATCGAGATGGAAACAGCAAACGGAGTTTTCTAGGAACGGTAGTTGGAGGTTTCTCGGGAAAATTGGATAGGGAAAGAGAGAGAAAGCGCGAGAAAACGTGGGAAACGGAAAAGAAAACGGGATGGGTGTGGGAGTACATGGAGAAAAACCAGAGAGCGAAGGAAAACTGATTATTTAAAAGGGTTAATGTCTTTTTTTTTTTTTTTTTTTTTTTGAAATGGGGGTTAATGTCAATTATTTAGAATATTATAAATTACACCCTAAATATGTTTCTTATCTTATGGCTAGTCCTTCTGTCACAAAGCGGTTAACAACTTTAAGCATATTTTAAACAAATTAAGCTTAAAAAATTAAACTTTTTTTAAAGAATGTGTTCTCTCTGCCTATTTTGTTGCTTTCAAATTATCTATGTTCGTATGGTTCGTGTAGTCAGAATTATTCTTGTTTTACGTGTATTTTTTATGAAAAAAAATACTGTAAAGAATCATGAATCATGATTCAAAATCAAAAATGAATACAGAAAACAAACGGACTTCATCTCAAAGGTGTGATTCATCTAAAATGTCTTTTACTAATCAGTTTACACTGTTAATTCTATTGAGTTTCAAATGATTTTTATTATTGAATGATCAAACGTGAGATAAGAAGCATAATTCAGGATGTAATTGATAATATTTTAAAATTACGTAATGCAGCGACAAAAAATGAAATTAATCTTAATACAAAACACACGCCGACATCGGCCGACTATATGAAATATTTTTTATTTTCATGTATTTATATTTTTTGTGGAGAAAAACTTATGAATGATTTATATACAAAGGGCGGTGAAATTGAAAAATTTCCAGCATAAAAATGATTGTTCCTCTACGGTCGGTCTGGTGGAGTCAGATAAGCTCTTGCGATGTACCCACGTCAGCATTTCTAAAATATTAAATTTTTTATAGGCAAAAATATAATGGGTGTGGATATTATTTATTAATTTAAATGGTTTTGGATTCTCTATTTTTTTTAGGCTATAATATGCTGCAGATTTTTTTTTTTTTTTTGAGGACATGCTACAGAAGTTTTTTCTTTGTACATTAAATTTAAAATTTTATAAAGATATTACTTGATTGTTTCTTTATACGGAAGAAAACATTTTTGTTGTACGTCGTTGTCTTTAATTACGTAAAAGGACAAAGCAAATAATCATATATCATATTTGTTCAATATTTCTAACCCTTTCTTATTTAGTTCTATATACGCACTAGAAATCAGGATTTCAAATCACGTAAAAGGTTTCCTAAAAAAAGAAAAAGAAATCACGTTAAAGGTAGAATAGCCGTTGTCGGTGTTTTGACGTTTGTTTTATTAAAGGTTGGTTTTTTTAAAAAAAATATGGTACATAGAATAGTATTTGGCTCAAATTTTTGCATAATTATGGAAACTTTGTTTGCTGAAATTTTTAGAGTGCGTTTGGTGTGTGGATTCAGGTGATTTTAACCCTAGGTCCATAGAAGAATTCACGTTTAGTAAGGTAAAAACACTGAAATAAGGTTGAGGTCATGTGGGCCTTTTAAGGTCATGAATCATGATTCTGGACATCTGATTCAAAATTCTAGAACCAGATTTGAATTCTTACACTAAACACATCTTTTTTGTATGACCTATGAAATTTGAATGTAAGCAACATCTCACATGTCGTATTGGGCTCACATACCACCCCTTTTTTTTTTTATTTGCTCGTGATAATTTCACACGCGTCCGTGTAATTCTAAAGGTAGAAAAAAGAAAAGAATGGTAATTGTTAAGGTATAATTCGAGTTCTCTTATTACAATTTAACACGTATTTTCCCTGAAAAGTGTTCATCGTCATTTATTATTATTATTTCTTTATAGATATCACATGACATTAACCTCTTAGTATGGTAAAACTAATCACACCAATGTTTTTCAATAGATAAGATTAATCAGATTAATGTTTTGGAATAAAATAAATAGTTTTGTTGGGATTAGGAGTTTAATCAATGAGTACTATTCAATTAAGTACATAGTATCAAATCGTTAAGATTTGAATGAACTCACTAAAAAAATTTAAGGGAAAAACAATGTACTCTCTTTTTAATTGTGTATAACGTATGTTTCTGAACATTATTTCTGATCAATACTACAACAAAATAACTATCGTATACAGGAAAAAAAAAAATTATACAAATTCAACCATTTAAAACAAAACCCTACAAGCGTATGTCTCTTCTTTTTTTCAAAAGAAATAAAAGTTATAAAGTCTGTTGAGCACCTGTTAGTAAAGAGAAAGTGCTTAAAGTAGGAATATTGCTTAACCCTACACTGCAAGTAAATTTCATTCAAAGCCAACAATAATTCAGTTTTTCTTTATAAAAATAAAAAAAAAATCATGATTTGAGCCACTAACACTAATTCAGATTGGATTTCAGTCATCACGTCTACATTTATAAGCTCTAAATTGTAGGCTTCCAGCACGATAAAGTAAGGTAAAATAAAATAACATTTAATTCTTCTTCTCAGCCTGGCATTTTTAAGGAAAAAGAGTTTTCTTGCATTTTTGTCTCTTTTGAAACAAAAGAAACTGCCTAAACTTGAATAATAACAATTAAAAGGTGAAAATGGTAACTATTTTTGATTTACGTGTATTTTTTATGAGAAAAAATACTGTAACGAATTACGAATTATGATTCGAATTAGGGAACGAATTCTTCAACTAAACAAAGAGTTACGTCTCATGATAACATAGTTAACACTCGTAACGTACAATTAAAATCTGGCTGTGTATTTGAAGGAAAAAAATAAAATAAAACCTTAAGATATAGAACTTAATGAAAATGAAATTAATGAGCTGCATGGTTTTTATACAAACAATTTGTTAGCTGCAGCATCAAAGTCAATGGAAATCAATGCGAGGCTACAGATGCATTGATAAAGTAACAATTGAGAAAAATACAACCTCACAAGTCGCAACATATTCTATAATATATATTATATATATATATATATATATAAAGGCTTGAGCTATACCGTTTCTTTTATATATATATAAAAGAAACGGTATAGCTCAAGCCTTTACTCAACTTCAACTGCTTAACTCTTGGCTTAGAAGGGCCGGGAGAGAAGTAGCTAGTTGGTGGGTAGCTACGCCGTAATACCAACTTCCCCCGCACATTCATTGGTCCCAAATCCTTTCTTCATACGTTGCACATTGGTCCTCAACTTTCTCTTTTTTGGTATGTAAATCCTCAGCCTCTTCAAATCTTGTAGCGATTATTATCTGCTAGGTTTCCAATGCACTTATCTCACATGAACCCGGTGCATATAGGGGCTTTGTTCTTCGAGTTAAAGGCGGGATGAAGTTCTCACCAAAGCTTTTACATGAATGCTTACCCAATTTAGATTAGTTTTGAATATTTTAAGGACATGCTTACCTATGGGAACTTCATATTTAGAAAACAAAAAAAAAACAAAAAAAAAACAAAAAAACCCACTTATATATGAATTACTCAATATTTGAAATTTTCAACCGAAGTTATGGAAAATGTCCTTTAATCTCAAAGCTAATTAATATAGAGATTTTCCCCAATTTCCGCCTATTACCTTTGAGATGAATGGTGAAGCACCCTCATATGAGACCATGCGTGATAATCATATTGTTTAACACGTTTTTAGATAGAAACCTAACAAGGAATAACGACTTCAACATATTAAAGAGGTTGGGGATTTAAATGTTGACAAAGAAAATGTTGGGGACCAATATACAACAGAAGGGAAATATTGGGGATCAATGGAGTCAAAACCCCAAAAAAGGAGAAAGAAAAAAAAAAGAAACAAAATAAATCGAAGTACCAAAAACCCGACATGAATTTGCGGAGGAGGGCATATGTCTTTTTCACTTCAAGGCCCCTCCTCGGGTAAGTTTCTAGGCCCCCGTTGAAGATAAGGATGTTTGCATATGGAATCTCTTCACCCTTCAACATTTTGGTGGTTTGAGTTCTAATTGTTGGCAATTAATTGGTGTCGTCTTGCTCTGCATTATTCAAACCAGAGAGCATGGTTGTTCCTTTCAAATTAATGCCATCTTATTGTCCTGATGTATGGATAAATCATATTTATGCTAAATCTTTTTTTTTTGAATGTGGAGGGACAACGACTTGATAAGACATGATCATAGGAGAAAGAATGTCCGTATTGAGTTATAGTTATTTTAATTAGAAAACAAAGTGTGTCACCATTAAAGACCAATGAACATTAAATTGATAATATATAGCCGTTTTTGGAATTGATCTCGTTTTTTGAGAAAAAAAAAATGAAAACGTTTTCAAAACGGCGTTTGGCGTAAAAAAGACAAAAAAACATAAATGAAAATGATTTTTTGGTTTAATGCAAAATGAGAGAGAAATGAAAAATGACTTTTAGTCGTTTTTTATTTTTTGTTTTCGTTTTCTCCTCTCTCAAGCAGAGATAGAGCAAAAGAGAGACATTAATGATTTTTTTACTCTAAAAATAATCTCTTAATAAAACTACCAAACGCATTTTTAAAAATAATTTCTATCTGAGATTGAAAACGTTTTCATTTTCATTTTTATACAAAAAAATAAAATCATTTTAGAACGAATTTCAAATGCGTCCTATATATTTTTTTTCTTGGTGACTTATATGGTATTGAGGTTTGGTTTGATTTGTTGGTCGCAAATTAACATTATTGTCAGTCATATATTGACATAGTCGCAAATTAGCTTGTTGTATTTAATTAATTAGGCGGTAACTACGCACTTCCTCTTTGTTTATTTGTTTTTGATGGTTTGTCAATAAAACTCACAAGTTCAAGAAAAATAAAATGGAAAAGGACGAGAATAGCAAATAATGGCACAATAATTGATGACCATTTTCGTTTGGCATAAGCATAAGGTCTTATCCACATATTGTCATAATGTTAAGGATGGACCGATTTGTGTCAGAAGTTCGTGACTTTATGCATTGCTCATAATAAAACCAATAATATATCCGACAATATTTTTATACAATATTTATACTAAACACTTTGAGCAATTTTTCTAGTGCCAGTGGCCTTTTATTCCAACTGGATAAAGATGATAATAGCAATCATAAGATTGATGTAATGATAATAACAATAATAGCAATAAACAAACAAAAACAAAAAATAGTGTTTTGGGTATGTGGTTTGCAAACAATACCATGCACATGCATGCATTTAAGTCCCTTCTTTTGTACAAATTTACAAATTTTGACAACTTAAATGATTAATTGGGTCACCAAACACGTTCATGACATATATAAATACAAAATGATAGAAGTTGAATCCTTTGATTCAGTAATAAAATTTCTTATTATAAAATTCTGCAAAATGATTTTGTATTTGATTGAAGATAATGCACACCAAAAATTCAAAACTATGTTCTCGTTCGGTTTGTGGATTCGAGTTTTCAATATGAGTTGAGATGTGACATTTTTTGAAAATTTTATACTATAGCAAAAAAAATTAGATGTGATATTTTTTAAGAGTTTTTTACTGTACAAATTTAGAACTGAAAACTTAAATTGGTGAAATGAATAAGGTTTATATTTTGCACGCTAACTGTTGGCGCATCAATGTTAAAAAAAGAAGTAATAAATTAGCATTAGTGTATATATATATATATATCATTATTCTATGATAAGGTATAAAAAATATCCTTCCGGTAAGTATAAAATAGTCAATATTTTTTTTGCTACTGAAAATTATTCATTCATTAACAATGGAAGTAACACATACGCATGATACAAATACTATTGGCATGTTTACGTATCAGCTTTTGTTACCTCTAATCACTATAATTTTTTTTCCGCCATCGAAACTTCTTGTAAAGAGCATCAAAATTACTGCACAAAGCTTCAGATGACATACTGCACAAGTGTAGACCTGTCACTCTGAGACGAGAATATTTTTGCCTTTCAACCTTCCAATCTCCTCAAGAACATAGGACAGCAGCTCCAGTTAGCTTAGTTATTGGGATGGGCCCATGCGTATGCATTGAGTCACCCATCACACACACACACACACACACACACACATATATCCTTATTTTTTGATAAATTTTATTTTTGCCCTTCAAACTTTGATTTTTTATCACTTTAGTCCGAATTTTGAAAATTAGTATGCGCATCTCAATCTCCTCAAGAACATAGGACAGCAGCTCCACTTAGCTAGTTATTGGGATGGGCCCATGCGCATGCATTGAGTCACCCATCACACACACACACACACACATATAATATCTTTATTTTTTGATAAATTTTATTTTTACCCTTCAAACTTTCATCTTTTTATCATTTTAGCCCAAATTTTGAAAATTAGTATGCGCATCTCAATCTCCTCAAGAACATAGGACAGCAGCTCCACTTAGCTAGTTATTGGGATGGGCCCATGCACATGCATCACACACACACACACACACACATATAATATCTTTATTTTTTGATAAATTTTATTTTTACCCTTCAAGCTTTGATCTTTTTATCACTTTAGCCCAAATTTTGAAAATTAATATGCGCATCTCAATCTCCTCAAGAACATAGGACAGCAGCTCCACTTAGCTAGTTATTGGGATGGGCCCATGTGCATGCATTGAGTCACCCATCACACACACACACACACACACACACACACATATAATATCTTTATTTTTTGATAAATTTTATTTTTACCCTTCAAACTTTGATCTTTTTATCACTTTATCCCAAATTTTGAAAATTAGTATGCGCATCTCAATCTCCTCAAGAACATAGGACAGCAGCTCCACTTAGCTAGTTATTGGGATGGGCCCATGCGCATGCATTGAGTCACCCATCTCTCTCTCTCACACACACACACACACACACACACACATATATATATAATATTTATTTTTTGATAAATTTTATTTTTGCCTCTCAAATTTTGGTCTTTTTATCACTTTAGCCCGAATTTTGAAAATTAGTATGCTCCCAAACTTTAAAACATTATCAAATCCGTTAATAAAACTAACAGACTGGACAAAGTTAATAACGTTTTAAAATTCAGGAGTTGTGTAGATCAATTTTCAAAATTCGGGGAGCAAAATGATAAAAAAAAAAAAACAAAAACAAAAAAAACAAAAAAAAATTCAGGGCAAAAGTAAAATTTATCCTTTTTTTTTTCTTTTTCTTTTTAGTGTTCCGTGTGTGAATCTTTAGCATTAGTGCAAAGCAAGCTTGTTGTTGCTGAAAACTGAAGACGTATGACAATGACCACCACTATCTTCCAATATCAATTACCTTTAAATAAATCAAGGCTTCTTGTGGTCGGTGAAAAAATATGGTGATGACCACCATTTTCTTCACTCAATAATTATCTAATCCAGGCCTGTTGTGTTCGGTGAACTATGGTTATGACCACCACTCTCCTCCTCTTTGCAATTATCTAAATCAAGTCTTCTCCTTAAAAAAAGAAATTAAAAAATAAAGAAAAAATCGTCTTCCGTGATTGGTGAACATACATGGTGTGGGACACTACTCCCTTCTTGGAAGGATTATCTAGATCTAAGGCTTGTGGTTGTTGAACATACATTGGTAATGATTCGACTCCGTGTGTGATAGAACCGATCGTTATTTTCGCGACCATACTGACCACAACACCCCGCAAGCAAAGCAAGGAGCTTGGTTAAGTTGAAATCACTAATTTTTAGAGAGAGACAAAGGGAGAGAGAGAGATAATCTCTTAGAAATGATACCTAATATGGCCCTATGGAAGTTAATAAATATTAAAAACAGCAGAACTGTCGGATGTTCCCAACGACAACGAATGGAAATATCGACTATCCAAACTACAAGCCCCAATGGAGGGGGAGAATCAAAGCTTGAATGATCCGTTTTTACATGAACTCTTTCCCAGTAGTTAACAAATATGGTTCGGATATTGGTAAACAAGGCATCAATCATCTGAGCTATATTCACTAGAATCTGGAAGTACAGGAACTGCAGCACAGCAAAAGGACTCTTTGTCTTTTAGGAGAAGACAGCTCCCATCTGAATTCCATTTCAGGTCAGTAATGGTAAACTGTGGAAGAGGATTACTTACACAGTAAGCACCCCCGGGTGTCCACATGTACACATGAGAACTTCCGGTGCAGAGTACAAGACGCGTGCATGTAGGGTCCCAAGCAGCCGCTCGAATTGGATCTTTCTGCACCAAAATGGCAGCAAGTTCAAGATGGTGTATGTCCCATATCCAGAGAACAGTCGGCATGCTATCGTTGCGAGTACAGATGTATTGGCTATCATTGCTCCATGATAAGAGACCTGCGTGGCAGAAAAACCTGTTAGTTTGAGTCATATGGTTATAGCATGTACAACAGCTTCTTCAATTTGTCCCACTTGTAAGCAAACGTCCCATAATGAATTTAGCGTTTAGAAACAGCTTATAATGAATGAATATGCATAATGTTCACATGTGCGAAACAACAGTTTATACAACTCTAGTGTAAAAGTTCTGATGGTCCAACCAGATAGATTTAAGGTCTTGTTTTCTCACGTTTTCAACCTTTATTGGACAGCCGACAGAGGATTAAATTTCCTTCCGTAATCTAAGGACTCCACACCTCTCCAACATTCTATTACTCTCTACCTCAATTTTCAAGCCCACCAACTTTCAACATGTGCACAAGTATGAAGACCTGCCTATCTATCTAGGAACATCAAACAGAACAATATATGATCACTTCCCTAGTATATTTATGCACTTTCCAAGTCCACCTCTCCTCTGTTGACGGAAAACTAGATAGTGATGGAGTAAACGCATCCTCAACCATTTCAACCATAGCACACATCATCTTACCTTCTAAATTCATATGGGAAGAAAATAATTGCATTGAATGGGAAATTCCAAAACCACATCTTATTAGAATCAGTGTAGTACAAGACAAAGCAATGCTTACCAATTCCTTGTTTAGGATTCGGTTTATCTGCAGGAGGTTTCTGGAATGGCAGATTGACAGGAACATCTGTAACCTCATACCTGACTCTGAAGTGTCCTTCTGAAGTATCTTCTTCAGTAGAGAATGTGAATAAATAAAATGGGCAGAGGAAGAAAGCATAGATCCAATAAAAATGATTTAAGTATAAAGAACTCAGAAAGGTTTAGGAAACGACTTTCATAAGGAAAGAAGAAAAAGGTGATGACGTTTTTCAAATGGTACTGATATTGTAAGTGTATAACTCACAGCCAGGCTTACCGTTGTTGCCTTGTATGAAGTCATCACTTAAGCATAACTCGGACATGTCAAGTTGCAATGGTTCATCTACTTCCTGCAAATTTAAGAACAAAGATAAAAAATGTTTTCTACCTCCATTTCAGTGCACATTAGCTATGTCTATTGATGTGAGATAACAAGTAGTTACCTTAAAAACAGCAGCACAACATGGACCACGAACTGTTGATAGGTGCATAAATTCAGCAAAAGTCTTCCAAGTAAGATGATTCAAAACGCGCAACATCTGGTCATAACTGCCAACTGCTAGAAACTGACCACAAGGAGACCATGAAACACTTTTTACACCTAATCCACTTTCATATGCGTGATACTTAAAAAGACACCTCCCATCTGGTGAGTATACTAGGACCTGCGTAGACGAGTTCAAACCATATCAAATCTGAGCTTTTAAAGCTTCCACCAATAATAGCTTGCAAAGCATCCAACAGTAAATAACTAAGCCCTATCCTAAAGCCATGGAGAATGAAAAAAGGAAAGAGCAAGAAAAGAAATGGTGTTATTACCTTATACTCAAGAGGTGAATCCCAAATCACTACTGAACTATCATCTGGCGACCATTGAACCTCAGCCAAATCTAGTGTATCAACAGCAAATACACCCATTATCTCCCATGTATGACAAGACAGCAGATTAATATAGTCCTTACAATCACGTCTAGTGCAGACGGCAGCAAATTTTCCGTCTTGGGTGAAGGAAACACCCTTTGAAGCATGCTTTGGCCATTGCACGTGTACACAAGCAGTGTTCAACAATGACCAAACTGTTAATCGCAGTTGGAAATCTGATGTGGTAAGTATGTGACGGCTATCTGGACTCCACCTAGCATAAGCAATACCAGCAGGACCTTCATCAATCTTACACGTCCATTCAGGTTGGGTCAATGACCATGCCTGTATCATTGGTCTTTTATATAGACCACAAAGAATGTATTCAGAATCTAGGGCCCATTCAATATAGCTAATCTTGTCCAAGCACGAAAATAACTGCACAACCTGCATTAGAGGATAAAAGGTTGGTTCACCTTCTAGATTCACATAATTAAAGTTATCAATAAACTATTCAGTTAATTTAAGGTCACTGTTTAAAAGCCATGAGCATAAAATACACCGCAATCAGAAAATATAAAGTGTACCAAACGAGAACCTTCTCTTTGCTATTATTTTAATCTATTTTCCTTCCACATAAACTAGGGCATGCAGTGTCTTAGCTACATGTATGAGAGTAAACACATGGATTTAAAGATTACATGTGAAACTGAAATCTACACTCTTGCTAATTCCATAGAATATACATAGTTTCATAGAGAACTCTCATAAAACAACTCTGCAGAGGGAAGCACCCCAGACATTACACCAATTGAAACAAAAAGTTCCCATTTTTTATGAAGAAAAAAATAATCAAATCCACAAGCCCAAATAAATGTATAGCGTCCAACTAAGTTTCAAAAGGAAATGAAGATTGCTAGCAAATTTGTTAGGATTCCTCTCTTTTGAGGCAAATAAAGGCAGTGAACTACAGAATTAACGAGAATTATGGAGTAATAACCAGAAAAGTGGTATGGTTCCTTTTATTGAATCAACAAGGAAGCACAATGCACAAAAACAACAAAACTGGAAAGAGGGATGGAGGATAGTTCAAGGACTCCTCTAGACCTCCACAGACTCAATTCTCAATGCCCTCTACTAAGCAGCCTTAGGCTATTTATTCTAATTCCCCGTAACTAACTCTTTTCCCAATACCCATCCCTTACACAATAGCCCATAACCGTATCCTAACGAACACCCCTCACCACTTGCCCTGGCCCTGGGGTAACCAAATTCCCAACCTGCCCTTGCTCATTCTTCTTCTTTCTTCTAGCGTAAACAAACCTGAGGGCTGGAGGTCTAACAAAATTATATCCAATTTTCCTAGCAACCAAGCAGAGTACTTGAATGTCTCATGCTTCACATCACAGAATCACAATGTGAATCACAATGTCAGTTAGCGTATTGCTACAGATTAAGCTCACATTGCGCGACATCGATACAGCCACTAAGATTTGATGAAACCCAACTACACAGGTATAAAATTCATTATGGCGTTTCAATTCTCCAACATTTGATTTCTAAGAGGGAGAGAGGGGGGAAAAATAAAGGTAATCACACAATCAATAGCATGGATCTTAACTACTTTTCTTTCCCGGCACTTTCTCGGCAACCAAACACGAAGGAATTTAACAAAAAGAAAACAGGTGATAACTTGGAAACGGAAAGAAGAAGGTTCGATCGATCGATCGAAATGACCTTGAAAGAGACGGTGTCGCGAATCACGAGGCGGTAATCGACGGCGACGGCGATGAAGCGCGCGTCGGGAGAGAAACAGCAAGGGCCGGTCTGCTTGTAGGGCTCGGTGAACTCCATTGGCAGAGGAGAAAGGTCACGGAGGCAGAGAATTCCGAGTCATGGAAGCCTCAGGCGGAGAAGTGTGGCGAGTTTCGAAAATTCGGAGTGGGTTTTTGGGAGAGCTTAGGGGACACCATGAATGGCCAAGGAGAAGTTGTTGAGTGTTGAGGCGAGATCTGCGAGCGTGAGAGAGAGCCAATGGGAGATTGGGGACCGTGGTAACAAAAAAAAAAAGAAAGCTTTTGGATTTTCAGATGCTCACTGTAGTTTAAATTCTGAGAGGAAGAGTGGGAAAAGAGAATATTTGATAAAAGAGACCGGAGGAAATCAGAATTTGAGTAAATATGTCGGTTTTTTTTTTATAACAAAAAAATAATGACGTGTATCTCACGTGGTAAAAAATGGGTTCTATTAGTCTTAGGTTATTTTTAAAAACTCTAAAAAATTTTCAAACACTCTCGACCGACTCTCTCTCTCGACCGACCCTCTCTCTTCCTCCCACCTGACTGAATTCTCTCACGACCGACCGCCGATTTTTCTCTCCTATCACCTCTCACCGACCGCCGATCCACCCTCACCGATCTCTCTCGTCTCGGCCGACCGACCACCTCACCAAACACGGATGGTTACCAAAAACCGACCTCCCTTCCCACTAAAATCGATCAAAAACCGATCCCAACCACTAAAACCGACCAAAAACTGACCCCGACCACAAAAACCAACTAAAAATCGACAGCTTTTAGAAGTAATGGCATCACAAAACGACTCTTCCTCAACTAAAATGGTCATTTCCCGAACACACGAGGCAACAGAATCTACTGAGGTAATATTCTTATTTTACATTTTCTTATATTTTTTTTTTGCAAGAACAAAAACTTAATATAAGCAACATTGGTCTGTTCAAAGTCGGTTTAGGTTCTAGTCTGTTCGCAGTCGGTTCTAGGTCCGTTTAAAGTCATTTTTGGTGGTCGGTTCTTAGTTGGTTCTGGTCGATCATGGTCGGTTCTGGTCGATTTTGGTCGGTTCTGTATGTGGTCGGTTCTTGGTCGGTTGGTCAGTTTTGGTCGGTTCTGTTCAGTTTTTGGTCGGTTCTTTCTGCTTGGTCTGTTCCTGCCGGGATTTTAGGTCGGGTCGGTCATGTCATGGTTGGTTCTGTCATTTTAGTCGGTTCTGACCTATGTGTTCTGTCTTCTTTTACAGTATGACCTCTCAAAGTACAACACTAGTGAACTTCTTGGGATCGGACATCTAAAGACGTTAATGGATCCTGTATGGGAGTATTTCCTAGTGAAAGTGACGATGAAGTCAAAGATTGAGGCGTTGGAGGTAATTAGGCAGAGTTTAGACCCCGAGACAGAAATGTCAATTTTCAAGGAGTCTGCCTTCGGACATTTTATTTCAATGTCTGAAAATATGATATATTGTGGGGTGTTGACACACATCTGCTTTTAAGGCAGATAGAAACAAAAAAAAGACATGAGTTGTGGTTCATGGTTAATGGAACCGCAACTCGGTTTGGAATTAGGAAATTTATTTTAATAACTGAATTGAACTGTGGGGAATCTCCTGAGCCAGACGTGATCTTGAAAGCTTCAAAGAGTAGAAGATTATTGGAGCATTTCAACTCCCCCATAGTACTTGTTACAGATTTAAGAAAATTGCTCACAGGGGATAAGATAAAAGGTAGCGATAAAGCAAAGATCGCTATCATTTATTTTTTAGCACAAGTATTATTATCTGGGGACGAGAAGAAGACCGTCTCACTGGATTGGCTGTCTTACGTTGACGACTTAGAATTCTTCAACAACTATCCATGGGGCAGGGTGTCTTTTGAATGCACTCTGCGGGCTCTGAAGAAGAACTTGAGAGACAAATACTATAAATGGGTTCAGAAAGGACGCAATAAGAGCGTCAAGGAAACCTACTCAATATGCGGGTTTCCTTGGGCCTTCCAGGTATGTCATACAGTTATGTTCATAATTTTTCATGCATTATAGTAAATAACATCATAATTGGTTTACTAGACTTTAAAAAATTAGTTTAACGCAGGTTTGGGCATTCGAAACGTTTCCAACCATCGGCGCCACGTTTGCAAAGATGGTTGAGGGACGTCTTCCCAGAATGCTCAAATGGGAGCAACGCCGGGTTTCATTGGTCGAGGTTAGACAGATAGACGACCTCATGCACAGTGGCGAGGTAAAGGTTTAAATACAATATTTTTATAGGTGTAAATTTTACAAAATAGGCATATTTGTTTTTTTCTACAATATGTTTCTACCTAAATAATCATTGAATGTATGTTTTTTTAATATACAGGGAATGACCGTTCCAGTTCTTTATCCCACTGAGGAGGAAATGAATAGTATGTGCATGAGGTCGTATATGCCTTATGCCGACCAAGAAGATGCTGAGATTGACCAGCTTGCATCAATTTTGGACTCTGGTGCACAAATGGTCCATGTCCATAAGCCGAAGCCCCCGAAACAATTGGCTCGTCTCCAACTACTCCCCAACAACAACAGCAACTTCCCCAACAACAAGAACAACAAGAACAACAACAACAACAACAACAACAACAACAACAACAGCAACAACAACAACAACAACAGCAACAACATCAACAGCAACAGCAAGATGGTATGTCTATTGACCACATAGTTGACAGACTCTATCACAAGATGATAGAGTACAATAGTAGACATTTTGAAGCCATCAATAGGAGGCTAGACTCGCTAGACCAATCCGTTAGGGAAATTAAAGTCAATCTAGCGTGTCTAGCAAAACAACAGCTACAGCCAGAGCCTGAGGCAGAACTTGACCCTCAGGTTCAGCCAGAGCCTGAGGCAGAACTTGACCTCCCTCAGGTTCAGCCAGAGCCTGAGGCAGAACTTGACATCCCTCAGGTTCAGCCAGAGCCAGTGGCAGAACTTGACCTCCCTTAGGTTCAGCCAGATCTAGAGGCTTAGCATGAGCAACAGGTTCAGTCGGAGCCGGAGTCTGCATCGAAGATTGAAAAGCGACTTAAGAGGCCCAGCAGGTATATGGACTCACCTTACACAGATCCCCTGCGTAACGTGAGGAAGAAGGTGTGGACCTTTAACGATGCTGTTGAGGCCTTCAACAAATGGTTTGCTGATTCTACTACGGACTCTGAGCTGATTGTATGCGGCCTTAGAGATTGGAGGAAGGACTTCTTCCAGGTCTTCTTGAAGCCAGATGAATGGCTGTTTAATGATGTAAGTAATCACAACATATTTTCTAAATTTAGTCTTATTTTTTATACCATTATTATTATACTGAATTAATTTTTTATGACTTATAGCAAATTGACGAGGCATCGGGTCTTCTATCAATTCGGAGGTCAAGGGCACTTGAAGCGCAGTTCATTAAGGATATTGTCATCCTAGATGATATGTTTTGCCAAAAGTTGAGAGCGCGATACTTCACCAACAAAAAGAAATTGACAACTTATATATTTGATGACGACCTGGATGAATATGTCCGTGGAGAGAAGCGCGTAATTGGCCAGAAATGGGATGACGCGAAGGGCTTCACTATGCCTCTAAACATTAGATGAAGCATTGGGTCGCGCTTTATGTTGATTTATCTGAATTCAACATAAATGTGTATGACTCAGCTATTCCGATGTACAGAGATTCACAGATGCGAAGAGAAGTGGAGCCAATCGCTGTCATGATGCCCATGTTCTTGAAGCACACAGGTTTATTCAACCATCTAGGCGATAAACTTGAGTGTGCATAGCCAATCATTCGTGTCAAGGGGTTGGTGCACAACGTCAGATCAGGTGACTGCGGACTTTTCACTTACAAATTTATTGAATACCTTCTCCGCAGAATCCCATTAGAAGACCTCAAAGAAGAAAAAGTAGAAGCTTACCGGCTTGAACTCGCCGTCGGAATTTGGAGCGAGTTCAAGATGAAGAAGCCCCTGAGTCTAACTATATGAAATGTTGTTTGTTTTGGTTGTTGTAAAATAAAAACATAACATTGTTTAACATTGTTTTGGTTGGTTTGGTTGTTGGTGTTACAATATGTTTATTATTGGCATTGAGTTGCATTTAGAATTTATCATATTCAACAGGTTATTTGGCTATGGAGAAGCTTATATTTTATGGGGAAATGCTGCCCAAATTTGTGTGTAATAACGTATGTCTTTTAATTTTTTTTTTTGAAAACTTTGAATCAAAACAGACCGGAGAGGTCTGTTCTGCGCAGGCTGCAGCGCACAGGAGCGCGCTATAGCCTGCGCAAAACAGACCACTCTGGTCGGTTTTGCTAGGTCCGCGCGCAGGGGCCACGCCCGGGCTCGCCCAGGAACCCCGCCCGGGCGCGCCCAGGAGCCCCACCTGGGCGCGCGCAAGGGGCCCGCCCGACCAGAACCGACCAAGAACAGACCCAAACGATAAAAATAGAAAGAACAGACCAAGAACAGACCAAGAACCGACCACGAAAAAAAATTTGTAAAAAATTATAAAACATATATTTTTTCATAGTCTTTGGACTTCTTGGGTAATACTAAACTTTTTAGTTTGTACAGGAAAAAAAAATTTGGTTAGAAATGGAAAAAACGTAGAACAGACCAAGAACAGACCAAGAACAAACCACGAACAAAATTTGTAAAAAATTATAAAACATATATTTTTTCATATTCTTTGGACTTCTTGGGTAATACTAAACTTTTTAGTTTGTACAGGAAAAAAATTTGGTTAGAAATGGAAAAAACCTAGAACAGACCTAGAACAGACCAAGAACCGACCTAGGTCTGTTCTAGGTTTTTTCCATTTCTAACCAAATTTTTTTTTCTTGTACAAACTAAAAAGTTTAGTATTACCCAAGAAGTCCAAAGAATATGAAAAAATATATGTTTTATAATTTTTTACAAATTTTGTTCGTGGTTTGTTCTTGGTCTGTTCTAGGTTTTTTCCATTTCTAACCAAATTTTTTTTTCTTGTACAAACTAAAAAGTTTAGTATTACCCAAGAAGTCCAAAGAATATGAAAAAATATATGTTTTATAATTTTTTACAAATTTTGTTCGTGGTTTGTTCTTGGTCTGTTCTAGGTCTGTTCTAGGTTTTTTCCATTTCTAACCAAATTTTTTTTTCTTGTACAAACTAAAAAGTTTAGTATTACCCAAAAAGTCCAAAGACTATGAAAAAATATATGTTTTATAATTTTTTACAAATTTTTTTCGTGGTCGATTCTTGGTCTGTTCTTGGTCGGTTCTAGTCTGTTCTTTCTATTTTTGTCAGTTGTGGGTCTGTTCCTTTATGTTAGTCGGTTCTGGTCGGGCGTGGCCCCTGCGCGCGCCCGGGCGTGGTCCCTTGCGCGCGCCCGGCCGGGGCTCCTGGGCGCGCCCGGGCATGGCCCCTGCACCAAAATGATAAATTATTGTATAAGCTTCCCCAGAGCCAAAATAACCTGTTGAATATGATAAATTATAAATGCAATTTCTGATTTGTTTGAAGTTTTCCAAATTAAGAAAAAAAACCATTATTGTGAAAAAATTTAGGCAGCATTTCCCCATAAATGTAAGCTTCCTCAAAGCCATAATAAGCTGTTGAATACATTTTGTAACCCGTTGAATATAATGAGTGTGAATACATTGTAAACAAGAAATTTATAAGTCATGATTACATCGGTGCGTTCTTACATTTCTTCTTATAGTGTCCATATTGCCTACACCTAGCACATCGATTCTTTCTTAGTGTGAACTCACCTATGCTGGGAATGCGTTTTTGCTTTGGCCTACCCCTCTTTGGTTGAACTCACGGTGGAAGAAGGTGAATTTCCTTTACGTGATTCGGAATATCCCATTGCGAAGTATCCGACACAGGATAGATTGTCTCAGCATACGTAAGAGCCCAAACTTCTGTCCTGTAGTATTTTTAGCATAAATCATAGAGTGACATTCCTGTTTCTCTACAACATGATATTGCATGCTCGCATGGTATCTGTTCAAGGTCGAACACACGACAAGTGCAACTCCTCGCTCCAATGTTGACAATTACAGTTGCCTCTCCACCTGTCACTTGGAACTCAACAGTATTAAGTCTTATGGCCGTTAGAAATTCCGCTTTGTTGTGCCTCTCACGAAGAGTTTTTTCCACACTTGGCGTTAATAATGTTTTAGTTTTAGAAGCTTCGACCCGTCTGTTATTAAACCACTCTGACATCTTCGCTTGTATAAAATTAAAGAGGGCAATGACAGGGTAATCTCGAACATCCTTGAGCATTGCGTTCATTGATTCAGACATGTTTGTGGTCATAATATTATATCGATTTCCTTTAAAATGAGCACGAGACCACATTTCAAAACGAACTTGCTCCTGTAGGTATCTAGCAATACTGGGATATCTTGCAGACAACTCATCAAACAAGACAGAAAACTCGTCAATGCGGTAGGCCTCAGAGGTTCTAAAGAATAGTGGCAGAACACCGCTACAGCTGAAATTACTCTTGATGTTTTGAGACACATGCCATGTGCAACAACCGTGATGTGCTAATGAATAAACTGTAGACAATGCATTACTTATACTTTGATTCCTATCAGAAATAAAAACTAATTCCTCAGAATCAGTGACAATCACCTTCAAGTTCGAGAAGAACCATGTCCAGGATGCATCATTCTCTGAGTCTACAATGGCCCATGCGATGGGATAACAATGACGTTCACTATCCTGTGCAGTGGCAACTAACAACGTACCTCTAAATTTTCCCTTCAACCACGTTCCATCAACACTGATAACTTTCCTCATGCAACCGAAACCTCATATACAAGGTCCATATGCTAGGAAAAGATACATAAAACGGTTCTGTTCATCAAAATGAATATTGGTGATGCTGCCGTGATTAGTAAGAGACACCATATGAAAGTATGATGGGAGCTTAGTGAAGCTTTCTTCGGCTGTACCTCTTACGAGTTGAAGTGCATGCTCACGAGCCTTCCATCCTTTGTAATAACTGAAGGCCGTCCCGAATTCGTCACGGGCATATTTCTGAATTGATTTCGGAACCGGACCCTATTTGACGCCTATAAATTGGTTTTTCATGCAACTTTCAATAACGGAGTACGTTGCTTGCCTGTGCTTCACTGAACGCTTTTCTAACGAGCAAGAGTGAACACCATTATACTTGCGGATTACAAACATGTTCAACAGTCTCAATTTGCAGGCTCGGATACGCCACACACATTTCGGATCCACACACTCTACTACAAGCACGTCTTTATTTGATTTTGTTGTTCGAAACTCAAACTTCCCTTTCAAAGCTATTAAATGCAGCTTTTCCTTCAAATCATTTTTACTTGTAAAGTACTGACCAACTTCTAAACTAGATCCGTCACTGAAGGTAGATCCATGAGATGATCCAAACTCAGTCTTGTCCATACAAACTAAAGGACCAGCAACTTCTACTTCATTTAAAATGGTAAGCGGTTATGGCTCTAGCTGTGGCTGTGACTCTGGTTGTGGTTGTGACTGTGGTGGAATATCATTACGAGTCAAAAACTCATCTGTAGCTACATTACCCATAAAATCATGTTCAAAGAAATCATCATGCAGAGGATTTCTCTTAATTTTTACTCCATCAATATGTTCTTCGGGATTGATAAACTTCCCATCCACTATCACGTGTAGCGGTACCTCGTGGGCTATATCCCTGAAGAATAACAAATCATCATTGTCTTTTATTACAATGGGCAACGATTTTTGTTTCAAATTCGGTACCCATGATAGCTGCAAAGAATGTTTTTGTCCATCAATTCTGCATTTTCTACAAATCTTGTCAACAAAGGTTTCGAGAGTATCATTCTCATCCATATATATGCCAATTAAATTACAATCTGTATGCCACACCCAACAACTTTCAGTCTCATCCTATTTTCCTCCAATGTCAAAAAAAATCCTCCACTGAGCCATTATTTAGATTTTAAAACTGCAAAAATTTAATCAAGATAATAATACGTCATTAAACCATACCATATAATGAGAACAAACCAAGAACATACCATATAATAAGAACAACCCAAGAACAGATCAAGAACAGACTAAGAACCGATTGTGCAATAAGAACAGACTAAAAACTGACTGTGCAATAAGAACAGACCAAGAACAAACTAGAACCGACTATGCAATAAGAACAGACCAAGAACAGACCATGTTATAAGAACAGACCAAGAATAGACCATGTTATAAGAACAGACTAAGAACAGACCACGAACCGACCATGTTATAAGAACAGACCAAGAATAGACCACGAACCGACCATGTTATTAGAACAGACCAAGAACAGACCACGAACCGACCATGTTATAAGAACTGACCAAGTACCACGAACCGACCATGTTATTAGAACAGACCAAGAACCACGAACTGACCATCCTGTTTTTTTTTTCTAAACCCAGCAGATCTTCATCATATCAGACAATGTAAACTAGTCTTTTAACATGTAAAATTACTATTTTAATGGATTTTTAACATTTTTAACTACATTCTCATCTTAAAAACATATGAACAACAACGAAAAACACCACAAAAGATATAGAAAATGAAAGACTTACTTACTAGCTCTTCTTCAAACTTCGTTTTGGACGAGAGAAAAACGTTGAATGGGCAAGATAATAATGTTAATGAGGTTATGCGATGACGATGACTTGAGAAGAAGAGAGCAGAAATTGAAGGCGGCTGGGAGAACAAAATGGCGCGAAATGGAAGGGGAGGAAGAGAAAGAAAACCTAAAAGCATAATTGATGACGTGAAATGCTGATGTGGAAGCATACTTAATGACGTGGAATGTTGATGTGTAAGTTAGGTTATTTACTCAATTTATTTTTTTTGTGATTTATTTACTTAAAAACACATTTTACTTAGACTATTTATACAATGGGCCTGGGATGCGAGAGTAAAACTGAAGAGTGAGAGAGAGATTGTTGTGCTTTTGAATGTTTTGAAAAGACATCCGACTCCGATTTCTTTGGCTTTAAAAAATAGAGAACTGGGTTCTGTTCGGATTTTAAAGCCGAAATATTCATGAAAAATTTCTTTATTATACCCTTTTAGATTAATTAAAGTAACGATATTTGGATCTTGATGTTGATTTTATTCGAATTATTGATTTAAATTTTAAATTTTTTAAATTAAATATTCTCAATAAAATATTATATTTTAATTTAAATTTATAAAATAAATGAGTTCTTAATTTTTAATTTTTTAACTTTGATAAATTAATTTAATCTCTCAATTTTTTAACGTTAATAAATTAATTTTGGAAGTAGGAAAAAACTATCATGAGCAAGGCTGTTTTTTCTCATTGATGAGGCATAATTTTAAAAGATTCTCTACAGTGTAGTTTTTTTTTATTGCACTTTTATTAAATTATTTTTTCACCCTCATGTTCTTATTGAAATATAGTTTTCAAAAGAATTTTCATTTAGTTTTTTGTTGTGCAATCCTTATTATTTTAAAAGTTATTTTTAACCAACAACTAAGTAAGATCTCTATTATTAAAAAAATATAAATAATAACACAATAATCAAAATTTAATACAAGGATGAAACTTACAACATTCACCTCATGTGGATAGCATGTAGCTTCAACTAGTATTAAAAAAAATAAAAGAGGTGCCAAAGTGAGAATTTTTGAAATTCAAGGGGTAAACTATGAATGACCTTGAATATTAATCCAAAAGATAATGTAGTAGGTAGTAGATTTTTGAAATTAAATTAAATAAACAGCGAATTTTAAAACTATGAAAATTAAATAGTAGTTTACATGGTAAATGAATCATTTACTGCATAAACGGTTCATTTATAGCTAGTAAAAATATTTTTTTCACGTAAATTTTATTTTTTTACTAATGGTAAAAACAATTTTTTTATGTAAATAAAGATTTTTTTACCACGTAAGTTATTTTTACCAATCATAAATGAATCATTTACATTCATTTACGACGTAAACTGTTTTTTACTCCAAATAGTTTTAAAATCTATTATTTACTTAATTTAGGGCTTGTTCAGTTGCATTTTT